>CM035436.1:49350013-49485013 GCA_020310875.1 Ceratopteris richardii | reverse complement strand
GATAAGGTGGAAGTGTGCCTTCGTGGTTTAGGAGCTGCATATAAGCAGTTCAAAACTTCTATACAGACTAGGGAAAATATTCCAAATTTTGCTGATCTGGTATCTATGATGATTATTGAAGAGAAGAATCTTGGTGATGATTCAAACTCCCAAGGAAAACCTTGTTCTGAGTAGGTATTCTACTTTGGCAGAGGAAGAGGCAGAGGTAGAGGTTTTGAAAGTGGAAGAGGAAACACTAACCAAGACCAAGGTCAACAATAGAATCATGTAGGAGGAAGAGGACAATTTCGAGGCAGGGGGAGCCAAATAGGTCGCAAAAATTTCCAAAGAAATGATTTAGGTAATGACAGTAAAGGATGTTGGAATTGTGGTAAACCTAGACATGTTGAACATGATTGCAGGTTGAAGAAAATAATAGAAGGCAACAAAACAATTATGCATCCACAAGTGTAGATGATTTTGAGAAGTTGTTCATGGTTCAACATCACATGATGAATACAATTTCTGCTGGCGTTTCAAAATCGAATGATAATATCTGGTATGTTGATTCAGGCGCTTCAAACCACCTGACCATTCATGAAAAATGGTTTAGTACTTTGCAGAAATTGTTAGCTCTTGGATATGTTGAAACAGGTGATAACACATCACACCCTATTGAGCTTATAGGAAACATAGAATTTTCTATGGAGGGTGGGAAGGTAAAACATCTTGCTAATGTGCTGCATGTTCCAAATATAACAAAGAATTTGGTTTCTGTTGGACAAATGGTTGACCACAGATTACAAGTCAGGTTCAATGCTGATGGGTTATATGTAGAAGAATACAAACAAGATGGAAAATTGATTGCTAAAGGAAACAAAGTGGGTAGGATGTTCACCTTAAATGTGAAAATTCCTGAAATGAATGCAGCATGTTTGCAAAAGGTGCAGGATTCATTGCTCATATAGAGATCTGGCACAAACGAATTGGACATGCAAACTTGCAAAGGCTAAAATTGATGCAGTCAAAGGAGATTGTCAATGGACTACCAAATTTCAAGGTTGTAGAGATGCAAAAGGTATGTGCAGCATGTCAATTAGGAAAACAATCAAGAGCATCATTTCCACATGATAAGCATGTTAGTGAGAACATACTAGAAATAGTACATACACATGTTTGGGGTCCTGCAAGGACCACATCTATGGCCAGTTGCAGGTTTTATGTTACTTTCATTGATGACCATACACGAAAAGTGTGGGTATATTTCATGAAAGAGAAGAGTGAGGTGTTCACTCACTTCCAGATTTTTAAAGCTATGGTGGAAAAGCAGACAGTGAAGTATATTCAAACATTAAGATCTGATGGAGGAGGTGAATACATGTCAAATGAGTTTAGCAATTTTCTAAAAAATCATGGAATTCGGCATCAGTTTTCATGCAGGTACACACCACAATAGAATGGCATTGTTGAATGAAAAAATAGACATATTGTAGAAATAGCAAGAGCCTTGATGGCTGAAAACAATATGCCTTATTGTTATTGGGCAAAAGCTGTTCATATTGCTCTATACATCATGAATAGAACTCTGATTGCTAGTGTACATCAAGTTACACATGAAGAGAAGTTTTGAGGTAAAAAGCCAAACTTATCACATCTGAAATTTTTTGGATGTATTGCATATCCACATGTTCCATATGAGTTGAGGATGAAGCTTGATCCAAAAGTAGAAAAATGTGCCTTCATTGGATACTCCCTTGAGAAAAAGTGATATAAATGTTATACCCACTCACATGACAAGTGAAGGTGAGCAGAGATGTGGTATTTGATGAAACGTCAAGCTTCCATGCAGATGCCAAAGAAGGACTGAATCTTGAACCAAATGACAAAGAAAATGCTAAAAAATCAAGTGCAAAATCTCAAGTTTTGAGTGGACCAGATGCATCACCATGCTATAATTCCAACTCAAATCCATCGAGTGGAAGATTGCGTGGAAATTTCACTCCAGAAAATTTATGAAATACATCCAAAAAAGGTAAAGAAAAGCTTTCTGTTGGTCATAAAACATGTGTAGGTTTTGAAGACATTGATGGAGATTCAAGCAGTTTAGAAGAGAGTCTTGATGAGGAACTTGGATTTCCCTCTATGAAGACTCCAAGAGTAAGAAAGGCACATGTAGATGATACAAGGAGAAGTGACCCAGGACCAAGAAGATTTGGGAGGATGCAGAATTCAGTGCACTGATTAACATATTATAGTTATATGGCTCGTCATTGTGCCTACATGACAAAGGTAATACAAGATGCTGAACCTTATTGTTTTAAAGATGCAATTGGAAATGCAGATTGGGAAAAAGCTATGGATGAGGAGATGGTTGCACTTTATGGAAATGATACATGGAAGCTGGTTCCATTGCCACAAGGAAAGAAACCCATAGGCTGCAAGTGGGTTTACAAGGTAAAGCACATGCTGATGGTAGCATAAGCAGGTATAAAGCACGGTTGGTAGCAAAACGATATGCACAAACTTATGGCATTGATTATGAGGAAACATTTAGCCCTATAGCTAAAATGTCTACTGTTAGAACACTTATTGCATTAGCTACAACAAAAGGATGGACTTTGCATCAGATGGATGTGAAGAATGCTTTTCTACAGGATGAGTTATAGGAAGAAGTATACATGGACCAGCCACAAGGATATGAAGATTCAAAGCATCCAAAATATGTTTGTAGGTTGCAAAAGGCTTTGTATGGGCTGAAGCAAGCTCCTGGTGCATGGCATGCAAGGATTGCTGATTACTTAACCACCATTGGATTTTCTATGTGTGATGCAGATCATTCACTATATGCAAGGAAGGGTGATGATGGCATCACAATTATGGCTATTTATGTTGATGACTTGATTATAGGTGGTGATAATGAAGAAAGCATTAAAGAGGTAAAGCAACTTCTTATGAAGGAATTTGACTTGAGAGATCTTGGTGTGATGCACTACTTCTTGGGCATTGAGTTTATATATATAGAAACAGGTATATGGATGCCAGAAAGGCAATATGCATTGAATACGCTGCAAAAGTATGGTATGGATGATTGTAAGTCAATTTCTATGCCATTAGATCAGAATTTGAAGTTGGATCCTACATCAGGTGAAGCATTGGAAAATGCTATTATGTACAGGAAAATTGTGGGAAGTCTTATATATCTCACAATTACAAGGCTTGATCTAAGCTATACTGTTGGACTTGAAAGTCAGTTTATGCAGGTCCCTAGGAAGCCACATTTGGATGCTCTGAGGCAACTCTACGTTATGTGAATGCTAATTTGGATTATGCATTGTTTTATGAAGCTGGTGTAGATTTGCAGGTGCATGGATACACCGATGCAGATTAGGTTGGTAGTATTCTAGATAGAAGATCTACTAGTGGATTTCTATTCTCACTTGGAAGTGCAGCTATTACATGGAGCAGTAAGAAGCAACCCACTATTGCTTTGTCAAGTACAAAGGCTGAGTATAGAGGTGTTGCAATGGCAACATGTGAGGCATCATGGCTGGAGATGATACTTGTAGACTTAGGTGTGGAAGTGCAAAAGCCTATCACCATCTATTGTGATAATCTTAGTAGCGTACAGCTAGCACAGAACCCTGTTTTTCATGTTAGAACAAAGCATATCGAGGTACATTATTACTTCATCAGAGAGAAGGTATTAGTAGGTGACATTGATCTTGTTTATGTGAGAAGCGATGAGTAGTTTACTGATATTTTCCCTAAAGAACTTGGAGCAGAGAAGCTGAAGAAGTTTCGGAAGATGCTTGGATTAGAGGACATGGCGTTGAGCTTGAGGGGGAGTGTTGAGATATCAAGCTCAACATGTGATGATCTAGGATGACACGTATGATTTTCTTATTTCTCTAACATGTATAGTGGTCACGCCGGTATATGTCAGGGACACTTCATTGAGCTTTATTAGATTTATCTATCGAGAGTGATGGCACATTTGTTTCTTGCCAGCTCATTCATTCACAGAGTAGTTGTATTCTTGTTTTTAGGTCATTCTTGTACATTCCTTTTTATGTAATAGAAGAAGAAGAAGAAGATTATTCTTCCTTGCCTCAATCTCAGTGTGTGTTTCTATTTGATTGTGAGAGTGTGTGTGTGAGCTCTCTTCCTTATCTCCTTCCTTGCAACACTCCTTGCACAACCCTATCTTTTGCACCATTCAAGTCATGCATTTCCAAAGTATGCATAAATATAGGGTCATATTACATAGTCGTGCATAGACACAATTGAGAATCCTAGGCACATGAGACACATCAGACATATGTAAATTATTTTATTGATAGTAACATCTTTCTTCTTGTTTTCTGACATTTCTCCTCTCAGAAAAAAGAAAAAAAAGAAAAAAATAGAGATGAGAGAAAAAAAAAGGAAAAAAAAAGCAGGAATAAGACCATGCGCTCGAAGAATCTCATCAGTGAATCATCAATAGAGACATACATCAACAACGAAGGACAAGCCCATGGTCAATCACCATGATGGGAGTACAACATGAAGAGATGAACATCGAATGGCCATTCACCAGGGTACAAATCCCTTACTTTGGCAACACTATAATAATGATAGATTAGGAAACATCTTCATCAACATACCCTTGAACACTTAGCACAAGACCCAATTTTTTGCACCATAATTCTTACATGGCATTCCCCAAGTAAGCATGCATGGGGCCATATTACAAGGCCATGCACAAGGCACATATTTTCTTCAACCCATGCACTAACACACTTACCCATCATTCATTATGGGTTACAAGTACGTGGCCTGGAAACTATGAAATCCATGTCTGAAAGATCCAGAGGTCATTAGGTTCCAACTATAATAGGAAGAAATCCACCACTGATAGTTGCTCAAAATGAACCTTGATAACCTCTTTTGAGCAACTCGCAACTTTTGAAAGCTCAAAAATATATCATCATGCAAGAATCTGTGTTAGCCACTTCGGTAAGTTGTTGCGTAGTTACATCAGGTTGGGCCTTTGCAGATTCTACTGCCGTAATCAATTCCTGTAAAAATTCTGCAACAATAAGTTGCGTATCTTCTTGTACCTCTTGTGTGGACTGTTGATGAGATTGTTCCTTAGAAGATTTGTCGTCAGAATTGGTCACACTTTGCTCTTGTTGCTTGGTTGGAGATGACTGGGTGGATGAATCATGGTGCATTGATGTAGTTGTGTCGTGGAAAGTCTCTTCTTCATGCCCTTCTTCTTCATTGTTGTCTGCTTTATCACCTACGGCAGACCCTTGCACCTGACTGTCAGACGAACTAATCCTGATGCGTTTTCGGCGTAGGAGCTGGAAGATTTCTTCGTCATCTTCTTCGTCGTCTTCCAGTATCTGAGCAGATTCTTCATGATATAAAAATGGACCTCTGGGTGGTGGTTGCGCTGCTAAGATGGTCGAAAACAGGAAAGTGATTATGTGCGGGAGACGTGATCGCGGCAAATCTCCTTTGTTAACCTGTTTAATAACCAAAACGCATTCACGGTGAATGCATCGAAAAAAATAAGAAGCGAAATTGATAGGCTCGCGAGCAGCCATATCAATTACCGAATAGAATACGCGAGATATCCCATATGTTCGTTTCTGCAAATTTAGTATTGCTACTAAAAATTGCAGGGCTGTTGTTTCAGGCTCAGGGCGACATAGTATAGCATACTCATTTAAAGAATATCTGGGAAACAATTGAATCATAGTTGCTATTGGAAGGTTTGGGCCATTCTCTTGTCCTTCCGGAGAGATTCGCAAAGCGTCAGCAAAAGATTGTAGGGTGATTACTACCCGAGATGGTAAGGAAGTAATTGGCCAACTCTGCTCCCCAGCAGGTGTGGCAGCGATGGCGGCAATGATTTGGGCGTAAAATGGGTGACATTCTACTGAATGCCAAGGCAATTCAGCGAAATTGGACAACCCACGTACATGCAGGAACTCACCCACATCCGTAGGGAGTCCGTCACGGAAGGTAGCAAAGTTTGCTAGAGCTTCCATGATGCGCACACGAATAGCAAGCAGACACAGGGTTCACAGGAAGCACAAAGTTCACAAAGCACGCAGACACAATAGCGATTAACAGCGAAAAAAAGAAGATTAAGTAGATACTTTAGCGGGAAGCGATCAAAAGATGTGAATCATCGCGCGATGTTGAGATGATAACCTCATAACTACGGTGTGCATGCATGAGCGGAACGATAATGCAAGGCGGCTATGGATCATAATTAGGTATCAAAACGAGGATATTTACAGACTTATTTTATTAATCATGCAAAACTAAAAAGGAAAAGAAAAGAAAAGAAAAAAAAAAGAAAATACGCGGACAACCGCAGAACACTTCAGTGCGAATCAGGCGCTTGATGATACGGCCGCAACTTTGAACCATTTATCACTTTTGGAAGAGGAATTCTGGTCAAAGTAGTCAATCAAAAAGTAGCTGGGCCCACTTGTTCAGTAATCCAGTAAGGACCAAACCATCGTAACTTGAATTTTCCAGCAGAACGATTTGATTTTGCATTATAAAACAGCACAAGTTGTCCTACCGTAAAAACTAGAGTTTTAAGATACCGATCATGTGTACGAGCTTGCCGCAACTGCACTTCTTGAAGAGTCAGAAAACTTTCCCAGCGTTGCTCATCTAATTCTCTGAGTGTGTCCAACCGAAATGGTAAAGATTCTTCAGGTAACAATTTCTGAGAGATGGCCACACGTAAGCTTGGTACTACAAGTTCCATTGGTGCAATTGCCTCCATTCCATATGCAAGTTTGAAAGGAGTTAGCCCGGTTGCAACCTTGTATGTAGTCCGGTATGCCCATAATACTGCAGGTAGTAACTGATCCCATCTTTCTGGTGATTCCACAATCAACGAAGCATAGTCTACAACGTTTTGTTTGTACTTTCAGTTAGGCCATTAGCACGAGGATAATACGGTGAACTGAATTTATGCAGAATCTGAAAAGTGTGTGTGAGCACTCGCATTAAATTGTTGATAAAGTGGGTCCCTTGATCTATGACAAGTTCCAAAGGTAATCCATAACGTGGGAATACATCCTTCATTAGACATTTTGCCACCGAAACAGCTGTGGCAGACCGTAAAGCCCAAGCTTCTGCCCATCTTGTAGCATAATCTGTGAATGTTAGAATATATCTGTTGTTGCTAAGGATTGCTGGAGGTGTGATTGGTCCAATAAAGTCAAGACCCCATTTTTGAAAAGGTTCTAAAGGTAAAACAGGTTGTAGAGGGAAAAAATGGCCCTGTAAAGGCTGTCCAGATCGCTGACAATTGTCACATTGCTACACAAATTGAGATACATCTCTGTACATAGTAGGCCACCAGAGCCCATTTTGCAGAATTTTTCGGTGCGTTAAATCTGCTGCAAAATGTCCACCGGATAGTATGGAATGTGCCAGAGCGATTACTGAGTTTACTTCATGTGGAGGAATACAACGAAAAATCCCAGTGTGATCCATATAATACAACTCTCCGGCAATCAACCGGAATCTACGACTATAAACTGCAATTTTTCGGTGCATTGCACGGGAAGTTTGAGGAGGAAGACATCCATCAGTAAGAAAGGTTAATAATTGATCATAGTAAGTAGGTGTCACAGGAGGTTGTGCAGATTCATCACTAGTCATTTCAGTAACATAAATAGCTAGTGTGGTGTCATCAACACCGACCAGAGCTTCACCGGAATCTAACCGAGAGAGAAAATCTGCTAATGCATGTGCAGTGTTGGGTCGATGAATTACTTCATAATCGAATTCTTGTAACAATAAAACCCATCGTGCCAAGCGGCCACCTAAATGCTGCTGCCGAACTAGATATACCAGCGCAGCATGATCTACATGAAAGACGAATTTTCGGTCGAGTAAATAATGCCGGAATTTCTTTACAGAATACACTAAACCAAGACATTCTCTTTCAGTGACTGAATAATTCTTTTCAGCAGGAGCAAGCCTTCGACTTGCATAATAGACAGACCTAAATCACTTATTAGTTTGTTGCATTAAAACACTTCCAATGGCTATATCTGATGCGTCTAAAAAAACATGAAAGGGGCGTTCCCAATCAGGAGGTTGTAGAATTGGAACCTGCGTTAATAAAACTTTTAGACGATCAAATGCAGTTTGACATTCCGGTGTCCAATCAAACTGTCGAGGAGTATTAGTGATTAGCCGATTTAGGGGTATTGCCAAATGGGCAAGCCACCGTAAATGTCGACCATGCCACCTGACTTGACCCATGAATCGCATGACTTCTTTCGGTGTAGTAGTTACAGGTGCGTCTAACACACTGCAATTTTGTCTAGATCAACTTGTATGCCCTGTGCAGATACAAGTGGCCAAGGAGTTTACCACAAGAAACTGCAAAGACAGATTTGGTGGGGTTCAAACAGAGTCGGTATTCTCGACATTTCTCAAAGCAACACCGTAAATGATACAGGTGTGCAACCATCTTACCAAATAAAGAGAAATCATCTAGATATACTTGCATAAAAGAAGTAAGATAGGGTGAGAAGATTTCCTGCATACATCGCTGAAAGGTATAGGAGCATTTCTTAATCCAAACCACATGACTGTGCAAGCAAAAACACCCCGATTCGTAATAAACGTTGTTTTCAATATATCTTGCTCAGCCATTCGGACATGGTTATAACCACTATAACTGTCGAGAAATGAGTACATCTCATATCCAGCCACTCTGTCCAGGATGGTGTCAAGAAATGGAAGAGGAAATGGATCAGGTACTGTGGCTGCATTCAATTTCCGATAATCGACACATACTCGGAGCTGCTTGTTTTTCTTTGGTACAATCACGATCGGGGAGATCCATTCAGCATGCTCAATAGGTACAATGAATCCTGCCTTTAATAGGCGATCAAGTTCTGCTTTGACCTCTGCTGCATAGTTAGGGTTCATACGGTAGCTGGGTTGTTTAATCAGCTTTGCTTCAAGTTTGAGTACGACCCTATGTTGATAGATGCGAGGGTCCAGACCTTTCATATCACGATAATCCCATGCAAAAACATCAGAGAATTCACGAATAAGTTGGATCAAATCTGCTTGAAATACTTCAGATAATCCTTCCTTTATCTTGATAGGTCGCGGGTTTACTTCGTCTCCTAAATTATAGGTGATCAACTGATCTTCGGGAACATAGAATTGACGAGGTTTGCCTGGATTTTCAGCTGACTGTAAAAGATGTTGTAGAAGGGTTTCATTCATAGCAACAATATCTTCTATCTCCACTTCTTTGGTAAAGAAAGGATGATGAATAAAATTTAAAATAAACCACTACTCTGATTGTGTGACTCACTACATTGATTGTTACTCTCACACTAGTATAGAATTGAGCAATAGATCTATTGAGATTGTTTGAATCACCAACTCGATTCCTACTCTCTCAATAGTATACGGAGTGTATAGGGACTATTGTGATTGTCTCATTCTTTGACTCTTACTCTCACAATAATTAGTGTAGGTCACAAAGTGTATAGAAACTATTGTGATTGTCTGATTCTTTGACTCTTACTATCACAATAGTCATATACACTCATGTGACGATACTCATACATAGTATAGCAAGTGGATATGAACTATTATGAGTGTTTGATTCTTTGACCCTTACATTCTTAGTAGCTACATAGAGTCACTTCAAGATTATAATTGTTCTTTTTATTTAATTATAGATTTAGTTATCTAACAATCTATCCATATTTCTATCATTTCTCAATACACTTACTGATGTATCTATTTGAGAATCTATCATTTTATTTATTTATCAATTCTACTTCAATTTTATTTCATAGTCTATTTTTTATTTTTGCACAGATGGCACATAAAGTAAATAAGCACGAGTGAAAATTTTTGGAAGATTTTGTGTGCTCCTACATGTATGGAATGAGAGAAGATCAAATAACTCTAGCAATGGACATATCTAATTAAAAAGATTCATTGAACAATTATCTAGAACAACATATATCAATATTGAAGATAAATTTGGTAGTGTGTCAAGTGGAGCATAGGTATTAGATGAGCAAATGTCCAAAGAGCTCACTCTAGCTTTGGATAGATCATCAAAGTAGTAGAGTTATCGACTTGGATACAACCACAATGTCTGCATTAATCGACAAAATCAAATTTCTTGATTTACATTATGAGATAGTGAAGAGAGGAAATCAAGTGAGAGCTTCCATGATTGAACAGGGATAGAGACCATCGATAGATCCAAATACAAGAAATATACATGTGAATATGGGAGATCGAACATCGAATAATCTTTGTTTGCTCCCATATTCATCTATTCATTTCAAAGATGCAGTTGTCGTGGGGGAAAGAAAATATGGAATGATCCATAAAGTCAAAATAATCCACTCAGATTCATCAACAAAACATTTGCTCCAAAGTTATTCAAATTACATGGTGCTGACATATAGACACGAGAAAATTAAGCCATGAATGAAGACACAATTTTATATGTTATGCATTGTGGAATTATCAGTCCATTTGGATTATTTAGGCATCATAGCAAAATCCCATGTCTCATTTTCAAATTGTGGAATGGTGGTACAGTAGACATGTGGCTAGAGAAAATGAAAAAAGAGTACTTTAACACACCATGAAGCAGAGTTACTAAAGACACAAAAGCAGACATAACAACTATAAAGACAAACATTTGAAAGCTAATCAATGGATTGTTGCAAACAATATCATTCTTACACACTTGTAATATTTACCACAATGATCTCCATCTAGGCAACATTTTGTTGCATTTTGAAGTTGAGCATGCTTATATCGGATTATGTGATTTTGGTAGAGCAATGTATTTACCAACAAAAAAAAGTTTTTCAAAGCTACTTGATTTGGAAATATAAACTAGAAATGAGTGGAGTCAAAAGTACTGGTGGATTACACCCGAATGAATATCCACTTGCCCTCTATCTTTTAATAAAAGTCAAGAGACATTTATGATTTTGATACTCCTATTGCAGCTCTTGAAATATATAAATTTAAATAGTTATCCCAATGATAGAAATGGGATTTACAAGTTCAAATATGCTTTAGAACTAGCTTCAAATATAGATGTATCAAAGTGCACATGAACTATTTAGAGTATTATCGAATCTAACTCGATATGGTTTAAAGATATCCATGATGCATGGATTAAGACCATATTGAAAACGATCTTTATTCATTTGAACTCTATGGATTAAATGATATTGTGAAGAGATGGATAGGTATGTGCTTGAAGATGAAGAGGTGTTGCAAAATCCTTGATCTACACCAACCAAATGAACTCCAGGAGTATATGGTGGGCCCTTTTAGCTTGCCAATGGATGTATTAGACACCCTATGTACCTTGGAAGATCACTCTCAAAAAGATAGATCAAAACAGATAAGTTGGAGTTAGCTCAGAGGTGAAAACTTGCTATTCTTGGTGCATACACCTGTCCAGTGTTTTACATAATTCTCTGAGCACAGCAGCAATTAGCTCAATTCCTCTTGGGGAAGTCTATTTAGCTTAAAGAGCTAACTTTCAAGAGTAATCTCATCAAAAATAATGAACCACACACTGAGAATGAGTTTTAACAAGTGATGACATCATCCCGATTTTCACGGGCTGCTACAGAAATAGACCAGTGAGCAGAAAAATCCACATAACTCAAAATGTAGAAATCCAATGATTATGAAAATTTGTATGGTTATACTATACAGTAAGTTGAATCCAAAAAGCTTTAAATAACTGAATTTGGATAAGTAACCACTGAGAAATGGCTCTGACAAGATGAGTGAAAAAGTTGGGTACCTGACAGAGAAGTGAAGATGAACAGACCCTGTTGACTTCAAATGAACATAACTGAAGATTGCAACATCCAAATGACATGCAGATTTGTGAGCATATAGTAGACTTATAGAGCTAACTTTACCAAGTTAAATCACTGAAAATGATGCACCAAGCTCAGAGAAAACATCTCTGCAAGCTGACTGAGAAAATTGAGAGTAATGGCAGTGAGTAGTACACTTCACAAGAACATGGAAAGAGGTGCCCCATCTGAGTCTAGAACAAACGCAAGGCGGCGGAGCTGATTTTTTCAACGACGCTGAGGACGGAGTTTGACGATGTATATGTTGTAAGTCATCAATCGCTGAGGACGGTAGAAGAAGCAAGGTTTGACTTTCGTTGGTGGACCATCGCCTGTGTGGCCCGGCTTCCATCACGTAAATCGTGGAGTCATACCATTGCGACAGCGTCCTGTGCCCCATCGCGACGGTGCCTTGCTGCCCATCGCGACGGTGTGGCTCATGCCCACCGTCATTGTGCTCTAATTCGCAAAAGAGCTCAATCGTGTCGGGCTCGATTCCCGAGGTCGCACCATCGCGACCCTTCAAGCCTGGACCATCGCGACCACCCTCCCTGCATTGTTTTCTGGAGTGCCGCCAGTGGGTACCAGCCTGCTCCAACCGTAGATTGGCACGGTGATGCCCTGTCCAGAGGTACAATCGGGGATCGCAACTTTCATTCTTTCCGAGAGCACCGGCGGGCGCGAATGAATCTTCCGTGCTGTTCTGGCCCGTCGCGACTCTTCAGGCCCGCCGTCGCGATGGCCTCCCCTAGCTCCATCGTTGTTAGTGCTTTTATTTAAGCTCTTTTACTCGCACGCTTTCTTGGGAACGCTTTCATTTTTCTGGAGAGTTAACTGTCATCATCTTTACCTGCAAAAGCTACTCTTTCAATTACTAAAGTAAATTGATTCTTAAAAGTAGTGGTTAAAAAAGGATTTCAAACGATGGGCTCTCGGGTTGTGTCTCCGCATCCTCCTCTCCCGCGATCGTCCACTTGAGTTTGCATTCAAAAAGAAAAAAAGAAGAAACAAAAGAAAAAAGAGTGGGAATTCGAAGAAAAAAGAAAAAATATAATAAATTAGAAAAGAAGAAAAAGAGAGCTAGCCATTATTGCTAGACGCTCGTGGGCCCCATGGATGTGGCTTCATCCTCTCTCGTGAAAAGTAATCGGGCCCCTCCCCCTGGGGAGACCGATATCCTGGCCGCTCTGCTGGAGGGGGGGTCGTGTGCCGCCCCTGGGGCATCCGAAAGTGTTGAATCCCCCATCGTATCCCTCAGTAGACCCGCAGTTATGTTTGCTCAGGAGGAGCTCAAGAAAGTTTGCCTCGTCGGCCAAGTGTTTGGCCCTAGGCCCCCGCTCGAAACTGTGCGACAATGGCTTCGAAAAGAGTGGTTCCCTCGAGGACTAATTGTTAGCAAATGTCAGTTCTTACCAGCGAGCCACATGCTGCTAGTCTTTGAAAATGAAGAGATGGCGTTCCAAGCCCTTAGCGTCGGCACCTGGCAGCTCGGTCGGGCGACCCTGTGCCTATTCAGATGGTCCCCGGACTTTACTCCCGACAAATCGAAATCGCTTCGGTACCCTCTTTGGGTTGAGCTCCCTAACCTTCCTTACTTCTTGTACAACTTCGTGTGGGACATTGTCTCTCCTATCGGCAAGCCGCTGGCATCACGCGAAGACATTGGTGGTCTCATCTATGAAGGTGCAAGACACTCGTTCAATGCTAGGTGGCACCCCCAAATCTGTGTCGAGGCCGACCTCAGTTTGCCGCTTCCATCAATGATCAAAGTGGACATGGGCGAAGGAGATGTATGGGAGCAGGACATCGCCTACAAAAACCTTCCCAACGCGTGCTTTCGTTGTGGCCAACAAGGTCATAGAATTAAAGATTGCCCTTTCAGGCAAAAAAACAAGCGATTTCAAGAAGCCTCCAAAACTGCTCAAGACAACATTGGCGATTTGACCCACTCGACCAAGGAAGGGGAAGACAAGGGCCTCCTTAATCCACAAGCTGATGCTGATGGCTTTATTGAAGTTAGAAGAAGAAGGAAAAGAAGCCCTAGGGCCAACGGTGAGAGAAACAACCTGCCACTTACCCCCCACAGCAATTTGTATTGCAATCTAGGAAAGGAGATCAATGAGCTTGACTACCCAGGTGGGAAGCTACTTGAGGTAGACACCTACGACAAAGCCCTAGAGATCCCTGACAATAAAGAAACCCCCTAGGAGGGTTACACTACAAGCAAAGAAGATGGTTTCACCACTAGTAACGAAGACAACATGGATAGTGAAAGTTCCATCATTGGATCGACGATCCCGGAAACGGTGCCGAGCACGGGGCCCAAGTCTCCCTAGCAAGGGGCATCCCGCAAAGGAAAACAGCCTATGGAGTTACCCTGGAAAAGCCCCCATAAGAACCGATTTCTAAGTCGGGATCAGATCCCAGCGAAAAAGAAAGATGAAGCCAAGAGAAGAAAGGACAAAGCTCCCTCCCGCAAAGAGGGATCAATACAAAAATGATTGTCATCTCGCTAAATGCTAGAGGGCTAACCGACCCCTCAAGAGCGACCATCATTGGTCAATGGCTTCGCGACATTAGCTTAAACCCAGACTTTATATGTATTCAAGAGATTAAAATTGACGGAGAAGACCTCCAGAAACGGCTCAGACAGGTCTCCTCGGCCCATGTGTGGATCCCAACGAAGCACCAGCGGGGGTCTGGAGGAACGGTTATCGGTGTTAAACAACTTTGGTTTGAAAAGCTTGAGAACTCCATTGAAGATGTAAGTCACCGTTGGATTGCTGCTTCTTTTGGTGCTCCTCTTTGTGTTACTATGGTTTCTTTGTACGCCCCTAACGGGGATTTGGAGAGACTGAACACTTGGGCTTCCTTAGACTCGCTTCCCCACAACGTACTTATATGTGGAGAATTCAACATGGTGGAGGACCCTATGGACAGATGGATGGGCAAGGGCAGGGTCATCGACAGTCGGGAGAAAGAAACGTGGGACATGACCAAACTCCACTTGGATTTGGTTGAATTCAAAGACTCGAATGGCTTTTCTTGGTCGAATCTCCAAGCGGGCGAGGACCTGAGGAAAGCTAGACTCGATAGATGCTACATCTCTCAGAGTCTTACTCATCAGTGGGGCCACCCTACCATCACGCAACGCACTGACCTCACTATCTCTGATCACTACCCGATCGTTATCACTTTTCAACCTTCCAACAAGATCCGCAAGGCTCCGTGGTTCCATGCCAACGCAACCACCTTCTCTCTCCCTTCCATCCATCAAGAGATTGCCGATGTGTGGAAGGTGGCGTTCGCCTCTGGCTTGGCCCCAGCCAAGTGCTGGAGAAGTGCGGTCGACAAGTCTCGTAAGATCATGATCAGAACTAAGAAGATGCTCGAGACTGTGCGGCGGGCTCGTAGGGAAGCTCTTTACCACAGACTCTGGCGGCTCGAGGAGGAAGTGAACAAAGGAAAACACCAAGCCTAGAAAGGTCTCCGAAAAATCAGAGCAGTGTTGAGATACGAGGAAGAAATACAAAGGAAAAACCTGCAAATCTTCTTCAAGGAGTGGTGGGCTGGCAAAGTCGACAAACCCACCAAAGAGATGTGCCGTATCCTTAAAAGGAAACACAACAGAGAATCGATCCCCCTACTGCTAGATCCACATGGCAATGTATGCAATTCGGAAGAAGATAATTTTGGCATCATCGAAGGGCACTTCACGAGACTCCTGGGAACCTCGAACCCCCTCTCCCACCATAGAAGGGACTGTATGGCTGCCATTTCTAGGGTTTCCCCCCGGAGAATACCACCCAACCTCCACTCCCTGCTTCATGCCCCTATCTCTGAATCAGAAATCATTGAGGTCATTGATGCCCTCCCTCTCGGTAAAAGCCCGGGACCCGACGGACTCACTAACGAGTTCTTTAAATCCTTCAAGCTGGTGGTTGCCACCCCTCTTCGGATGGTTTGGCAAGAAGCGCTAAAGTTTGGTGCTCTTCCTTCTTGTCTAAATAATGGAATTATCAAGTTGATACACAAGAAGGGGGAAAAGAACAGAATCGAGAACTAGCGGCCTATTACGATGCTCCAAACAGGATACAAGATCATCGCCAAAGTCATCGCCAACAGACTCTCGTGCCACCTGAGATCTTGGCTTAGTGAGGACCAAAAAGGTTTCATCAAAGGAAGGTCTATCCTGGAAACCATTATGGATATTTGGGAAGGTATTCAATTTGCAAATGAGTCTAATCAAGATGTGGTTTTCCTCAAGATCGACTTTGACAAAGCCTACGACAGGCTAGAATGGGACTATATTCTGCAGTCGCTCCAAGATCTCGGATGTAGTCAGAAATTCACCAAGATGATCGCGACCCTTCTCGGAAACGCAACGACCCAAATTAACGTTAACGGCAAACTTTCGAAGGCGATCCATCTTAAAAGATCTATTAGACAAGGGTGCCCTCTGGCCCCCCTTCTTTTTGCCATCGCCACTGAGGGGCTGAGCAGACTTGTGGCACATCATGTGGAGGCTGGCAATATCAAAGGCCTCCGGCTGCCTCACGACCACAGTCAAATCATCATGAGACTCTTTGCCGATGATATGAACGCGTTCGTTCACAATGATAATACCAGCCTGGAGACTTTCTGGAGGTGTCTTGCTACCTTTTGTGATGCCTCTGGATCCAAAATCAACCACTCTAAGACCGCCTTTAGGGCTATTGTGGGACATCATCCTGGCCTTCTCACTGATCATGGCTGTCAAATCATTCCGCAGGGCCAAATCTTTCGACTTCTTGGAATCCCCTTGGGGTTTGGCGTCTCTATGGAGCAGCGATGGAACTGGGTGCTGGCCAAACTCAAAAAAAAGCTTAACTATTGGAGAGGTATGCAAATCAATCTCGCTGGACGTGCGATGGTTATCAACACGTTCCTCCTCTCTTCTACCATCTATTTCCTTTCTTGTTGGAGACCGAATGAGCAAGGCCTGTCCAAACTGAATAGTATTTGTAGAAACTTTCTTTGGACGGGCGATCATAACAGAAGGGGGGTGCCTAAAATCAAATGGGCCATCTGCACTAGCCCTAGAGATAGCGGGGGGCTTGGTATCCTGGACATTGGGTGTATGGCTAACAAACTGGCAGCCAAATGGATGATTAAGGCTTGGTGCAATAGGGAGGCCTCGTGGGCCAAGCTGATCTTCAGAAACAAGAATGAGTTGGCCCTCATGGGGCTCCCGAACTGGAAGAATCTTGACATCATGACCCTGCTATTCTCCCCGATCCCCGTCTTCCCAAAAGGCTCCAATCTCGTGTGCTCCCTTTGGAAGGGCTGGAATAAAGTCAAAAGCTTCACAAGAATTAGTGAGGACTGGAAGTGGGCGGCCGGAATCAGACAAAACGACTCTATCTGGTTTCCGATACATGGCATCCGGAGCGTGGAGTCGGGGAACATTCAAAATGCCAAGAAGTTATGGAACAAAGGATTCAAAAAATGGAAACACCTCTGGAAACATGACACCAACAGCTGGATCAACTTCGAGGATATTGACCCTCGCATAAACATCTCCTACGAAGAATGGAACACTTTGCAAAGCAGATGCCTCGCATGGGATCGTCACAAGACTCGCCTTCTCATGGGACACGACACACCGAACTCGCTTGGTCTCAAATGGCACAATGGAAATAGCCTACTCAAAATCCCGAACATCAAAGAAACGGCTGACCTCTAGATCAGCCTCAACAAGAAGTGGTGCCTGTCTTGGACGCGGCTTCGGTGGGACATGAAATTCATGGGTATCTGGCACCCCCTTATAGAGATTAAGAAGTCTCTCCTCTTATGGCAAATTCTTCATCGAGGAATTTGGACCAACCATAAGGCTAGCAAACTTTGTGGGATCCCTCCTTGGTGCAAACGCTGCCACCGTGCTATCGAAGATGTCCCACACATCTTCCTTACTTGCCCCAACTCCTACAGAATCTGGCAGACGGTTGGAATGAAAATCAGACTTCAAAAACAGCTTAGTTGGAAACAAGTCCTTTTGGGAGAAGCGATCGGCTGCTCTGCGACACTCTGGAACGCCATCAGAGGGGAAGTCTTGTGGAAAATTTGGCGGGAGAGGTGTGCTCTCAACTTCGGCGATCCCCCCAGGGAGTGGTCGATTGAGAAATCACTATTTCTCCTTGGCAAAAGGATTGTTAACAGTAAGAAATCCCCCCCCTTCAGGCACCATCAAGTCCTCCTTTTGATCAACAACAAGCTCAAACCCAAGTGGGCCCCGCATGCGGGCAATGAGAGGGTGATTAACCTTCTCTGTAATGCAACCTAGGATTCAATCAAGCTTCCCCTGCTTTGTGGGATTTGGGGGGTCCCGTGGGCACTAGTTCCCTTCTATTGTACCTTTGTTTCTTAATTTAATTCAAGTCCGGGAGAGTAGGCTATTGCCGAACTTCCTTTATATTAAAAAGAACATGGAAAGATGAACTTAAATAATCATGAAAATGAAAGTATATTGCTTGTACAATACAATGACTTACTGATACATGTGTGTGCCTTGTAATCACACCTTGATATGGCATAAAGCTCAGCTCTTGGAGGTCTTCACATAGGTCTCTCTAACCACGACTAAAACTGCCATCTATTTATAGTTGAGTTTGGGAGGCTAACTTCCCTCAATCACTCTCCAATCAATCAATGATTGATTTGATTCTCTACCTACTACAAATCACGAATTCGTGGCTCCTCTTTCCATTCTTGATCATGTGGACTCAACCACTTAAGATTCTCTTACTTTTACATTAAGTAAACTCTCCAAAAAATTACAAGAGGTAGTTCACAAGTGAACTTTACATAGTCTTCTTTTTAAAGCTTCTTCTAAGACTTTGTGAGACTCAAGCCAATACTTAGGCTTGTCATAGACTTGCTCCAATAGCTCCCCCTCAGGCCAAGTATGCTTGAGGTCTTCAATCTTCCAAGATTACCTGCAAACCAATCATAGCCTTGAATTTGCAAAGCTTTGTACCATCCAATGCTTTGGTTAGAATATCTGCACATTGTTGATGAGTGGACACATATGATATTTGAATCTCTTTGCTTAGAACCTTTTCTCGTACATAGTGATAATGAACTTCAATATGTTTAGTCCTTGCATGAAAAATAGGATTAGCAGCCAAGTGAATAGAACTCATATTGTCACCAAAAATAGTTGGAGTTCCAAACTCCAATCCAAGATCTTTGAACAATGTCTTCATCCACATAGCTTCTTGAGTAGCTATGGCAAGACCTCTGTATTCAGCTTCAGTAGAAGAGAGAGCAACTGTGGGTTGCTTCTTGGATGACCATGAAATAAGCTTTGAACCTGCAAAGGTAAGATAACCTGAAGTGCTCCTTCTATCTTCCTTGGAGCCAGCCCAATCTGCATCAGAAAATAGCTTCAAACCTAAATCAGATACATAAGGATAATAAAGTCCTTCATTTATGGTTCCTTTGAGATACTTGAGAATCCTTTTGGCAGCATCCATATGTGGTTTCCTTGGTGTGTGCATAAATTGACTTAGCACACTCACACTGTAACATATATCTACTCTTGTCAATGTGGCATAGTTGAGACTACCCACTAGACTTTGATATGATGTGATGTCCTCTATGAGTTCACCTTCATGTGAGCTCAATTTGTGATTGACCTCCATTGGAGTACCTGCAATCTTACAATCTTGCATCTTGAATTTTGCCAACATGTCCTTAATGTACTTTCTTTGAGTGAGAAACAAACCATGATCTTTGTAGACAACTTCCAAACCTAGGAAGTAGGTAAGTGAACCCAAATCACTTATCTTGAACTCTTCTCTCATCTGATCTTTGATCTTCTTCATACCATCTGCATCATTTCCTGTCAATATAATATCATCTACATATACACATAGGTAGATGACCTCGGAATTACTCTTTTTAATAAAGAGTGAAGGATTTGCCTTGCTTGGTTGAAAGCCTTTGTCCTGCAAGAATGAAACAAGCCTGAAATTCCAAGCTCTTGGAGCTTGCTTGAGACCATACAATGCTTTGTTAAGTTTACACACATAATCAAGATAAACTTGATTCTCAAAACCAGGTGGTTGTGCCATATATACCTCTTCTGTTATCCAACCATTCAAGAATGCATTCTTTACATCTAGTTGAAGTATCTTCCAATTCTTGGAAGAGGCAATACTAAGCAAAACCCTAATAGTAGGCATCTTTGCCACAAGAGAGAAGGTCTCCTCACAATCAATTCCCTGAGTTTGTGCAAAGCCTTTTGCTACAAGCCTTGCCTTATACCTGTTAATGAACCATCAGAATTCTTCTTGAGTTTATAGACCCATCTTGAGCCTATTACCTTCATGGATGAAGTCTTGGGCACCAAATCCCAAGTGTTGTTTTCCTCAAGTGCTTCAATCTCTTCCTTCATTGCATGCTTCCATTCTGTTTTTGCTTTGGCCTCTTCGAATGATGATGGCTCCTCTTGGTTTATGTCCTGTGCTATGTAGATAGAATGTTTAGTTACTAATGAGGTGTCAAACCCATACCTTTCTGGTTTTTTCTTTTCCCTCATAGATCTTCTTAGGCCATGATGTGATGATTCTGCCTCATGTCCAAGTTCCTGCAATTTTGCTTTACCTTTAGACTTCCATGCTTTGATCTTTTCCATGTGAGATTCTTCATCATCCTCTGAGGTGTCTTGTTCTTCAATCTTTGATTGTTCTCTACCAAGCTTTGGAAAATCTTCTTCAAGATCATATGGTAAATTGATCTTCCTGCATGAATCTTCATACCATGAATTATTCTCATCAAAAACTACATCTCTGCTTACCAAGAATCCTTTGTTGGTAGGGTTGTATAACCTGTAGCCCTTTTGATTGTTGTCATATCCAATAAATACACACCTCTCTGCCTTTGGATCCATCTTGCCTCTAACCTGTGAAGGAACATGAGCAAAAGCAATACATCCAAAAATTTTACAATGATCTAAGCTTGGTCTTCTTCCATTCCAAGCCTCATATGGAGTCATCCCATCAAGGGATTTTGAAGGCAACCTGTTAATCAAGTAAGTGGCTGTAGATACAGCCTCAGCCCATAAGTAATTAGGTAAATGCTTTTCATTTAACATAGACCTTGCAGCTTCAACAATTGTCCTATTCCTCCTTTCTGCCACTCCATTTTGCTCAGGAGTGTACCTTGTAGTTACCTCTCTTTTGATTCCTCTTTCTTGAAGAAAAGAATCAAAATCATGGGAGAAGTATTCTCCCCCTCCATCTGACCTTAGCCTTTTTAGTGATTTACCTATTTGATTCTCCACAAGAGCCAAATATCTTTTGAAACATGAAAAAACTTCATCTTTGTGTTTCATAAAGAATAGGATAGTCCATCTACTGCAATCATCAATAAAGGAAACATAATACCTTGATCCAGATATTGAAGCTTCCTTGCTAGGTCCCCATACATCTGTATGAACCAACTCCAAGAGATCTCCATGCATATAACCTTTCTTCATGAATGGTAACCTGTGAGACTTTCCAAATTGACATGCACTACACTTATAAATCATATGTTGTTTTGACAAATTAGGAAGTCCAAGTACACTTTGGTCCCTGCAGATTTGCTTTAATGACCTTTCACCAATATGTGCTAACCTTTTGTGCCATACTTCCAATTCTGTGAGTGTCTGACTACCATAATTAAAGAGAGCAATGTTTCTAGTGTCCTGTAATTCAAATGTGAACAATCTACCTGTCTTTTCACCTTTTGCAATTCTTCTGAATCCTTGACTTGGATCTTCAACAAATGCTCCTGCTTTTGTGAACCTGACTTGCAACCCTTTCTCTACTATCTGCCCAACACTTATCAAATTCTTTGTAATGGTAGGGACATAGAGTACCTTACTGAGTAGGTTGATGTTTCCATCAGGTGCTTTGACATTGCCTATTTTCTCCACTGGATGTTTTGTATCATCTCCTGTTTGTACCTCATGCTTATTCCTTGGATCTTCTAAATCTGATAGGAGTTCCACATTTCATGCCACATGATTTGAACAACTTGAATCTATGTAGAAAACATGCTCATCAGATTTACCTTGTGGCATAGCCATGTTCATGATCAATAATGAATCCTCTTTGTTTGAGTCTTCTGTGTAGTTATTGTAGTCTCTCCTTCCTTTGTAGCCTCCTTGATAGTTTGAATGATTGTAGTTGTTGTAGTTGCCATGGTAGTTGTTGAACCTTCCTCTTGAGTAGCCATAACTTCCTCTATTGTATCCTCTGCCTCTTTGATTCCTAGAATTCCTAAAGCAATTTTCAGTTGTATGATTAGTTAATCCACAAATAGAACATGAGTTGGAGTCTTGGGATCTCCCCCTGCCTTGTCTACCTCCTCTTCCTCTACCTCTGCCATGTCTTCCTCTACCTGCATAGTTAGCTTGATATGTACCTGCTTCATCATCCACTTTCTTTGCCTTTCCTTTGTTATCTTTAGACTTGCTTTTATCCGTGTATAAAGCTGAAGATTGATTACCTTTAGAGCTTTCTCCATTTTTGATAAGCTTTGCCTCTTGAGTAAGTAGTTGTCCAATGAGTGTGTTGAAATCAGGTACATGCATGTCCATGTACAAATCCATAGCTGTGGTGAATGCTTCCCACTTGTCATCTGCCTTCAAGCCATTGATGACCTGCCTTACAATTTTCTCTTCATCTATTACCTCTCCAATGCTTCCCAACTGATCCGCTATGTCCTTGAACTTTGTGACAAAATCAGTCACATTTTGTTTGGGAGCCTTCTTGAGAGTTGTGAACTCCAGCCATAGTTGATGCTTCCTAGCTTTGGTACTTGAAGAAAAGAAAGCTTCAAGTGCATCCCACACTTCCTGAGATGTCTTACAACTTCTAATGTGAGGCAACAAAAAATCTGAGATAGAGTTGAGGAGATAAGACCTTGCAAGTGCATCCTTGGAGCACCATGTGCTCAATCTTTCTTGCTCTTCTTGTGTTGGTTGACTTTTGTTCCTGAAACTTGGCATAACTTCATCTCCAACCACATAACCATATAAACTTCTACCTTGGAGATAAGCTTCCATTCTTAATGACCAAGCTGAGTAATTATCTCTATCCAATTTGTCAATTGATGAAGGAAATCCATCTGCCATGTTGTCCAACCTTGCTCTGATACCACTGTGAAGAGATGGATAGGTATGTGCTTGAAGATGAAGAGGTGTTGCAAAATCCTTGATCTACACCAGCCAAATGAACTCCAGGAGTATATGGTGGGCCCTTTTAGCTTGCCAATGGATGTATTAGACACCCTATGTACCTTGGAAGATCACTCTCAAAAAGATAGATCAAAATAGATAAGTTGGAGTTAGCTCAGAGCTGAAAACTTGCTATTCTTGGTTCATACACCTGTCCAGTGTTTTACATAATTCTCTAAGCACAGTAGCAATTAGCTCAATTCCTCTTGGGGAAGTCTAGTTAGCTTAAAGAGCTAACTTTCAAGAGTAATCTCATAAAAAATAATGAATCACACACTGAGAATGAGTTTTAACAAGTGATGACATCATCCCGATTTTCACAGGCTGCTACAGAAATAGACGAGTGAGCAGAAAAATCCACATAACTCAAAATATAGAAATCCAATGATTATGAAAATTTGTATTGTTATACTAGAAAGTAAGCTGAATCCAACAAGCTTTAAATCACTGAATTTGGTTAAGTAACCACTGAGAAATGGCTCTAACAAGATGAGTAAAAAAGTCGGGTACCTGACAGAGAAGTGAAGATGAACAGACCCTGTTGACTTCAAATGAACATAACTGAAGATTGCAACATCCAAATGACATGCAAATTTGTGAGCATATAGTAGACTTATAGAGCTAACTTTACCAAGTTAAATCACTAAAAATGATGCACCAAGCTCAGAGAAAACATCTCTGCAAGCTGACTGAGAAAACTGAGAGTAATGGCAGTGAGTAGTACACTTCACAAGAACATGGAAAGATGAACTCAAATAATCATGAAAATGAAAGTATATTGCTTGTACAATACAATGACTTACTGATACATGTGTGTGCCTTGTAATCACACCTTGATATGGCATAAAGCTCAGCTCTTGGAGGTCTTCACATAGGTCTCTCTAACCACGACTAAAACTGCCATCTATTTATAGTTGAGTTTGGGAGGCTAACTTCCCTCAATCACTCTCCAATCAATCAATGATTGATTTGATTCTCTACCTACTACAAATCACGAATTCGTGGCTCCTCTTTCCATTCTTGATCATGTGGACTCAACCACTTAAGATTCTCTTACTTTTACATTGAGTAAACTCTCCAAAAAATTACAAGAGGTAGTTCACAAGTGAACTTTACATAGTCTTCTTTTTAAAGCTTCTTCTAAGACTTTGTGAGACTCAAGCCAATACTTAGGCTTGTCATAGACTTGCTCCAACAGATATAAATTAATTTGCATTAAGTAGAATAAACATTATGGATTCATTTGAACCATGTAGATTAAATGAAGTGGTATCATTTGAGTTAAGCGGATTAAATGAAGTGGTATCATTTGAATTGTGTGGATTAAGTGAAGTGCTATTATTTGAATTATGTGGACTAAATGAAGCGGATTCATTTGTAATATGTGAATTAATGATGTGGATTCATTTGAATTATGTGGATGAAATGATGTGGTATCATTTGAACTACATGGATTGAATTATATAGATTCAATTGAACTATGTGGTGACACATTATTAGATCCACTATTAGGGTTGTTGAAAATTATTTTTAACTCAAATCTACTTTGAAAGATGAACAAAAGACAATTGAACTTAAATTTGAGCCTCTTAACTCTTACATCCAAAAGAGCTAGGAGGCTCGAACTTAAGATCAAGCCTCTAAATCATATCAAGTTTTACTTTGTTGGGTCACATGATATGAGGCTTGAACTTGAGTTCAAGCCTCTTAGCAATCTCTAATGAAAAGAGTAGTATTATTAACACAAATCTGCGTTGACATTTGATCAAAAGATGCTAGAACTTAAGTTCCATCATCTTATCTCTTCCATCCAAAATAGCTAAGAGGTTCGAACTTGAATCATATCACGTTTGAGTCTGTTGGGTCACATGATATGAGGCTCAAACTTAAGTTCAAGCCTCTTAGCTTCTCTAGTGAAAAGAGTAGTATCTTTAACTCAAATCTACTTTGAAAGATGAATAAAAGATGATCAAACTTAAGTTTGAGCCTTTTAGCTCTTGCATCCAAAAGAGCTAGGAGGCTCCAACTTAAGTTCAAGCCTCTGAATCATATCAAATTTTACTCTATTGGGTTACATGATATAAGGCTCAAACTTAAGTTTGAACCTCTCAGCTTCTCCAACAAAAAGAGTAGTATTTTTAACTTAAATCTACGTTGATATTTGATCAAATACTTAAGTCCAAGGATCTTATCTCTTCCATCCAAAAGAGCTAAGAGGCTTGAACTTAAGTCCAAGCCTCTGAATCATATCAATTTTGAGTCTATTGGGTCACATGATATGAGGCTCGAACTTATATTCGAGCCTCTCAGCTTCTCCATTGAAAATAGTAGTATTCTAAACTCAAGTGTACTTTGAAATTTGAACAAAAGATGCTCGAAGTAAGTTCGATCCTCTTAGCTCTTGCATCCAAAAACCTAACATCTCAAACTCCAATCTACTGTGAGTTTTGATCACGAGACACTTGATTTCAACTTTTAGTCTCTTAGCTCTTCCATCCAAAAGAGCTAAGAGGCTCGAAATTAAGTTTGAGCCTCTAAATCATATCAAGTTTTAGTCTGTTGGGTCACATGATAGTTCGAGCCTCTTAGCTTCTCCATTGAAGAACTTAGTATTGTTAACTCAAATCTACTTTGAAATTCTAAGTTCAAGCCTCTTAGCTCTTCCATCCAAAAGAGCTAAGAGGTTTGAACTTATGTTGGAGCCTCTAAATCATATGAAATTGGAGTATGTTGGGTCAGGTGAGATTAGCCTCAAACTTAAGTTTGATCCTCTCAGCTTATCCAACGAAAAGAGAAGTATTTTTAACTCAAATATGTTAGTATATGATCAATGTCTACCCCTCATGATTGTATGCACATTTTGTAAGGCCCCCATTATGAGGAGAAGCCAACCATGCATTACCCAATTGATGGGAATCCCAACTTGCATGTTGGATGAAGGTCATATTGGACCATGTAAGGTATTGTAAGGAAAGGGAGTTATACAGGGTTGTTAAACGCTTAAAACGCGAGACTAACTGTTAGTAGCATGTTTAAACGATTATTGGGTTCTTGGGAGTGGAAGGGGTCTGTAAAGACAGAGGCCCTATACTTGTTTCCCAAAAAATTACTTCACACCACAATATATCAACATTCAAGAATTCTATCAACTTTAGTATACCCTTTTCAATCTTTACGGTTCATCATTCTAACCCTTTCAGCTGCTATCGAATACATTGTACCAGACTATTAATATTGTGGTACCGCGTTACCACCGAACCCTTTTCTGAGTACACACTACTGTAATATTAGGGACAATAACAGCAGTTCAATATTCACCGAATAGGTACTCACAATCAGACAAATAGGAGACACAGAAGAACTCAACAACTCAGATACACAATGCTTGAAAGACTAACACACACTGGAGATAACCCTTACCGTAGCCTAATCTCATCGTACAAGTACCGCTTTCAATATTAAGGTCAATACAATCCTACACAGCGTTTAAGAACACTACCATAACTTCACAGACATCACCAACAACTGACAGCACACTCCAAGAAAGAGTGACACCACGATATACGTAATTAATAGGACAATCACTACAGAGACTCGCAGAACGACTTTCTCAGACCACAGTCCGATGATCTACTGGAATGTAAATAAAACTCACAACCGCAACAGAGATCGATAGACCACAGACACAGATAACAGACCAGATAAGGGGTGAACAGATTACTCAGAAAACTCCGAACACTTGGAATTAGAAAAACTAACACTACAGTAGCACTCCGTTCAATCACCTAGACAGACAGTCTGGTGATCTCTCAAACTTCCCGAAGTGTCTTTTTTCATTGCTTATAAAGATTACAAATGTCTTGGTAACCATCTTTTCGTGCGTGCGAAACAAGATTCAATTATACAGTTGCCAATCCGGCGGCCGACTAACACTCTGCACGCACGGTGGACTCGAACCCGCATGTTTTACAAAATTACTGTTCATCTATTATTGCTTCTAAGTACATGGATCGTGCTAACCTAAAGGTTCAGGCGATTTTCTTTTTTAAAGTTTCTAACATTTGTTTGAGGGTGTCCGGTTCTACTAGCTATGCATCTACTCTTACAGAACTTAAGCTATAGCTTCGGTCAGCAAAATTTTTGCTTGTGTCTGCAGAAAGGCTTCTTGTAGGTAGAATTCGTTCGATAAGGCCGCATCTCTGGAAATCTTCATCTCTGCAACTTGTTTTTCCATTCTGACTACTCTTTCTTTTTTATTTTCCAGCTGATGATCTCTTGATTCTGGAACTGTATGGTTCTAGAGTATGCGTCCCTTTCTCTACGGAGATCTGTTATTACCTTCTGTGTTTGAGCTTCTTTTGACAAATAACGTTTGAGCATATTATTTACATCATCTAATTGATCCTTGTATCTTTGTAGTTCTTCCGCTGTCTTCATTGCCAGATCGTGTTGTTCTTGGCCTTTTTGTATCACTTTGTCTAGTTGAACTCTGGTTTCTTCGAGCAGCTTTCCTAATGTGATTCTTGCATCTTCTTTATCATGTAACTCTTGCTTCATTTTACTGATTTCGGCTTGTGCTTCGCTTAATAACTTGTCCTTTTGGTGGAGATCTTCCAGTGCTGTATCTCTCTGATTGGCAATTGTCTGCTGTTCTGCAAGCTGGGCTTGGAGATGGGTAATTTGGGATTGCAGCTGATGGTTTTCTGCTTTGACCGCATCTATCTCTTCCTATAGAGGTGTGATATCTGCTTCTAGGACATCCACCTTGTGTTGTAACTCATTTCGAATGTTATGAGTGACTTCTCTCATTTGGATTGGCAATTGCTATGATAACTGAATTAATAGTTGGCCCATGTTTGCAAGTTCAGAGATCGTAGGAATTGAAGGAATTGGAGGCTGAGGTCGAGGTTGGGATGAGGACTCGGTGAGCAGCTGCTGGGAGTTCGGTGGAGAGTAGTTGGGGGATGAGGAAGAAGAGGCAGTGGGTTCGTTGGGGTGGATGGGTTGGATAGGGATAATGGGTTCGGCTGTGGGTGCGGGTGGATGAATAGGAAGAACAGCAGTATTGTTGGTTACCTTTTCGGTTTGTTGTGTCGTTTCATCGTTTTCGGCAGATGTGGCATCGAATGCTTTAAGTAGCTCTTCGAAAACTTGTTTGATGATATGTTGCGTCTCCTCTTGTCTTTCCTGCTCGGATTGCCGCTGGGAGGCTTCTTGTGATGAGCTTGTGTCAGATTCGCTGTGATCTTCCTGTTCTTGTTGCCCTTCTGACGAGGAGTGTGCTGATGATTCGTGCTGTATAGATGTTGCGGTGTCATGGAAGGTTTCTTCATCCTGCTTTTCTGCTTCTTTGTCACCTTCTTTATCTCCTTCAGTTGAACCTTGTGCTTCACTTTCAGATGAACTAATCCTGATTCTCTTCCGGCGGAAGAGTTGATTTGGCTCCTCTTCATCTTCTTCTTCATCGTCCTCTAGAAGTTGTGTAGATTCCTCATGGCGCAGAACAGGACCTCGGGGTGGTGGTTGTGCTGCCAGTATTGTCGGAAAAAGGAAGGATAATATGTGCGGCAGTCGGGACCTGGGCATTCCTTCCTTGTTTACCTGTTTGATGATAGTAACGCATTCTTTGTGAATGCGGTGGAAGAAGTAGGATGCAAAATTTACAGGTTCTCGGGCGGCTAAGTCTATGGCGGAGTAGAAGGGACAAGATATTCCATAAGTACGTTTCTGTAGGTTCAGGATAGCTACTAGGAACTGAAGGGTGGATCTTTCAGGTTCCGATCGACATAGGATCGCGTATTCGTTTGACGAATACCTAGGAAATAATTGTATCATGGTTGCTACGGGAAGGTTCGGGCCATTTTCTCGACCTTGCAAAGGGAGTCGAAATGACTCAGCGAAAATTTGGAAGGTGATTATGGTTCTTGTAGGTAAGGATGTGATCAGCCAACTCTGCTCTGTAGCAGGTGTTTTGGTGATGGCGGAGATGATTTGGGCAAAGAAGGGGTGGGATTCCATTGAATGCCAAGGCAGTTCATCGAAATTGCTTAACCCTCTAGTGTGCAGAAACTCTCCTACCTCAGTAGGGAGTCTGTCACGAAAAGCGGCATAGTTTGCCAGAGCTTCCATGGCGCACATAGAGAAAGCAATCACAAGTACACAGAACACAGGGTACGCACAATGACACAAATCACACAAACACAATAGCGATTTTTGGCGAAACAGAAAAGGTTAAGTAGATGTGCTGCAATGGAGAGCAATCAAAATGACTAATCATCATGCGACGTTGAGATGATAACTTCTTAACTTCGGTGTGCATGTATGAGTAGCTGGAAAGGGCAGGGCGACTGTGGACATAATTAGGTATCAAAACGCAGATATTTATAGACTTATTGTATTAAGCACGCAAAAAAGAAAAGAAAAGAAAATAAAAGAAAAGAGAACGCCAAAAGACGCGGCCAACCGCAAAACGTTTCAGTGTGGATTAGATGCTTGTTGATATGGCCGCAGCTTTGATCCATTTATCACCTTTGGAAGAAGAATTCCGATCAAAGTGGTCAACCGAAAAGTTGCTGGGCCCACTTGTTCAGCAATCCGGTAGGGACCAAACCATTGTAACTTGAATTTGCCTGCAGAGCGATTCGACTTTGCATTGTAAAAGAGTACAAGTTGTCCCACCGAAAAAATTGGAGTCTTTAGATATCGATCATGTGTTCGAGCTTGTCTTAGCTGTACTTCCTGAATAGTCAAAAAATTGTGCCATCGATGCTCCTCTAATTCTTTGAGTGTATCCAACCGAAATGACAGAGATTCTTCAGGTAGCAGTTTCTGAGTGATTGCTACTCGTAAACTTGGCACAACTATCTCCATCGGTGTTATGGCTTCCAATCCATAAGCTAGTTTGAAAGGGATTAATCCTGTTGCTACCTTGTATGTAGTCCGGTATGCCCATAATACTGCAGGTAACAATTGATCCCATCTTTCTGGTGCGTCCAGAATCAATTTTCGAAGCATATTCAACAAAGTCTTGTTTGTACTTTCAGCCAAACCATTTGCACGAGGATAATAAGGAGAACTAAATTTATGCGTGACCTGAAACGAATGTGTGAGTACTTTCATTAAATTGTTGACAAAATGAGTGCCTTGATCTGTAACAAGTTCCAACGGTAAGCCAAAACGTGGAAAGACATCTTTTAGTAGACACTTGGCTACCGCAACAGCTGTGGCAGATCGTAAAGCCGCCCATCTGGTAGCATAATCTGTACATGTCAAAATATAACGATTATTACTGAGGATTGCTGGTGGTGTAATAGGGCCAATGAAATCTAAACCCCACTTCTGAAAAGGTTCCAATGGCAGGACAGGTTGTAGAGGGAAATAATGGCGTGGTAACGGCTGTCCAAATCTTTGATAATTATCACATTTTTTGACAGACTACAATACATCCCTGTACATAGTAGGCCACCAAAGTCCACTTTGCAGAATTTTCCGGTGTGTTAAGTCTGCAGCAAAATGGCCACCGGAAGGAATTGAGTGAGCCAAATTAATGACTGAGTTAACTTCATGTGGTGGAATACAACGAAGTAAAACTCTAGTGTGATCCATATAGTATAATTCCCTAGCAATCAACCAAAATCGGCGACTGAAAACTAAAATTTTCCTTCGTATTGCAGGAGAAGTCTGAGGGGGAAGGCATCCATCAGTGAGGAAGGTCAAGATCTGATCATAATATGTAGATGGCACAGGTGGATCTACAATTTCATAATTAGTCGGTTCAGAAACATAAATTGCCGGTGTTGTCTCATCTACACCGATCGGAGCTTCACCGGAATCTAAGCGAGAAAGAAAATCTGCTAAGGCATGTGAACTGCCTGGCCGATGAATAACTTCGTAGTCAAACTCTTGTAAAAGCAGAACCCATCGTGCTAATCGACCACCTAGATGCTGTTGCCGAACTAGATAGACAAGTGCAGCATGATCTACATGAAAAGTAAATTTACGGCCCAGCAAATAATGTCTGAATTTCTTGACAGAATATACTAGACCTAGACATTCTCTTTCTGTTATAGAGTAATTCTTTTCAGCAGGGGCCAATCTTCGACTTGCATAGTACACTAGTCTGAACCACTTATCGGTTTGTTGCATTAGAACGCTCCCTATTGCTATATCTGAAGCATCAACAAATACATGAAATGGGCGATCCCAGTTAGGAGGCTGTAAGATTGGAACCTCTGTTAGTAATCCCTTTAGACGATCAAAAGCAATTTGACAGTCCGGGGTCCACTCAAATTGTTGAGGAGTCTTGGTTATCAATCGGTTCAGTGGTATTGCCAAATGAGAAAGCCACCGTAAGTGTCGGCCATGCCATCTTACTTGGCCCATGAAGCGCATTACTTCCTTAGGTGCAGTGGGTACAGGTGCTTCTAACACAGCTGTGATTTTACCTGTATCCACCTGTATACCCTGTGCAGATACAATGTGGCCAAGTAGCTTTCCACATGAAACCGCAAACACAGATTTGTTTGGGTTCAAACAGAGTCCTTTTCTGAGTACACACTACTGTAACATTAGGGACAATAACAGCAGTTCAATATTCACCGAATAGGTACTCACAATCAGACAAACAGGAGACACAGAAGAACTCAACAACTCAGATACACAGCGCTTGAAAGACTAACACACACTGGAGATAACCCTTACCGTAGCCTAATCTCATCGTACAAGTACCGCTTTCAGTATTAAGGTCAATACAATCCTACACAGCGTTTAAGAACACTACCATAACTTCACAGACATCACCAACAACTGACAACACACTCCAAGAAAGAGTGACACCACGATATACGTAATTAATAGGACAATCACTACAGAGACTCGCAGAACGACTTTCTCATACCACAGTCCGATGATCTACTAGAATGTAAATAAAACTCACAACCGCAACAGAGATCGATAGACCACAAACACAGATAACAGACAAGATAAGGGGTGAACATATTACTTAGAAAACTCCGAACACTTGGAATTAGACAAACTAACACTACAGTAGCGCTCCGTTCAATCACCCAGACAGACAGTCTGGTGATCTCTCGAATGTCCTGAAGTGTCTTTTTTCATTGCTTATAAAGATTACAAATGTCTTGGTAACCATCTTTCGCGCGTGCGAAATAAGATTCAGTTATACAGTTGCCAATCTGACGGCCGACTAACAGGGTCCCCAATGGTGGGGTCTGGGGCAGCAGTGAATAGCCTCGGTTGGGGGGGTCCAAGGGGGCCAGTGGGCCCCTTGGATGGGGGGTCCCAGGGGGCTAGAGAGCCCCCTAGCTGGGGGGGTCCCAGGTGGCCAGCAGGCCCCCTGGTGGGGATCTGGGGACAGTGCCCTCGGTGCAATGATAAAGGGAATATTCCATGGAATATTACCTATCACTGTAAAAAATAATTTATATTTATTAGGTCGGTTCAACCGGCCAAAGGCCACCTAGGATCCTATATATACATGACTTGTGCACTACTAGAGACATCGAATTGAGCCAGCATACCTCTATATTGTACCTCCCTATCTAGATTTGTCTAGATCACCATTTAATCTCTACCTTGAGAGCGCATGGGTGGACAACGCCATCTACTTTGTACTTGCTATTAGTAGAAAATTGTTGAGATTCTCTTATATCTGTGACCTTCTGCTACTGCTCCTATGTTATATTGCGTAACTATTGTCTTAAAAAATCTACATTGACCTTTAATCAAAGGATGCTCAAACTTAAGTTCGAGCATCTTATCTATTCCATCTAAAAGAGCTAAGAGGCTCAAGAGGCTTGAGCTTAAGTTTGAGCCTCTAAATTATATCAAGTTTAAGTCTGTTGGGTCACATAATATAAGAGTCGAACTTAAGTTTGAGCTTGTAAGCTTGTCTAGCTAAGAGGGTAGTATTTTTAACTCAAATCTACCTTGAAATTCAAATGAAAGATGCTTAGACTTATATTCGAGCCTCTTAGTTCTTGCATCCAAAAAAGCTAAGAGGATGAAACTTAAATTCAAGCCTTTGATTGATTGTGTTGGGTCATATGATATGAGGCTCAAACTTAACTTCAGTCCTCTTAGTTTCTCCAACGAAAAGAGTATTATTTTTAACTCAAATCTACGTTGATCTTTGATCAAAAGATGCTCGAACTTAATTGTGAGGCTCTTATCTCTTACATTCAAAAGAGCTAAGAGACTTGAGCTTAAGTTTGAGGCTTTGAATCATATCAAGTTTGAGTGTGTTGGGTCACATTATATGAGGCTCGAACTTAAGTTTGAGCCTCTAAACTTCATTTGAACAAAGGACACTGAAACTTAAGTTCAAGTCTCTTAGCTCTTGCATCCAAAAAAGTAGTATCTCAAACTCCAATTTACTATGAATTCTGATGAAGAGACACTCAAATTTAACTTCACGTCTCTTAGCCCTTGCATCCAAAAGAGTTAAGAGACTTGAACTTAAATTCGAGGCTCTGAATCATATCAATTTTGAGTATGTTGGGTCACATGATATAAGGCTCAAACTTAAATTCAAGCCTCTCAACTTCTAAGTGAAAAGTATTTTAACTCAAATCTAATTTGAAATTTGAACAAAAGATGCTCAAACTTTAGTTTGAGCCTCTTAGCTCTTGCATCCAAAAAAGCTAATAGGTTTGAACTTAAGTTTGAGCCTCTGAATCATATCAAGTTTGAGTTTCTTGGGTCACGTGAGATTAGAGTTAGAGCCTCTCAACTTCTCCAACAAAAAGAATTGTATTTTAATTCAAATCTACATTGACCTTTGATCAAAATAAGCTCGTACTTAAGTTTAAGCCTCTTATCTTTTCCATCTAAAAGAGCTAAGAGGATCGAAATTAAGAATCATATCAAGTCTGAGTCTATTGGGTCACATGGTATAAGGATCGAACTTAATTTTGAGCCTCTTAGCTGCTCCAACAAAAAGGGTAGTATTTCTAACTCAAATATACTTTGAAATTTTAACAAAAGTCGCTTGAACTTAAGTTGGAGCCTGTTAGCTCTTGCATCCAAAAGAGCTAAGAGTTCAAAAGTTTGAGCCTTTGTGTCATATCAAGTTTGAGTCTCTTGGGCATGAGGCTCGAACTTAGTTTGATCTTTCAGCTTCTCTAATGAAAGAAGTAGTAATTTTAAATCAAATTTACTTTCAAAGATGAACAAAAGATTCTTGCACTTAAGTTTTGGCCTCTTAACTCTTGCATTCAAAAGAGCTAAAAGGCTCAAATTTAAGTTCGACTCTCTGAATCATATCAAGGTTTGCTCTGTTGCCTCTTAACTCTTGCATCCAAAAAAGTAACATCTCAAACTCCAATCTACCGTGAATTTTAATCAAGAGACACTTGAATTTAACTTTGAGTCTCTTAGCTCTTCCATTCAAAAGAGCTAAGAGGCTCGCACTTAAGTTCCAACCTCTCAATCATATCAAGTTTGAGTCTATTGGGTCACATTATATGAGGCTGGAACTTAACTTTGAGCCTCTCAACTTCGAGCCTCTCAACTTCTCTAGCAAAAAGCTTAGTATTGTTATTTCAAATCTACTTTGAAATTTGAAGTTCGAGCCTCTTAGCTCTTGCATCCAAAAGAGTTAAGAAGTTTGAAATTAAGTTGGAGCCTATGAATCATATCAAATTTGAGTCTATTGGGTCATGTGAGATTATGCTCAAACTTAAGTTCAAGCCTCTTAGCTTCACCAATGAAAAGAAAAGTATTTTTAACTCAAATTTACGTTGGCCTTTGATTAAAGGATGCTTAAACTTAAGTTCAAGCATGTTATCTCTTCCATCTAAAATATCTAAGAGGCTCAAGAGGCTCAAACTTAAGTCGGGGCCTCTGAATTATATGAATTTTAATTCTGTTAGATCACATGATATAAGGCTCGAACTTAAGTTCGAGCCTATTAGCTTCTCCAACAAAAAGAGTAGTATTTTTAACTCAAATCTACGTACTTTAAAATTTGAACGAAAAACACTCAAACTTAAGTTTAAACCTCTGAGCTCTTGCATCCAAAAGAGCTAAGAGGCTCCAAATTTAGTTCGACCCTTTGATTGTGTGTGTTGGTGTAGTAAAGTAAGTTTATGATCTAGGGGTCCGACCCGTTCAGACAGATCTAAAATCGAACACCGTTTGGTCATCCGTGTGTATGATCAAGGATCTCGGGTTTAGACTTACTAGGAGGTTGTGCTCTTGTGAACAAGTGATCCACTTAGCTTAGTGGTTAAGTCTCAAGGATGTGAAGGAGGAGGTCTTGGGTTCAATCCCATGGCGGACATGGGAAGAGTATTTTGCCCAAAGAGATCTAGAGCCTTCTAGAAGCATCCACTTGAGTTAACTCGAGTTGACTGGCACACTTGGTGCACATGCAGTTACATGGCCGACACATGGCTGGCTAGTATCCACCTGCCCATGATGGAAATCCCCTGAAGAGAGCTATATATAGAGGCATTTGGTTGGGAGGAGAGTCATCTCTCTAGCATGTGGTGGTCATAATCTTGCATTAGTATCAGAGCTCAAGGTTGAGCTTCCATGGTGACCTTGGTGGCTCATCATCTTTCTTAAGCTGTCATGGAGTTCTTGTAGAGTTCATTATCACATTCTTCATCTCTTGCTTGGCGATGGCATTTCTTCTCGCATGTGTGTAGAAGATCCATCAAAATTTTATCAGCAAAAGTAATATAACTTTCAAAGTGGTGCTAATCAGGCCTTGAACTTGCGACTCCTCAAATTCTTATCTAAGATACAAATCGGCGATGCACAAGATCATCCAGCATAAGCAAAATGCAGAAGCACTTTGCGTGCTCTCGAGATTTGAACCAACATCCTCATGATTGAGGAGGTTTTCTCTTATCAAAGAGACTAATTCAGGTGCATGATCTTTCTCAATAGATATATATATAGACGTATCTCATGTTGTAGAAGCACATAAGCCATAAATAAAACAAGTTTTCAGGCAGCACACAAGGATCGAACACGCAACCCAATCATCCAGTAACTCCGTTCTACCCACGATAAGAAAGTGTTTTCGACGTTCGAGACCCTCTACAAGTTAATCTGATACTGTACCTGCTTCAGCTTCTTCTCCAATGAAAAAAGGCAAAATGTTGCTTACTACAGAAGTTGACAGCCAAGGATCGAACCTGCAAACTGTTGATCGGGAGGGTTATATTCTATCCAATGCATCAAGCCCATTTTTATGCAAGTAAAGAATATATTTGGTTCCTGCATGCATTGTATAAGACCATAGATCAGAGGCAAAAGGTCAACAGGCGAGGATTGATGATAGAACCTATGGGTGCTGTCACATGCACCATATCCACTTCAACAAATGGCCCCGAGTTTTAATGTTACAGTGGACGCTATGGGGTTGGAACTTTCAGCCTCTATAGATGAAGGGCTTAGCCAAACCACTTCGCCAAGTTCATTCCATCCGGTGATTACGGTTTGCTGCTATCCCCAACCAAACTCAAGCATATACTTGGAGATTCTTGGTGATAAAAGCCAAAGTGAAGCAACATTGGATTGGAGCAAGGAAGGTCGTGTTTTCAATTTTCATTTCATTTCGATTGACAAAAGAAATCTCTCTTCAAGGTCTTAGAGAGATGTGAGCATGGCTTTGAAGGTTGGCTCTTCACAAGAATCAGAGGATGGACGAAGCTATGATCAAAGCTAAGTATTTTCCAGTTTCTACTTGGCGTTAATACTTGATTTATCTTGTTTTCATTAGTCTACAATTAATCCTAGATGCACATTGAAATAGCCAAGATTTCAATTGATTAAGTCTAGATTATGATAATGAAACAATCCACTTCTCATTCCAAGAATTAGTTTGCATTAAGGAAAGACTTGATTTAAAAAAGGATCCTTGTGCATCAAAGAATGTATTTTGGAGTTAATTCCAAATTTCCTTTCCATTGAGTAAGCTTTTTATTGCACCACAACAATATGCTTTTATATCATAGTGCATTAGGACAAAGGAAAGGATATACATGCATCAAGATTGCATGATATACATTCTTAGTACAAGGTAAAGTCATGCATCAAGCTCATGCATGATTCTTGCATTATTTTTTGGGCATGCAAAGAATATGCATGCATATGCATCTGACCATATGGATTTGCATGTAGGCACATGCATTTGCATGATAGAACAGGATGCTGTTTGCAAGTAGATATGATAATGTACTCTCTTAGTATTTAGCTTACTTTATAAAGCTCACAGTTTGACATTAGGGAAGACAGAGGACTAGTTAGTTGCAAAGACATGCTAGATCTAGTTTGTAGCTCAAGTAATTAGTCGATTCCTTCCCAAGTTGACACTCGGCTACCAAAAACAAATTCTTAATGACAATTAAGTATGCTTGATGTCTTACTAGGTATAAGTAGGTACTAGGAGAAAGTTAAGTATTAAATTTTCTTGATGACCAAGAAAAGTTAATTACTTGCAAACCTTTTGCGATGTATGATGACTCTAAGTCCCAGATGTACTTAAGGAGTCATGAAGATAAGCTTATAATGATTACTCTAAGTATAGATGATATTTAGAAAGTCATACAGATAAGCTTTAGTGGAACTATTGAAGTTTTTTCTTTTCATCCTGATGAGTGATAAACTTCAAAGAGATGAATGAACTTTAGCATCACTTGAACTTTAGTGTTCAATAGTTGGATGCTAGGTTCCATGACTATATCTCTAGTCAAGATGCAAAGCTTTCAGAAAGCATGGAAACTTTATTAAGCATTTTTCTGAGGATAAGAAAATTATGCTTGGTTTTGTTCAAGCTAATTAGAGCTTAAAGAAGAAACCCAAGTCAAATTAGTCTTTGGGAATCAAGATATTCTCTCAAAGATATGTCAAAGTAATCTTTAGGAATTAAGCTACTTCCTAAAAGTTAAACCAATAAAGGAAATAGCCTACTTAACTATTTCCTTAGTTAAAAAAGGAATATCTTTTGGACAAGCAATAAAGCCTTAAGTCTTGTTCTTGTTCAATAGTCAAGATTTCTTTTAGAAAGATTATTCTAGTAAAACTAAGGATTCCAAGGTGAATCATTGGACTAGAAAGAAAAAGATTCCAAGATGAATCATTGGCTTAGTATTACCTGAATCCTTGGTAGGAAGCTAAAGTTCTTAAAAGAAATATATCTCCCTAGGTGTGAGACTAGAATCTTTCAAGTTAGTTTGATAGCTAGTAGTTCCCATAAATTCCCAAACCATCAGTATTGGTACTTAAGTCCAAATATTGATATAACCTAAAGGTGTATCAAAGATTCTCAACTTTGGAATCTGAGGGGTATCAATGTATGCCTCGACTTAAGAGGGGGAAAGATCTCTAAAAGCCCATGGGCAAGCAAAGAAGCTTTTGATAGTTCAGGAGATCTTAACGATAAAAACGAGGACTTTATTTAAGTTGCAAGATCAACTAGATTTGATCAAACTTGGCCATGATTGTCCAAGAGTGTGTGATTGGAACTACTTTATAGATTGCCCAAGCATTGGCAATGAAAATTCTTTTGGGAATTATTCACTCAAGTTTCATTTATCCAATGGAAAATTGTGAAAAAAGTAAGTTGTTCCAAGTATGAACAGAGTGAAGGAATTCCAAAAATGTAGTCTGCAACTGTGAAGATGGTACTTAAGTCTGTGGAAGGTAAAACATAAATGTTTGCCTATCCTTAAAGGGATTTCGGTACAAATCTAGAAAGCATGAGCGGATGCTTAGACTTATGTAGTAGAGAGATTCCTGTAAAGTCCTGGCCAGGATAGGTACCTAAAGTATCAGTATAGGAAGGAGTCTAAAGAGAAGAAGTCAAAAGCTCTTGTCACTACAAAATTGGTCAAGAACAAACCAATTGAACTTGAATCTATGAAAATTCAAGTAGTTGGAATTATAACTGGTTTTTATTTGAAACCCTAGTAAAGAAGGATGGATGTTCCATCAAAAGTTTTTCATGTTCCCGAAGGAAAAGCGCAAGATTGTGAAATGATGATGTGAAGGGATCAAAACCTAGAAAATCTAGTTAGAGTTAATGCCTGAAACTTCAAAATTCTCGAAAAGAAATGAAGCAAGAAGGTTCTCTATCAAGAGATGTTTAGACTTTAGGATAATATTTACTCACACGTCAATGTGAATATAAAATAGGGTGGTATGGGACACCAGATTTTATACTCAGATTGATGTAGGAAAGATGGTATGGGACATCGGACTGTGGGATGATAATTATCTTTTAGTCCTAGATTGGATCTTGACGTTAGTTTAATCCTCGAGGGAATTATGACTTCAAAGAAGGAGTTTAATTCAAGAAGGATAAAAGTAGTATCTCACGATAACTTCAAGATCAAGGAAACTGAAGATACGAAGTAAGTAACTTCCAAGATCTCCTTGAAACACTTCAAGATAAAGTGTTGTTAATTCGAAAATATTTCATAAATTTCTGAAATAGTTGGACTTTGATTTGAGTTGATCTTTTCAACCAAGGATTTTATTGACTAGGTCAAGCATCAAGTTCCTAGTATAACTTGGTAAATTCACTCTTTTGACTCAAAGAAATGCACAAGAATTGCATTCTAAGTAAGGAGTCAAAAAGATTGAATATGGCCTGAACTTAGTCTCAAGTGAAGCATCAAGTGAAGCAAAACTCATCAAACAAAACTTCATTGGAACGACACACTGATGTTAGAAACCACACTAGTATCTTCTGGTTGGATGATGTTTTACTTTTGCTCTAAATCTTTTTAAGAATCCAACTTATTTCTCTTAAAATAGAAAAAATGCTTTAATACCCTGTTGAAACAGATCTTTGAGAAGTAAAGTCCAGAGTCATCTAGACTTTGACTCATAGCAAGTTTACATATCTTTGACGTTTCAAATGGTTGAACAGAGTTCTAGTTCTTTATTTTCACTTTCCAAACCTTTTGGATTTGACTCAAATATGGTATCTGATTCTTTTCATAAAAGTCAAGGGTTAGCTAGATAGAATGAGGAAACTAAATTAAACATCCTAGATAGATGTTCTGTACAAGAACCTTTTCAAACATCAAAAGATGATAAGTTCAAGATTGACTTATTCATTTGAGTTTGCTTCAAGTTATAGGATAAATGATTTTCTAGAGTTCAATATACTCTAGAATAGAGAAGTTAGGAATTGCTCAACTCAGTGACAATTCCCAAGAACTTTTAGCTCAAGTCTTTGAGAAAAAGTGTCCTAGATTGGACAATTTTCATTGTGAATTTGAATTGGTCAAGTTATAGTATGATTGAATCAATAGAAATGGTAAACTTTCTTCTAAAGTTTACATAGGATTTTGAAACCCATTAGGACAAAGTAGTCCTCTAGTCTGGTGAACAAATCAAGTATCTATTGGATCAAAGTAAAACATTGTACAAACATCTAAGTTAGATGTTTGGGACAACCAAACTCCAAGTTCTCCAAAACAAATTCAAGTGAATCAAGAGTTCTCAAAGTCTTCTAAGGGATAAGAATCCCACCTTCATTACTAAGTCCATGCACCAGTCATGCCCAGAAATGGACTAGTAAGTTGAATCCACCTAGCTCACATGTTTGTGCCTAGATCGCACATCGAGAAACTATGAATTGGCCAGGGATGTTCTTAGATCCACCCTTATTATTCATTCACTATTTTGAACTTTGACTACTTTATCAAAGTGCAAAGCGAGAAAATGTTTTGAATCATTTGGGCAGGAATGCCACCAGAGAGATGAGACATGTTCTTGTAGTTCTAGAACATGACCATGTTCTTTCAATTTTAGAACATGAGGCTCGGGGGTTGCCTACAGTATGTATATAGCTCTATTTTCGAGGACGAAAATATTTTTCTAAGGGGGGAAGAATGTAATAAACTAAGTTTATGATCTAGGGGTCTGATCGGTTCAAACAGATCTGAAATCAGACACCGTTTGGTCATCCGTGTGTATGATCAAAGATCTCGGGTTTAGACTTACTAGGAGGTCTTGTGCTCTTATGAACAAGTGATCCACTTAGCTTAGTGGTTAGGTCTCAAGGATGTGAAGGAGGAAGTCTTGGGTTCAATCCCCATGGGCGACATGGGAAGAGTATTTTTCCCAAACAGATCTAGAGCCTTCTAGAAGCATCCACTTGAGTTAACTCGAGTTGACTAGGACACTTGGCACACATGCAGTTACATGGCCAACACATGGCTGGCTAGTATCCACCTGCCCAAGATGGTAGTCCCCTAGAGAGAGCTATATATAGAGGCATTTGGTTGGGAGGCGAGTCATCTCTCTAGCACATGGTGGTCATAATCTTGCAGTTGGGTCATATGATATGAAACTCGAACTTAAGTTTGAGCCTCTAAGCTTCTCCAACAAAAACAATAGTATTTTTAACTCAAATTTGCATTGATCTATGATAAAAAAATGCTTGAACTTAATTTTGAGGACCTTAGCTCTTCCATTCAAAAGAGCTAAGAGGCACAAACTTAAGTTCAAGCCTTTAAATCATATCAAGTTTGAGTGTGTTGGGTCACATGATATGAGGCTTGAACTTAAGTTCAAGCCTCTAAGCTTCAGTGAAAAGACTAGTATTTTTAACACAAATCTACTTTGAAAGATGAACAAAAGACACTCCAACTTATCTTGAGGATCTTATCTCTTCCATCCAAAAGAGCTCAGAGGCTTGAACTTAAGTTTGAGCCTGTGAATCATATTAAGTTTGAGTCTGTTAGGTCACATGAAATGAGGTGCAAGCCTCTTAGCTTCTCTAGTTATATATGTAGTATTCTTAACTCAAATCTACTTTGAAATTTGAACAAAAGACACTCAAAGTAAGTTCAAATAATTTAGCTCTTGCATCCAATAAATTAGTATCTCAAATTCCAATCTACTATTAATTTTGATCAAGAGACACTTAAATTTAGCTTCATGTCTTTGTGCTCTTGCATCCAAAAGAGTTGAGCGGCTCGATTTTAAATTGGAGCTTTTGAATCATATCAAGTTTGAGTGTGTTTGGTCACATGATATAAGACTCAAACTTAAGTTCAAGCCTCTCAACTTCTGAGTGAAAAGAGTAGTATTTTTAACTCAAATCTAGTTTGAAATTTGAACAAAATACACTCTAACTTTCGTTTGAACCTCTTAGCTCTTGCATCCAAAAAAGCTATCAGGTTTGAACTTAAGTTTGAGCTTCTGAATCATATCAAGTTTGAGTTTTTTGGGTCAAGTGAGATTAAAGTTCAAGTCTCACAGGTTCTCTAGCAAAAAAAGTAGTATTTTAACTCAAATCTTCATTGACCTTTCATCAAAAGACACTCGTACTTAAGTTGAAGCCTCTTATCTTTTCCATCCAAAAGAGCTAAGAGGTTCAAACGTAAGTTTGAACCTCTAAATCATATCAAGTCTCAATCTCTTTGGTCACATGATATAAGGCTCAAACTCAAGTTTGAGCCTCTCAGCTTCTCCAACAAAAAGAGTAGTATTTTTAACTCAAATATACTTTGAAATTTGAACAAAAGACACTTGAACTTAAGTTTGATCCTCTTAGCTCTTGCATCCAAAAGAGCTAAGAGTTCAAAACTTGGAGCCTTTGAGTCATATCAAGTTTGAGTCTCTTGGGTATGAGGCTCAAACTTAAGTTCAAGCCTCTTAGCTTCTCTAATGGGAAGAGTAGTATTTTAAACTCAAATCTATGTTGATCTTTTATCAAAAGAAGCTCAAAATTAAGTATGAGGATCTTATCTCTTTGATCCAAAAGAGCTAAGAGCCTCTAAATCATATCAAGTTTGAGTATGTTGGGTCACATGAAATGAGGCTCAAAATTAAATCTGAGCCTCTTACCTTCTCTAGTTATATATGTACTATTTTTAACTCAAATCTACTTTGAAATTTGAACAAAAGATGCTCAAACTTAAGTTCAAGCCTCTTAACTCTTGCATTAAAAACGTAGTAAATCCGATCTATCATGACTTTTTATCAAGAGACACTCCAATTTAACTTCATGTCTCCTAGCTCTTTCATCCAAAATAGCTAAGAGTCCCCAATGTAAGTTAGAGCCTCTAAATGATATTGAAATTGAGTCTATTGGGTCACATGATATAAGGCTCGAGCTTAAGTTCAAGCATCTCAGCTTGTGAGTGAAAACAATTGTATTCTTAACTCAAATCTACTTTGAAATTTGAACAAAAGACAATCGAACTTAAGTTTGAGCCTTTTGGCTCTTGCATCTAAAAGAGCTAAGAGTTTGAAGTTAAGTTTGAGCCTTTTAATCATATTAAATTGGAGTCTATTGGGTCATATGAGATTAGGCTTGAATTTAAGTTCAAGCCTCTCAGTTTCTCCAACAAAAAGAGTAGAATTTTCAACTCAAATCTACATGGACCTTTGATAAAAAAAAAAAGCACTCGAACATAATTTTGAGCATCTTATCTCTCTCATGTAACAGAGCTAAGAGGCTCAAATGTAAGTTTGAATCCCTATATCATATCAAGTTTGAGTCTGTTGGGTCACATGATATAAGGCTCAAACTTAAGTTTGAGCTTTTGATTGAGTGTTTTGGCTCACATGATATGAGGCTCGAATTTCTCAGCTTCTCCAACAAAAAGAGTAGTATTTTTTACTCAAATCTACTTTGGAAGATGAACAAAAGATGCTCGAATTTAAGTTCAAACCTCTTAGCTCTTGCATACAAAAGAACTAAGAGGCTTGACCCTCTGAATCATATCAAGTTTGAGTCTCTTGGGTCACACGATATCATGCTAGAACTTAAGTTTGAGCTTCTCATCTTTTCGAGGGAAAAGAGTAGTACTTTTAATTCAAATCTACATTGAACTTTCATCAAAAGATGCTCGAACTTAATTTTGAGGATCTTATCTCTTCCATCCAAAAGTTCTAAGAGGCTTGAACTTAAGTTTGAGCCTTTGAATCATATCAAGTTTGCATATGTTGGGTCACATGATATGGGGCTCGAACTTAAGTTTGAGATTCTCAGCTTCTCGAGGGAAAAGAGTAGTATTTTTAACTCAAAATTTACTTTGAAATATGAACAAAAGACACTCAAACCTATCTCCAAAACCTTGTCTCTTCCATCCAAAAAAGCTAAGAGGCTCGAACTTAAGTTCGAGCCTCTGAATCATATCAACTTTGAGTCTATTAGGTCACACGATATGAGGCTTGAACGTAAGTTTGAGCCTCTTAGCTTCTCTTGTTACATATGTAGTCACATGATATATATGTATTGTGTTGTGTCACATGATATAAGGCTTAAGTTCGAGCATCTAAGCTTCTCAGTGAAAAGAGTAGTATTTTTAACTCAAATCTTGAAATTTGAACAAAGGATGATCAAACTTAAGTTTGAGTTTGTAGCTCTTGCATCCAAAAGAGCTAAGAGGTTCAAACTTAAGTTTAACCTCTAAATCATATCAAGTCTAAGCTTGCATCACATGAGACTAGGCTCGAACTTAAGTTTTGGCCTCTAGGCTTTTCCAATGAAAAGAAGTAGTATTTTGAAGTTTGAGGATCTTATCTCGTCCATCCAAAAGAGTTAAGAGCCACTGAATCATATCACGTTTGAGTCTATTGGGTCACATGACATGAGGATCGAACTTAAGTTTGAGCTTCTAGCTTCTCCAACAAAAAGATTAGTGTTTTTAACTCAAATCTACTTTGAACAAAAGATAGTCGAACTTGAGTTCAAGCCTCTTAGCTTTTGTGTCCAATAGAGTAAAGTGGCTCAACAATGATGGTCGAATTTAATTTCAAATATTTCAAAAGAGCTAAGAGGCTTGAACTTAAGTTTAATGTTATTAATCTTCCAAAAGAGCTAAGACACTCGAACTTAAGTTCAATCTTAGCAGCTCCACAAAAAGATTACATCTTAGCACTTAAGTTTAAGAGGATCAAACTTAAGTTTGAACCTTTCATCTTTTCCATATGATAGTATTGATAATAAATTTGATGAGTATGGATGAGAAAGTTGATGTTATTATGTGGATATTGTTCATTATGATCTAATAGAAAATATATGTATGATATTTCAGGAGCAATGGAAAACATGAATGTTGTTGAATTTCAAAGCAATATTATGGATAATGTATTTTGATTGGAAAATTTATAAAAAAAAAAGTGTAATGAAGGTTCCTTCAAATAGGATTAAGGTTGAGAAATCCTTTGATTTGACACATAAAGAAGACATGAAATGGTTTGCTGACACTCATGGCCATGAAGGAAACTTAAAGCAGATGTGCATTTATTTATGATAGATGTAGGATCTACATATGGTTATATGGGCAATGTTGTTCATGTTAAAGAAGATGTAAATGCACAAGGCACACTGTGTTTTACGTGTAAAGTGCTTTCAGATGGTGAAAATATTAATGTGAATAAATTTTTCTTATCATGGGAGACTTTTTGTTTGGATGATATGAAGGTTAGTATGAAAAATTTTGATCAATTACAAGCTTAATTGGATCGATTGAATCAATAGATGAATTAGTGAATATGATAAAAGAAGCCAAAAGATTAACACAAAAGTCAAAATCTTTGAAGAGAAGCCCAGATGTATCTAGGAGATCCAAAAAACAAAAGCTAAAAGGCTCTTCAAACAAAGATTTAGGATCATCATCAAAGTCTATACAAAACAATGAAGATGTATCAGTCCGATATTCTGATAGTAGGAGTGAAGAAACTAAAGATATGGTAGGTGCAGCTAGAAGAAAATAAGATGATGGATTTAATACTTCAAAAACAAGAATACTATGCTTTTGGTTCAAATGCAGTATTTAATATTGATGTAAAAAAGTGTTTTCGAGCACCATCGAATTATGTATATCAAAAATTGAACAGAGATTGGGTGTGTACATTAATGAATGATTTTGTGATTTTGTCTTTGCTCCCAAAGAGAATGAATTTCATGCAGCTGTTATGGCTATTGATCCAACATCCAAAATACCTCTACAAACTTTGTCTCATGATCATATTGATAAAGTTGAGTATTGGATAATATCTGGAGAACATTCAAACAATGCAGCGAAAACTTTGCAAATTGTTAATTCATCTATGGTGAAGTTACAGTTACGACAATAATTTAGATATAGGAAAGCAAAAATTATAGTAAGTTATCCTCCAAAAATTTCAAGGGAGATATCTAAAGAGGCTAATTTGATGGTGGCAAAGTCATTATAGAAGAAACCATTTGTCGATCAACTTTTGCGAGCTAGATCTCAATGGAAAGAAAATGGATGTCCATCAAATCCTCATCCAAGTGTTAATCAGAGTAAAAGAGAATTTGTATCATGGTAGGTATGTTTATTTTTTTTTTTTTTTTACTCTCTTTGAACTTATATTCATTTATGTATTTCGATGTTTAATATGTATTATTATCTTTAAAAAATTGTATGTATTTAAAGTATATATATTGTTTTTTTGTAGAATTTTGTAGAGACTATAGAGCAAACTTTACAGAAAGGATTTATAAAAAATGATTTGCACATTCTTTTGTGTAATGATGATGAATGGAAGAATTGGATATCAATCATGCATTTGTATAGTCAGGGAGCACTACTTAATACAAAGGGTGAAGTGCCAAATAGCAAAGGAGATTCAACAAAAGATGTTACATCAACCACTCCAAAGATGGTAGCAATGAAAGGTGGTCAATTAAAGAAAGCACCAATTTACAAACATTATTTAGATGATTTGCAGTTTTAGACAAAAATGAAATTTTAGAAATTAAAATAGGTAATTTTAGAAAATAGAATTTTGTAAAAAAAAGAAAAATCATTGAAGCACATGGTTGAAATGGAAGAAATAGCATGGAGATTAAAGACAGATCGTGTGTTGAAAAATGCTATAATTGATTTTTTTTATTGATCAAACAATAGAGGTTTTGACTTGGGAAAAGCTCTATGAGAAATAAACTATCACAGATGTACAATATGCAAAAATTAGAAGTTATAGTGAGACATTTATGAAAGATTTATTAAACACGACAAAGAAATCTCCTCCTCTACCAAAGGCTGCCATAACTTTGCTTACTCATTTGTACAGAGTTGCAATGGGAATAAAGACCACAAAAAATGTTATTCCATGGTCAATTTATGGATTGGATTTTGATTTAAACAAGGTGGAAAGTTTTTTTTAGAGCAAGTTCTTCCATTCCACATTTCTTTCTTCATGTTTGACTCAAAAGTGTATAGTCTACATGCTCTAGAATGTATTTCAACAACCCTCTTCTCCATATTATTTTTTGCACTCAATGGGATGAACATTGAGGTAGAATATATTATGATATCTTTTATTGATTTCCTCTATGTTCATATGCTTATGGAACGAGTTCAACAGATGACTACAAAAATGACTTTTAAAATTGGAGTGATTCAGAGTAGTAATCCTTTGATTAAAGGAGAGTTAGATTTTGCAATAATTCTTATATACATTCACAAAAAAGATAATTATCAGATGATAGATAAAATAAATTGAGCAAATCTAAGTATTTTTGCTCAAAAAGGTCGTGATGAATTCATAGATAAAAATCTCATTGATGATTTCATTAAGAGCTTTTCTCGTGAAGACAGTTATGTTATAGAGTTGTATTGTGGAGGAATTGTTCTTCAAAGAAGTTTATCCAAATAATTGTTCTTCAAAGAATTGTTCTTCAAAGTTGTTCTTCAAAGAATTGTTCTTCAAACTCTTCAAATAATTGTTCTTCAAAGAAGTTGGTATATGCTTAGAGGTTGAAGAAAAAAAATTAGAATCAAGTTGCTCTTTACTTTTTGAGAATGATCCTTTTTGTAGCAATGACATGATATCAGTAATCAAGATACAGATAATACAAATGGTATGTTCCAAAATGCTAATGCAAAGATTGATGTACAACCATGTGGAGAAGAATCAGAAAGTGATAAAGGATACAGAATCCGAAGAAGATATTGTTACAATGGATGAAGATATTACAGGTACTCTAGGAGAAGGAAATATAGTTCGAGAAAACATTGATTCAATGTAATGTAATAAATGCCATAATTTTTGAAGTATGTATTTTTTTTATATGCTAGTGATGATTGTGTTCCTCAAACAGTATAATTTTATTTTGAATATATTAGCTCTTGTTGAATAAAGTGATGTGAGTCGATTATATTTAAATCTTTTTATTTATTGTTATATCATATATTTGTGAGTTGAAAGTAGACATCTCATCTATTTGAGTAATCTAAAAATTATTGTTTTTGGATCAATGATGCATAAATTCATCTCTTACAATTTTTAAATGGATCATGCATGATTCATCTATTTGTGACTTATTTTATGAATTAAAATTAGGAACGTTTTATCTGAGTAAATGTAAAACTCATTGTTTTTAAAACTATGATGCATTTGATTAAATTCAATATTAAAATGTAGGCTTAAGGTTTGGAAGGAAGTAGTAAGATGAGATTAAAATTGACATTGAGATTGAAATGTGAGCTTTTTAAAATTGAAAATCTATTATTTGCTTAAGTAATCTTAAACTTGTTGTTTTTAATTGTAGATGCATAGAGAGATCAATTGAGAAAATAAGTATTAAGAAAGAGATATTAATAGAGAAATTTATGTGAGAAAGAGAAATTAATTGAGAAAATATATAGTGATATGTCTAGACATTGTATTGACTATTCATATATATCTTTTGAATTTCTTTTTCCTTTATATAGATGTTAACAAAAATAAACATTGCATAAGTGATGATGATATTGGAAAGCTTGTTGGCCATTTGGAGGGTGAAACAAGTACATTGCATGAGCAAAACTCTTTCCAAACATGAGATAAGCTTTGTGATGTTATGGAGAAACAACATGGTAGGCCTTTTTGGATTTTAACAAGTATATTGTGTAATATTATAATTATTTCATTCGAATTTTAACTCATTTTTTTACTACTTTCTTTCATGTTTGTAGAATTAGATATTATTGCAAAAAAAAATCCATTCTTTAAATCAAATAGAATATGCAAGTGACAAGTTTATATTCATATCAATAAGTAATCTTAAAGCTTTGGTTTTAGTTATTGTGTATTTATTATCCTTATGTTTTTGTTAGATGTAGAGAATACCCCTCATCCACTTCATACAAGGAAGCATGCACTTCTTCTTGATCTAAATGGCCTTTTGTTCAACCAAGATATAAGATGGAAAAGATCAGAGAAGGATTATGTCAAAATTTATACAAATGGTGATGACAAAAAGATTTTTGTAAGTCCGAGATGTTTTGAATTTTTGGACTCTATTTTTCATCACTTTCATGTTGGTGTTTGATCATCAACGTTTAAAAATAATGTTTTGGACAATGTGAGATTCATTGAAAAACATACAAAAAAATGAAATTCCTTTTTATGATTTGGAGTCAATAATATTATTATATGGATCATCTAAGAAATATATAAACCAGATCAACTTATCATTGATGATAGTTCTTTCAAAGGTTCTATCCCAATAGAAAATTACATCTGCATTACCCCTTATCAAGGAAGACATAGTCATTCACTATTGAGTGATGTTTATCCTACCTTTTGAGCTTAATCCATATGGATGATATTTGAAAAATTATTTTGCTCAATTGAGTTGGACAACCACCAATCACCAAAGAACGTGCTATATTTCCTATGTTTTGAGCTATAATGGAGAATTCATCATCTCATGATATCTTGAGTGGATCCAGTGATCATTCAAATAACTTGAGAGTATCATCTTTTTATGACTCTCAAGTACAAAATAGTAATGCGAAAAAGCTAGATGTTCCATTGAATTGCAAAAAAATCAATTCTAATGACTCTCTAGTACAAAATAATAATTAGAAAAAGCTAGATGTTCCATTGAATTGCAAAGAAATCTATAAGGGAGATCTAACAACAATAGCATCAACATTTGGTGTTCTAATTTTAAATAAAGAGCAACTAAAATTGTTACAAATGTGCTACAAAAATAAATGTATGATAGAAAATCATGCAATAGTGTATGCTATAAGGTTGGGCTCTTAGCAAAGTTGTTTCATAAGTGGAGTTGCAGAAAAATCATACATAAGAAGGTTACAAAAGGCATACTTTAAATTTATAGGTAAATAAAAATTCTTCATACAATATTTATGTTTTCTCTTATATCTATAATCAAATATTTATAATTTTTTTTTGCAAGATAAAGAAAAATGTTCACGACAAGATGGACTTTATAATTGACTCAACATTTTTTGATGTGGTTTGAAAATTATCTATGATTGTTTTTTGAATATTAGTTTCTTTTTTCATGAGATCTTCTTTTTCTTCACAAATAATCTTATAATCATAACAGTTAAATAAGAAAAAAACATATAGATAGCTTCTAATGAAGAGGAAGATTGGTTGTGAATTTTCCTTGTTATTGGATTATCCTTCCTTGTCACTTCTTCATTGTTTATATTTTAAAATATATTATACTAAAATTATACTGTTTAATCTTCATTAGCATTGATATAAATTTATTTGAATATAATATCATGCATTTAGCTCATGTAATATATTTTAAATGGATTATATATATATATATATATATACACACACACACATAAAGTTGTATCACGAAAATTGGAATCCCCATAAATATAAAATCATGCATTTAAATCATGTCATATATTTTCTTATGTATCATCAATTTCAATTTATTTTAAGTTTTGAATATTGAGTGAAATAATAAGGGCTTGATTAAAAATATCTCTAATTAATTTATAGTTATGAATTAATATAGAAATGCATTAATTTAGAATGTAAAAACAATTTAATTGATTTTTATATAAGTCTAATTACCTTTGTAGAACACAATGCTGATTTGCATTTAGATTACAAAGAAAACACAAGGTTGGCATTTATGTTTTACTGATCTTCACACATATATGAATCTTCATCAAGAAAGCAAAGATTTTCTTTATTCTCAAGAGATGAAAGAAGGGTATTACTACTGGAAATGAATGGCATTTTGCTCAAGAAAATTGATAAGGAAAGGGGTGTTCTATTACTTGAATCTTTGTAAAACCATATGAATTTTGTCGAAAAGAACCCCAAAATTGCTCATTATGCTCGCAAGGATGCATTATATTTCTTGGTTTTTTATATGGATCATTTTGAAGTGTGGATTTGGACCACAAAATTATTGTTGATAGCTCAAAGAACACTCACAATGTGTTTCCCAATACACCATCAAAGGTTTCATGTTATAGCAAGTCAGGGTGTGTGCCAAAAAACTAATATCCACATTGGATATAAGTTTGTGCATCATAAAAACTTGGACTTAATTTGGAAAAAAATTCAAAGAATAGGCATTCTTATATATGCAATACAATTGTAAATCAAACACCTTGTGATAGAGAAACATATGTTGTACTTGAACAATATACTAAGAAACGCTATCAATGATTTTAAAATATGTATTCAATTCTTTTGGTGTTTTTAAACACCACATATTTTTGGGATTGTTCAACCAAGTGAACAATTATTGGTAGATTAAATTGCATATATTTGAGTTATTATTAAATTGGATTGTTTTTCAAACCTTTAAACTACTATGATAGATTTATTATAAAATTATATGAGGATAATTTATTCATGTTTTTAACCAACATATTATATTTTTCATATCGTTCATTCGAATGAACAATTATTAGTATGCCAAATTGCATATAATTAAGTTATTGCTAAATTAGATTACTCTTCTAACCTCTAAATTCATGTGGTTGTTTTTTTATACAATCAAATTTAAATAAACTTATTAGTGTTTTTAAACATCATAAATAAATAAATATGTATTATAGATCAAATGCATATAATTGATGTTTATATTAAATCATATTTTTTTACTCTAAATTTATATTATGATAGATTTGTTATACAATTAAAATTAAATTGATGTATTGGTGTTCTTAAACACCATAATGGGATGGTTCAACCAAGCCAATATTGGTTAAATGCTCATTTATTGATAGATCAAATCCTGTATAATTGAGCTATTATTGAATTGGATTATTTTCTCAACTCTAAATTCATGATAGAGATTTTCTAATATTAATAGGCTTAAGATTGAGATAATCAAGTTTACATATAACTTATCAAATTTCAAAATCTATGTGAATATCACTGATTTATAATATGTAATAAAACAATTGAATTTTCAAATTTAGAAAGGTAATATAATTTACGAAATAATCAAAGTTTAAACTCTAAAATTCAATTTGAAGCATAATGGAGATAGTAATACCTCAATGGAAAACTTGTACATTTTATGAAGAAATAACAAAGTTCTAATTTTAAATTCAATTCTGAACGCTTTTCTTTGTATATTCATATTCTTCTTGGTGTTTTTTTAAATAAGCTCATCAGCTAATATTATTTTTTTTCTATTCAATATTGTATGAAAAAGAAGATATATTCACAACCTTATCTTTGTAAGAAGAATATAATATAGAAATTATAAGCTAACACCATTACTTGCATTATAAATGGAACTTGAATAATTCCCAAATTTCATGAATAGGCCTTATTATCATTATGTAAGGGAAAAGGTTGCACGTGAGGACATTAATGTTTGTTTTGTAGGTACAAAGGACCAAGTTGCAGATATCTTCACCAAAAGCTTGGATGTGACCAAGTTAACAAAGTTTTCAAAATCTATGAGCTCACTTGATATGGACACTACTGTTGGGTGTGTGTAGAAGTGCGAGAGACACACAAGAAGCACACACAAGGAGCACAAATGCAGCAAGACACACTGAGAAGACAATGGCTGGAATAGCTCTCTCTATTGATCGATGAACTGAACTGAAGTAAGAGCTGAATAATATCCCTAAGTACAAAGTACCACCACATATGAGAGTATCAAGTATGTGGTAACATGGGGAAAAAACCTCTAGCCAGCACTAGAGTAAAAAGTGCCCATGTATAGGGAAAAGGTTCACATCAAAGCTACTCGAGGAACACATAAGTGTAACAAACCCCCCCTGGAGCGAATGATGTGAACACATACAGGGAATGACAGATCAGCCCCCACAACAAGGTACAAAATGGTGTAGCAGAAAGAAGGAACAAGACTTTGGTTGAGTTTGCTAGAGCTATGCTAAAGGAGAAGAATTGTCCAAATTATCTTTGGGCTGAGGCTGTAAATACAGCCACATATCTTGTGAATAGATTACCATGTGCAGCTCTAAATGGAATGACTCCATATGAAGCTTGGTGGGGTAAGAAACCAACACTAGATCATTGTAGAGTGTTTGGATCAATTGCATATGCTTATGTGCCATCACAGCTTAGGCATAAACTTGAACCAAAGGCAGAAAAATATGTGTTCATTGGTTATGATGAAAAGCAGATGGGTTACAGGTTGTGGAATCCTTTAACCAAACAATTTTTTGTTTCTAGAGATGTTACATTTGATGAACAGAAAAGTTGGTATGCAGATCAAAGTCATACAACTGAAGAATTTGAAGAAGAGGTAAGAAGATGTGAGAAAGGAAAATCAATTGTGCAGGTAAATAGAGATGAAGACTATATGCAAGCAAGTACATCCAGAAGTGGATTAACAAGAAGGAATGAAGAAGCTCCTATATTTGATGAAAAGGTGTATCCAGACACTTATGAAGAATGTGAACCAAGAAGGCAACCAGAAAGGTATTCTTATGATACTTCTTACATAACTCAGAAGAACTATGCATATATGGTCAAAGATGATGAAGAACCTCAGAACTATGATGAAGCTAAAGGTAAGAAGCAATGGGAAGAAGCAATGAAGGAAGAGTTTAATGCATTAGAGGAGAACAAGACATGGGAACTTGTTCCTAAACCAAATGGTAGGAAAGTAGTTGGAAATAAATGGGTTTATAAAGTGAAGAAGCTTGCAGATGGAAGTATAGCCAGGTACAAAGCTGGACTGGTGGTGAAAGGCTATGCCCAAACCTATGGCATAGATTACGATGAGACATTCAGTCCTGTAGCTAAGATGTCAACTATAAGGACAATCATTGCTATTGCAGCTTCATAAGGATGGACCCTAAGTCAATTGGATATAAAGAATGCATTCTTGAATGGATACATATCAGAAGAGGTATACATGGAACAACCTCAAGGGTTTATAGATTCCAGGTATCCAAATTTTGTTTTGCAGGTTGAGAAAAGCATTGTATGGATTGAAGCAAGCTCCAAGAGCATGGAACTATAGACTGGTGAAGTATCTCAATGACCTTGGATATCAAAGTTCAAAAGCAGATCCAAGTCTACTCATCAAATGAACAGAGGAAGGTACAATCTACATTTGTATTTATGTAGATGACATTATAATCACAGGTACTTCAGATGAAGGAATTAAGGAGGTAAAGAGATTACTTGAAAAAGAATTCAAGATCAGTGATCTAGGAAAGTTATCATACTTTCTTGGTATGGAAGTCACCTATACAGATCATGGCATATTTGTGTCACAAGAAAGGTATCTTCTGAATCTATTGAAGAAGTTTGATATGGAAAATTGCAAAGAAGCTTCAACTCCACTTGAAGTTAATCACAAACTCAGTAAATATGATGGTGCCGAATACAAAGATATGAGGAAGTATCAATCTCTTGTGGGTAGTTTGATTTATGCTACACTAACAAGACCTGATCTTAGTTATGCAGTGGGAGTTTTGTCACAATGCATGCATTGTCCAAAGGACCCACATTGGATTGCAGGTCAAAGAGTTCTCAGATATATCAAAGGAACTATAAAGGAAGGATTATATTATCCTTTTACATCAGATTTGAAGTTGAGAGCCTATAGTGACTCAGACTGGGCAGGTAATCAGGATGACAGAAGATCAACTCATGGTTACATGATATACATTGGTGATAAGCTTGTAAGTTGGTGTTCAAAGAAACAACATACAGTAGCATTATCATCAACTGAAGCTGAGTACAAAGGACTTGTGGAAGCAGCTAAGGAGGTCATATGGATGCAGACATTGTTCAAAAGCTTGGGCATTGATCAAGGTACACCTACAATACATGGAGATAATATGAGTTCACTTTATCTTGCAGCAAATCCAGTTTTTCATGCAAGGACAAAGCACATAGAGATACAGTATCATTTTCTCAGAGAAAAGGTAATGGAGAAGGAGATTGAAGTGGAGTACATTTCTACTAAAGATCAGTTAGCAGACATAATGACAAAGAGCTTGGATGTGAAGACTAGCAGATTCAAAAGCATGGCAGGAGTAAAAGAAAAGAAGATGATATGAAGAAATAGGGAATGTCAATTAGTGATTGAGGGGGAGCTGTTGGAGAAACACTCACTAATTGGACATATATTTGAAGGTCAAAGCTTTAGAAGAAAACCAAATGCCTATGTGAAGGGACAAATTCACAAGTGTATTATACTTGTAAAGTTAGTTCACTTTAGTTCTAGAAGTTTTTTAAAAAGTCACGGGAATGAGAAAATCTATATAAGTTAGTTTGTATTAAGTGACGCGGTGAGAGAAGAGAGGGAAGACAATGAGAGAGTGAGTTAGAACTCATTTTGTATGACTGAGTATAGTCGGGCTTCTCTGAGCGAGAAAGCACTTGTAAGCTTTTGAGTTTTCATAGTTATGACAAGAACTAGTTAAAGTTCTGTGTATAAGTCTTCTTCCTCCATCTCCAGTGTTTGTCTTCTATGTAATGATTTGAAAGGTTGAAGTTTTCCAAGCAAGTCGATGCTTGGCATCGAATGTATGTTGAAAGGTTGAGTTTTATGGGAGAAGTCGATGCCTGGCATCGAATCCTAGCTGATAAGTCCTTATCTTCATATCTGACTTTTATCTACTGATGAAACTTCTTAAAATCATGAGGTTTGTGTAGCAACTCGATGCCTGGCATCGAGTTTCAACATAAAGTCGATGCCCGACATCGACTTCCTACATACAAGTGGTCTTCTTCATGTGTGTGTTCAAGAGGCTATTTCTGGTGCAGAAAAAGAGGTTGAAAAAGCTCAAAGTCGATGCCCAGCATCGACTTTGGTTGCAATTCGATGCTAGGCATCAAATTTTTATTTTTTGACAACGAATTTTACTAAAGGAGGCAAAATTTCCAGTTTTGGAAGGTCATACAAGGTCATCTTGTGAGGGCCATAACTTGAGTTCTAGAGATCTGTTTCATGCATATCATAGCTTGTTGGAAAGATCTACTCTTCTAGTTTAAGCCTATAAAACATCTTGGAGAAATAATATTTGAGCTAAGAGAAATTAGCAAAATACTGAAGGTATGTCATTTCAGTGACTAGAAAAATCTGAAGAAGTAAAGTTCTTGGTTTCGGCTATCATTTCTCAAAGTTTGGAGTGGCAATGAGTTAATGGTGACCATAGAGGTGCTCTAGTGTCACATTAATTCATTTCTTGTGGTGTTTTACACATCAACAAATGTGTGGAACTATATGACGCTTCACTGAAAGCGCAATCAAAGCATGAGCTTGAGCATCTTTTCGATCCCATCTAAGCTGCTCCTGTGTAGGTGGAGAAGGAGAAACCACTGTACTCGAAGAAGAAGCTCCATCTGTGACAGTAGACTGTGAAGTAGAAGCACCTGTCGGTCTTCGATCTACATCTGCCACTATGTTCCAAAGTTGTTTTGCAACAAGAACATGCTTCATCATGTAAGACCACATCGGATAGTTGGTCCCATCAAGCTTATCGTCAGCTTGAAGCATGCCAAACAAGTCATTTGCTGCCCGCCATTTCACTAAGGAACAACAATGTGACAAGATCTTCACTTCAATGAAAACTGAAATGAGTGCTGAAATTTCAGCTCACAAACCGTCACTCTGATGGCGATTCTGACTGCATGAATGGCTTTGAAATGGGGATAAAACCCCATCGCACCTGGTGGAAATTTTTTCGGGCTGCTGAAATTCACACTTCTATGCTCCGAAGTCGATTTGCACTGTTAAAGTGCGCGCGCGTTGCGACGCGAAAAACCGAAACTTGAGAAGAAGTTGAACATGCTCTGATACCACTGTTGGGTGTGTGTAGAAGTGCGAGAGACACACAAGAAGCACACACAAGGAGCACAAATGCAGCAAGACACACGGAGAAGACGATGGATGGAATAGCTCTCTCTATTGATCGATGAACTGAACTGAAGTAAGAGCTGAATAATATCCCTAAGTACAAAGTACCACCACATATGAGAGTATCAAGTATGTGGTAACATGGGGAAAAAACCTCCATCCAGCACTAGAGTAAAAAGTGCCCATGTATAGGGAAAAGGTTCACATCAAAGCTACTCGAGGAACACATAAGTGTAACAACTACCACCTTAAGTTCAAGGGGGAGTGTTGTAAGTGTGAACTATGCAAGCTTTAGGTGGATAAAGATTTTAAAATACCTTAATAGGGATAAAATTCATGACTTAGATCACTTAGGTAGGTATCAAGGTCAGGAAAGGTTGGGCATGCCAATCTTAAGGTGGTGGAAAAGTTGGGAGAGTCATCCAAAAGCTATAAAAGGAGAAAAAGACACCAAATACATGGAAGTCTTGTAGGTCATTGAAGACTAAGGGACATATACTCAAGGAGGCTCAAGGAGAGAGTCATCCAAGGCTCAAGGAGCTGAAACATAGTAGTCCAAGGTAGGAAAAACACAGAGGAGGGTGTTATATGCATAGAGGAGGAGCAAGGAGGATCTCTCAAGCCCACATCCCCTCTAGTCTCTTGTAGGTATAGACATAGTCTGCTTATAATAGTTGTAACTGTGAATTATGTAGCTTATATATTTGTCTTACTTTCCCTAAGAGGGCTTCTTGAAATTAGTTTTATGTGGAGACAAATCGGTGTATCTCTATAACCCTAATTTTTGCATATCCTACATCTCTATGTGGGCTATTTTGTATAGAGTTGTTTACTGACCTAAATAGATCTATTTGAGGTGTTCTATAGTAAGTTTGGCTAAAATATTAGGTGAATCATAGTAAGTTTGGCTAAAATATTAGGTGATTTGGAGTAGTGTAAGGAAGGTGAATTAGATTTTTGCTATAGGGTAGCACAAAAGGTGTATAAAAGGACCTAAGTATTGGGTTCATTTCACTTCTAGTGTGAAAAATCTGAGGGATTAAATTCCATCACCTTCTAACTTTCCTCCATGGAAGTTTGGTGGATGAACCCATAGTGTTTGTATTGCCAAATCCATTGCACCCTCCACTTCCACTTCCACTTCTAGATGCTAAAACATCCATAGTGTTGTAGCCTCTGCCTCCCACAAACTCTAACATTGAAGCCTTTAGCTCTTGAGAACTCTAGTGTTGAATTCTTTATCTCTTGAGAACTTTAACATTGAAGCCATTGCCTCCCACACGCTATAGCAATCTTTGCCTCCCAAGAACTCCAATGTTGAATCCCTTACATGTCACAAACTCTAGAGTTGAAGCATTTACCTCTCACAAGCTTGAATGTTGAAGCAACTCTTCCGTAAATGCTACAATTGTTTCCTTAGCCTCCACAATCTTTGCAATCTTCTATACCTTCCTGAGCTCTAATACCATGTAAGAAAAATAGAAATGAATGAATAATTATGGACTAATGGTGCAACTCCAATACCATGTAGAAGATACCACAACACACATATAGGATCAAGGTCAGAGAGAAACAGAGATGTAGCTACTCATGGGAATAACACAAGAGATGTGGTTATATTAGACAATGGGCTCAAGATGAAGAGAAAATGAACTCAATTTAATTTAGCCCAAACTCATAACTCCAACACAATGGAACTCAAACACTACACAAGATATAAATGGTTATATCCACCCATGCACTTCCTATATGGAGCATAGATGGTGATCTAGATAGAAGCTAGGTTAAGGGCTATAGGCCAAAACAATGGGTACTAAGATGAACACTCTAATGGTTCCAAAAACCACAAACTATGATCCTACATGGGGAGGGGACCATCCCTATAAGTTCTTCCAAGTCTACGTTGGCCTACACATGTTCTATGGTCATGGTAGCTTGATCCACGCCAAAATTAATATCCAACATTGATATATGTGTTAAATCCAATGACACAAAGGTAGGATCAATAACCATTTGTTTTTAGCCCTTGATCTTGCTTAATCCACACTTAGGATTAAGTCTAGATCCGATGGCCCACATCAAATAGACCCTTCCCCAAATTAAGAAAGGTATTTTTGTTTTTGGCCCTTGATTTAGGTTGATCCTCACATAGGATCAATCCCAAATCCAATGGCTTAAAAGTAACCTTCCTAACTATCCATCTAGAGTGTACTCTTGACCTCATCTGACCTCAATCTTAAGAACATACCGATTTCCAACACTACCACATCACTTCTCCTCATATTGGATGCCTTTAAAAATAAAGTGTTATGGGTCAATGGTGGTGCTACATAAGGTTGAGGCATTGAGCATATCTAAATCTTCAAGTAAGGTCTGTTTTATCTAGAATCTCCCATATTTCTTACACCTCAAATACATGATGGGTCTAGCTTGGCTGCCCTTTTCCTCTTTCGAGATCAGCATGAGGATTTGATGATGTTTTTCTTGTATAGTAAGTTGTGGTTGAGGGGTACGTGGGTAATTTCCCTATAACTGAAGTTTCCATGGATTGATCCGATGGTCCCATGTGGGTTTGGCAATAGTTAGGCACTATAGGAAATAATAACCTTTGGCTTTATGAGTTTCCTTTCCAAAAGAAGTTAAACAAAACTTTTCTTTGGAACTCCTATACAAATTTTCATAAGTTATTGCACAAGGTTCACCAAATATTGGTACATGACTCCTTGAAAAACTTTAAATCCTCAAAATTTTGGTGAAATCATGCTAGTTATTAGGATCTTTCCTTATTGATGCCTTCTCTCCTACTAAAGACTCTTGTAACCTCAAAGTATTTGACACCTTCTTTATTGAAATATATAACCTTCTTTCATAAAAGTATTATTTTTGTTATGTTTGTGCTGAAATGCACATGTGCTTCCTTGATAATTGTTGCAAAACGTTGAGAATCTTTAAAAGGGACATCTAGATCGAAACATTATTGTAAGCTCTTCTGTGATGATTTTGGCAGAGCCTTCTATACTTTCTATTATATCATACTCTTTTAGATGATTGGGGAGCCTTGAAAGAGATTATCGTGCTTGAAAAAATAGCTCTAAGAAGGTTTGTCTTTAATGCAATTTTAAATTTTCAAGCTCCACTATTGTATCCTCTATTGAGGTAATTAATGGGAAATTCTTTACGAAGGTAGTCTTGACATCCTCCCATGTTGTGAAGTAGCTTCTTCTTTTATTGAACAAACAATTTCTTTTGAATCCCTTGTAAGGTAGATGAGAATAGCATGAGAAACTATTATCATAGTGCTACAAACCTACTCCTATAGAGGGAAGAGTCTCCAAACATGATCATAATAGTCCTCATGAGCTACTCCTCTAAATGTGGGAGATGAGATGCTCATAGTTGATAGAAATGAGACCAATTCCTTTGCCGCTTGGGTTCTCATCTTCCATATTAAATCTTACTACTACTTTGGTGCTAGTGTGGCCTCTTGATAGATAGGTAAATTTTGGTTATTTGAAGGATTAGAACTAGAACAACCTTTATTTGGGAAAATTCAAACCTAGGACAACTTTTCTTCTCATGGACTACCTTGGGATAGAAGAAGTTATTCTTATTTGGATAATAAATCCTTGTTAAAGACTAGATGAGCTTGGGAATGAATGAATTTTGCTCTTGATTAAGGAGATGGTGAAGATGACTCTAACTCTTGGAGAAGAGGGGTAAGATGAGTTAATCCTTAGTGGAGAGTATTGTGTGTTGTGCTCCAAGCTTCTTCTCCTTCCTTGTGCTATTCGCGTGATTCCGTAGACGTTTATCTCCAACAATTGGTATCAAAGCAGGTCGTCACTTCATCTAGGGCACCATTGACACTCCTCCGATTGCAATCTGAGAATCACACAAATTTTGGTGAGCATACTTAGTGGTTTTTCAAGATCAAAATAGCTTCGTTTTGTGGTGCCAAAATCACGATCTGAGCTCGTTTCAGCCTCCAAACATAGAATCACAGTGCTTATGTAGGTTATTTTGTCTTTTTGTGCCAAAGGTATATACCAGTTTCTGTGCGCCATTATAAGCGTCTCGAAGTTTGCTATAGGTCTAGTGAAATTTATGTGGGCAGTTCTGTTCAACTTTTTGAGATTCAATCAATTTTCTGCATCAAGGTATTTTAGTCACCAGCCATGGCTGAAAGCAATGATGTATTCCATATGTTGGCTCTTGAGGATAAGTTGGATGGTACCAACTACCCATTATGGGCTTATATGATGTGACATGTATTGGTTGCAAAAGTACTGTGGAACATTGTGCAGGGTGTTGAAAAACGTCCTATCACACCTGCAATTGTTATAACTGTAGGTATAGAAGCTGGGCAGAAGGTGTAGAAGATGATGATATTCTACATATTCTTGTTCATGTTGCGGTTTTTGCTACACCTACTGCAGAGAAAATTTGTTGGGATGGTAGAGATGCCCAGGCACATGCATTGATAGCTTTGTCTGTCAAACGTGCCATTATTCCTCACATTCACTCTTGCAGAATAGCTAAGGATGCTTGGGATACACTTACCACATTGTACCAAGCTAGGAATGAGGCTCGTGTTGCTTACCTCCGAAAATAGTTGGAGCGTGAGCACATGAATGAAGGTGATTGTATGGACAGTTTTCTAACAAAGGTCAAAGATTTGAAGGAACAGTTGACTTTTGTTGATGAGGTTATACTAGATAGCTCACTTGTGCAGACCGTTTTGAATGGTCTTCCTGATTCATATTAGAGTTTTGCTTCTACTCTTCTGTTAATGATGAAAGGCAATCCTAATGCCTTCTCATTTGAGGAGTTAGTCTCTGTTCTATTGCAGGAAGATCAGTCCAGACAGAACATGTCCATTATGCATGTTGCAAATCAAGCTTTCTTGGCTAGTCAAAAGGGCAAAGGAAAATGGAGCTCTTCAATTAGTGAGCAAAAATCTACAAATGCTGCACATTCAAAGAAGGAAGATAAAGATGAGAAGAAATTAGAAAAGTAGAAATTGTTTTGCAAGTACTGTAAAAGGAATGATCATATCATAAAGAACTGTCCAAAACTAGTTGCTAAAGAGGCAAAGAAGAAAGAGGCTGGAATGGTTGTTGCAGAGGCCTCTACACCAAAAACAGAGTCTCCTAATCTTGTGCAGGAAGAAGGATGGGCGTTTACTACTGTCTGTAGTTTTGACCCATCTTCTCGTGAGCAGTGCATGTCTACAATAGACTTAGATGTTTGGTATTTTGACAGTGGGGCGACCAAACATATTACCTCGCAACACAGTTTCTTCTCTTCACTCGAGCCTGCCCCTATAGGGAATACTGTTACATGCGCCAACAACTCCTCTTATCCTGTTATGGGAGTTGGTAAGATCATTTCGACTACTACTGATGGTAGTTCTTTCACTTTGTTAGATGCTTTACTTGTGCCAGGGATCAAGAAGAACCTATTATTAGTTTTGCATTAGCCAAGATTGGCTTGGTTGTGAAATTTGTTGATGACAGGTGTACAGTTCATGATCTATCAAATGGCGATGTGATAATTGCTTCTAGCATTTTATGTCGTAGGTTGTATAAGCTCATAGACTATGAAAGTTCTCTGAATTATTTCGCATGGTGTAGCTCAGTGATGAGTAGCACCTCCTTTAATGTCAATCCGAGAAGACGTGAGGATGGTATGATGACCTCGAGCAAGTGAAGGCACAAGTGCGTGAGTGTGAAGCACACTAACATGCACACACATACACAGACACGCGCACACAAGGCAAGACAAAGAGTGAGAAGCAATGGAGTTCTCATACAAGTTCAAATCAATTACAAGCTAACCTCAAAAATGAGCTCTCTAGCTCTATTTATAGTTTTTGACTAGGTTTTGGCCTTGTCCAGACCTAGTGTCTGGCCTAGTTAAAAATTAGGTTCTCTGCCCTATTTGGAGGTTCAAACGGAGTCTAAAAAATGTGAAAACTGATAGGTAGGTACTTCTAAAGCTCCTCAAGCTCAAGGACTCCTTGGCTTGCAGAAAATGGAGCTACAAAAATATGAAATGGTATTTACAATGGTTTTTAGTGATGAAAATCACTATTTTTGTAGGGACTTCTTCTAACATTTTGACATACATTTCCTGGAGCTCCCTACTTGCTCCTTCTTCTTGTCTGCCCCACTCTTTGATGCCTGAAAAATTTAAATGGCCTACTTGCCAGATCTTCTTTGACTATTGTGTCTGCTTGTGCTTTCTCTTCGCTCCAACTCCCTTCGTAGGCTTCCTTGTCTTGTGAATCCTTCAATTCCTTGACTACTGCCAACACCCTCCCCTCTCTCGCATCTGTCATCTCTGACAGACCCTTGTCTAGCTGTGCGTTGGACATAATATTGAACCACATCAGAAGCAAGGTGGTGTTCTTCTAATCGTAGCCCCGTGCTAGGTCTGTTAACAATGCATCCCAATTCACTGGTCTTGGGACGTCTGGATGTGGCACCCGCAATTGTTCTCAATGGATGGTTCTTTCCACAGCAAATAAGTGGAGGAGATGTGAGGGCCTGGGTACAAATATTTTTGAGTGATATTCCCAGAATCCTGTTACGAACATCTCCTTGACTGTCAAGACAAGTAGACGGGCGGTCAGAATAGCATGTACTGTTTACTTTTATATGCCTTGTACAACAAATGGCATTGGGCACCTTGGATAAGTCAACCGCTCTCAACCCACCCGCCTGGGTTCGAGTCCCATCGCAGGCAACGCGAAAATGCGAAAGAATTTTAAGCTTTTGTTTTAATTAAACTCAATAGCGGACGGCATTTTTTCTGATATTTTTCGGATTACGAAGACGACGGAGATATAATTTTTTTTAGACTATCGCATAGCGATCGCTTATGCTTTATTGAGCAATTGCTTTATTATCAGCTTTTCAAGAGGGACAATCTACTATATAAGAAGCACCTTGGGTCTCTTCTATGCATCCTTCACCTAGGATCAACACAAGCTTTCTAGAGCTTGGACCTCAATAGAGGTGGTACTTCTTCTAGCACATGGGGCAGCCATGGTGCTAACTTGAAGCATGTTGAGGAGCAGCTATGGAGTTCTTCTTGGTGATTCTTCTTGGAGAAGATGAAGGGTGTGCTCACACTCTAGCTCATGGAGAGGAGGTCATCTCTTGTTCATGGCAAGAAGACTTGATTATTAGCAGCTTGATGGTGAGGATCGCCCATCTACATGATGTATTTGAAGATCATCTTCTACAAGAAGATGTTAGGTTGAAGATTATCTTCTACAAGAAGATGTCTGGCTACTTCAAAGACATTGGATGGGACCATCTACATGATTTTGAAGATTATCTTCTACAGGAAGATATTAGGTTGAAGATTGTCTTCTACAAGAAGATGTCGGGCTACTTCAAAGACATTAGATGATGATTAACATAAGATTCACATCTTATGTTAAGTATTCAGGTACATATTCTCTTTATGCACACAGGTACTACTTGAAGTTTATGGAGGTTGTGGCGTTCATATCAGGAGGAGTCCTATTCGGCATAGGTACAAAAGAATCAATACTTATATGCTTTATGCATATTTTTATGAGGTGTTTGAGAAGGTGTGTTCACATGAGTTTGAGGATTTCCGGCAACAATCTTGTTAGCATTCTATGCTACTTTATAAGTATGTGATCTTTTCACACACGTATCTGACTTAGGGTCTTCCATAGCCTAAGTTTAGATGTAGGTTTGTTGACCATCAGTTTCACACTGATTCTTCCTCTTTCAGTCACTCATATTCGCTCTTCTATAACCTATTAGGTCACACATCTCATGTATATTCAGATTACTGCCCACACATCTGAATATGTTTGTTACATTGTACATTCACTCATTCATCTATTTCTCATCACATAGAATGGTTGAGAATTTTGCTCCCACATTGTACATTGAACATTGGTATATATGATACTATGAGTAAGCGATGGCTTACATAACACCTTACACATGTCGTCTATTCTTTCTCTATCTTTATCTCATCATCTGTATGATTAAGTTGTGGAATGTTCATGTTTTGTCAATATGGAAGATTGCTGGAATTAATGTTGTACATGACTGGAACTATGGAACCATGGACCTGTGACATGAGCCTAAGGGCCTACCTCACTTCCAACATTTGGTATCAAAGCACTAAGGTTTTGGTTTCAGAACTTTAGATCTTTGGCATCAATGCATTAAGGCTCATTCGTAATCTCAGGTTTCCAGAATTCCAGATTTACAACATATGATTTGAAAGCATCTTCTAATATTTGACATTTGACATACACACTTAATCTAGATGAGTAGAGATTTGAGAATTAGACACTTCAGTTACATGTGTATTCATCAGTGTGGAGTATGAAGTTGATGATTTGTTAGCCGTCGAATATTTTTGGAAGAGTATGCAAATACTTTACAAAAGTATTGTTTGAAGATCCAGACTTGGTGAAGAGAAGACTACTTCAAATTCAAGGAAGAACAATGGTTTAGAGAAGATGAAGGAATCAGATCAACATCAAATCACAGGTATCAATTTCTACTATCAGATTATCATTTGCAGGTTATATCTTAGAAGAGTAGTTATGAAGAGATTTGAAGAAATTCAAGGATTGCTTTTATACGCTTTCATCATTTGAAAGTTAAAGGCTACATCAAAACAGGTATCTAGAGGTTTTTTTCTAGAGAGTTTTTGAGAGAACTCTTTCATGGCAAGAAAGTTCATCTAAGAAGACAAGTGCAGAGATGAGATGAGTTTTGTTTTCAGCCAATTTTCTGTTGTAAGTTGGTTGGATATCAAGGTACAAATGTATCTAGAGTGGTAACTCTAGAAGGGCAATTCTTCATTCAGACAAACGATTGGTGAATTTAGTCGTTTCAGACATTTGAAACAACATTTTGATTCAGAGATATGAGGAGATGGTAAAACATGTTTCTATATTCACTTCCATTTGTATACCATGTTTGTTTTATCTCTTACTCTTAGCACTAGAGGAAGAGAAAAGTTCATTTGAAGAGGTCAAGAGTGTTTGCTACTTCAAGATAAAGAGAACAAAAGGTATGGAAGAGAAGTTTGAAAATGTTGACATCATCAGGTGGAAGAAAGATGCAGAAGAAGAAAGTCCATCATTTCCAAAAGAAAAGTAAGGCTTCCTTTTCTCATATATTTTCCATATACTTTTCCTATATTATCCTCTACATCCAAAGACAAGTCTACAAGAACATCCTGTTTAAAGAAGAAGCAGTTTCTTGTTTTGCATTACACTTGGTCATGATTTAGTAGATTTGACAAAGAATTGCATTGAGAGAAAGAAAAGCAGCAGATATATGTTTTAACTCATATATGTATGAGTTATGTTTTAGTTGAAGCTTTTAAGCAGGCAGCTTATATGTTCCCTCAAAGAATTCTTGGAGTGTCAATACAGAGCTACTTGGTATATGACAAGTTGCAGAGAAGCATATTTCTTCTTTATCTAACTCTTGAGGTAAAAGAGTTTTTTGTAGCAGATGTTGAAGACTTGCGTTGAGGTTTTATGTTTGGAAAAGGTTACCTCATACTCAGTATTTTCAAAGACTTCAGAAAATTCAGCTTGTTGATGTACCCGTCAGTTGAAGAATCTACTTTTTATGATTGTCTAGTTTTTTGGATACATGCTTGTATTAAAAAAATGTGTTCCATCATATCCTATTACTTGATTGAGAAGTGGAGTTAGCCAAAAGAAAATCAAGCAGATACTATCACATTTCAACCGGGTAAAATATGAAAGTTATGAAGTATCAACTTGCAGCTTTTGGAGTTCTCAAGGTGAGAAGTTTGTCCACTTATGTTTCAAGTAAGAATTGCAGATTCTTGGAAAGGCTTTGTTTGAAGAAAAGTTTTACAACTTTTTGAGAAGCATGGACACTTGGAGACATTCAGGTAACAAATCAAACATTCAGTCATGAAGGTTTGATGAGAGCAGATTCTACACAGGAGAGATCATTGATCTCGTATGATCTTATATGATCTTGAATATTTATGATTCAGTTGTCTATCCTTTGTTTGAGAAAGTTCTTAGCATTGGAAGAAGTAAGTCAAAGATTCAGATTCTATCTGATTTTTGTTGCAGAGAAAAAGAAGATACTTGTTATGTTACAGAAGATTATGGATCCTAAACTTTTGTTTCAGATACAAGTATGGATTACTAAAGATCAGATTTATTGAAGAAGGAAGACGTTCCAAATTTCATAAAGTCTGATATATTTGTAGAATACTGGATATTAGTGTTAAATCATCCAGGGGGTGATGAAACATGAAGACTTATTTTCAGCCATATGTAAAAGAATGCAGATTCATACCTACAGGTATTCCTATATTTCCTTTGTCAGGTTCTCTTTATGTTCCAGCTTTGAAAGAAGAAGGAAGAAGAAGAATTTGGAGAAAGTTCCTGTTCAGGAGAAGGTTCTAGAGTTCTATTGAAGAGAAGCTTGCTGTTTCAGAAAGGTATATTTTAGAAGTGCGCACATATATGTTTATACCAAGTTCTGAAGGAAAGAGGTATGAAGGATTTAAAGGATGAAGACATGATGACATCATAGATTTTTTGACTCATATTTCAATTGATTTCAATTGAGATGAGTAACGTGACATGACTTGAGTACAGTCAAAGATGAACCAGCAGTGTTCATAATACACTAAGTTGTGAGTTGTCAGTCACAGGTTCATGGATTCAGTTCTTGTTTAGTGTATTTACATGACGCAACAGAAGTACGTTGAGAAACCTTTTTGGAAGGTAAATGCAAATATATGGATCCTAGTGTATGTTTCAGTTTTTTGAAGACAGGAGATAGCAGGTTCGAAGAAAGTTCATGCTATATTTGTTGTCAAGCAGTGATTGCTTGATGTGTACACTATTGGATATCTAGTTTGCATATTTTCTCAAGTATTATGGTTCATATTCAGAAAGTTTAAGATTTTTGAAGGAAAGTCAAATTCAGTTTTGAAGAAGACTTTTAAAGAAAAGTTCTGAAGTATCGGAAGTACAAGCTTGAAGCTTGTGGTAATTTGCAGATTATAAAGTTTGCAGATTCAGTTCAGATTGTACCAATTTGACATTGCAGGGGGGATTGTTGGAAACAATGCCAATTGGTCAAGAATTGTTCACAGATAATAGCATGTGTACTTGCTCTTCTTAGTCTTTCAAGACAAGTAGATGGGCGGTCAGAACAGCATGTACTGTTTACTTTTATATGCCTTGTACAACAAATGGCATTGGGCGCCTTGGATAAGTCAACCGCTCTCTACCCACCCGCCTGGGTTCGACTCCCATCGCAGGCAACGCAAAAACGCGAAAGAATTTTAAGCTTTTGTTTTAATTAAACTCAATAGCGGACGGCATTTTTTCTGATATTTTTCGGATTACGAAGACGACGGAGATAGATTTTTTTTTAGACTATCGCATAGCGATCGCTTATGCTTTATTGAGCAATTGCTTTATTATCAGCTTTTCAAGAGGGACAATCCACTATATAAGAAGCACCTTGGGTCTCTTCTATGCATCCTTCACCTAGGATCAACACAAGCTTTCTAGAGCTTGGACCTCAATAGAGGTGGTACTTCTTCTAGCACATGGGGCAGCCATGGTGCTAACTTGAAGCATGTTGAGGAGCAGCTATGGAGTTCTTCTTGGTGATTCTTCTTGGAGAAGATGAAGGGTGTGCTCACACTCTAGCTCATGGAGAGGAGGTCATCTCTTGTTCATGGCAAGAAGACTTGATTATTAGCAGCTTGATGGTGAGGATCGCCCATCTACATGATGTATTTGAAGATCATCTTCTACAAGAAGATGTTAGGTTGAAGATTATCTTCTACAAGAAGATGTCTGGCTACTTCAAAGACATTGGATGGGACCATCTACATGATTTTGAAGATTATCTTCTACAGGAAGATATTAGGTTGAAGATTGTCTTCTACAAGAAGATGTCGGGCTACTTCAAAGACATTAGATGATGATTAACATAAGATTCACATCTTATGTTAAGTATTCAGGTACATATTCTCTTTATGCACACAGGTACTACTTGAAGTTTATGGAGGTTGTGGCGTTCATATCAGGAGGAGTCCTATTCGGCATAGGTACAAAAGAATCAATACTTATATGCTTTATGCATATTTTTATGAGGTGTTTGAGAAGGTGTGTTCACATGAGTTTCAGGATTTCCGGCAACAATCTTGTTAGCATACTATGCTACTTTATAAGTATGTGATCTTTTCACACACGTATCTGACTTAGGGTCTTCCATAGCCTAAGTTTAGATGTAAGTTTGTTGACCATCAGTTTCACACTGATTCTTCCTCTTTCAGTCACTCATATTCACTCTTCTATAACCTATTAGGTCACACATCTCATGTATATTCAGATTACTGCCCACACATCTGAATATGTTTGTTACATTGTACATTCACTCATTCATCTATTTCTCATCACATAGAATGGTTGAGAATTTTGCTCCCACATTGTACATTGAACATTGGTATATATGATACTATGAGTAAGCGATGGCTTACATAACACCTTACACATGTCGTCTATTCTTTCTCTATCTTTATCTCATCATCTGTATGATTAAGTTGTGGAATGTTCATGTTTTGTCAATATGGAAGATTGCTGGAATTAATGTTGTACATGACTGGAACTATGGAACCATGGACCTGTGACATGAGCCTAAGGGCTACCTCACTTCCAACAGATCTCGAGAAGACGAATCCTCCAGGTGGGTTGATGAATGGATCCTTTTTTAGCACTCTCTGGGATATCATCGGGCCCAAATTGTGTGGCGAAAGTTGGATGCTTGCCACATCGTCGTTGGATCTCTGCGTTGTAATCTGCCTGGAGTACACAATATGGCACATACTGATCGTCGTTGGTGCCGATCCATCTATGATGAGACATACTACGGAAATACTCTGACTTTATGATGGTGTCTTCTAATTTGGCCATTGATTGGATTTGGATTGCCACTCAATCTTCATGGGTTGTAGCTGTTTTTTCTAATGTCTGGAGCCATTCGGGTACTTCGACTTCCAAGGTGTCCATTCCTTTTGAGGTTTGCTGACCACCTGGCATCGGCATAGGAACATATGGTTCCTCATATGTTTCGTCCACCTCAATGGGTACTAGTTCATCTGGCTCTGGTTCTACAACTGGAGAGGGCTGTCTTTCATATTCGAGTAACTTCTTCTGCAGTTCTGCCACCTGTTCTGTTAATGCCTTTACTTCTGCTGAAGTCGAGGTTGTTTCTATGACTTTGGGTTGTGCCTCCTGTTCCCTGAGCTGGCGACGTAGCTCATCCCGTTCCTTTTCCAAATCATCATGTGCTTCTAATAGATCGGCATAGCTTTCCAAGATTGTTTTCATTGTTTCTGAGGGAACTGCTTTGAATTGTTCTGGGTCGATTTCATGGGGAGAACCTTCCATGGCAGCTTCCAGGTTTTCTTCATTTTGCTTCTGCAGACACTTGTTTTCTTCAATTGCGGTAGCCATGTGTTTTCTGAGTAGAGTCAAATTACGCCGGACTCTTAGGTTATCTGCTTGGTATCGAGCAAAGCTTCGAGTTGTTTGACACCTGGCACTTGTGATGGTTGGGGTGTCTCCAAGAGGGTTTGATGAGCTTGCTCGAGTGTGGTGTAACGTTGATTGAGGTCTGCATTTTCTTCTTCTATAATTGTAAGTCGTCTCTGTAGTTGTTGATGATTCATAGTTAGTTGATGATGACGGTCTTCGAGAGCCTAATACTCACTCTGAAGTTGATACACGCATTGATGTAATGCCATGAATGTACTATTTACATTAAATGATGCAGGGAAAGATGAAGATGCAGGGGGAATGGGGAAGGGGAAGGGAGTTGTGAATGCTGTGGAGTCAAGTGGTGAGGTAGGTGGAGGGGGTATGGGAGATTGAGGCTGCGTGGGGGGTGGGAGTGGTGTTGTGGCTGGTGATGTTTCCATTGTGTCGAACGTTTGTGTGACCGTGTAGATGGGAACAGTGGGTGGGGTGGATGTGATATTTGTGAAGAGTGTTGTGAAGCTGGGCATGGTAACTCCTCCGAATTGGATGCCGGGAGAGAGGGGAATTCCCATGACGACTGTGGTAATGGCAAAAATAGGCGTGGTAGTGCCAGGTGGTGAGGTGACTTGTGTAGTGAGAGGTGAGGTGGGTGGTGAGAGTGGTTCCGTCTGATGTTCTTCTGTTTGTGTGTTACCTACTGGTTCTGATACATTGATGTGGATTTGTTTGCCAGATCGCATGGGACGGGTAGGCACTCGTTTCTCAAATCGATGAATATAAGCCATGGTTGCATGAACAACCTCATCTAAACCTACCACGTCAGCGTGCAGGTTCATTGATTCGATAAACATATCATCCACACCTTCCTCGGCTAACATTTGGCTCATGATCATCTTTCCTGTCTCGAGCGACAGTTTGTGTTGCTCTTGGACCCGCTTCATGGTTTCATATAATCTTTTTATTTGGGCCGAGTATGCCGGGGCACTTGCTAGTTCTGAAAGTTCTTCATATTCTTGATCATACTCCTCGTTTGCCTCTTCTTGTTCTGTCTCTTCTTCATCCTCTTCTACTTCGACTACTCGTGGTTGGGTCGGGGCTGAAGTTGTAGTAGTAGGTTGTGGTCCTTGCGTCTGCTCTACTTCTGTCTCCAGATTAGACTCATTGATCAAACGGGCAATTTCTTCATCTGTCAAATCAGCAAGGGTGTAACCCTGTGGGAACTCCAAGTCCGATGGAATCGGAGGGAACACCAGGTTGGGTCCTTCTGCACTTGGTCTGGGTAGGCGAATGGTAAATGGTCGGATACGTCGCGTTTGTGGAGGGGTCACCTCTGGTGTGGTAGTGGCTCCCCTTGGTTGAGTGCATGGTAATTGAACTCCCCCTCTCGGGATGGAGGACCCGCCGTTGATAGCCGTCTTTGGAACTCTTGGGCCCTGGACCATACTAGTGCTCTTTGAATGGGCACGTCGTATGCTAAGCACCTGTAAATTATTCTTGTGAGAGCACAACATCCATGAAGTACATTTTTCTGTTTCTTATTCCATCGTTGATGGCTAGGTGTATTTGATCGATGATCCAGTGTGGTATGTTGATCGTGAGATTCTCTGTCTCCGCCAAGTATAAGCTGAACCATATCTTTTTTGGTGGCATAGTGAATCGTTCTTGGGCGGGAAAAGCAAAATGTTGCATAATCGTTCGTAGGTGGAGAGCAATGGTAGGTGTCATTGCTACCATGTCCTTCAATTTGTTGAGATCCTTATGCTTCATCCTGCCTGGAACCATTGTTTCTTTCTCAGTGGGAATATGCATGCCTTGCATGTTCAATGCTCCCCATACCAAATTGAGGGTCAGTTTGAATCTCTTGAGTTCATGGCCTGGGAATAGTGAGGGCAGCACAAAAGTACTATCACCTCCCTTGGCCCTGCTAGGAGTGATGGTACTGATAAAATAGGAGCAGCGTAGAAAATCTGGCTTAGGCAAATGTGCCCTGAAATAGCTATCCAAGCTCGCTTTGGTCCATACCGATCGCATTACTTCTGCATTCTGATAGTTCTCAAATTCGCGAGTGAAGAAATGGTAGCGTCCCCATTTGCCATTGAACTCAATTTCTGCTTCCCAGAAGTAGGTGCCATCACCCAATGGCCCTGCAACATCACTAAACCAATGAGCGTGTTTCCCCACTTGAGAAGTGTGTCCCTGAGGAGGGTCCTGAATAGGGAGCACATGCACCGCTTGAAGTTCTTGAGGCCTCTCGGTGAGTGGTGGTTCAAGGAGGAGGGTTTCAATGTCCACAATCTGTACGCTAGACCCTGCCTGGGAACTAGTGCCTCCTGCTTCTGCCATTGTTATTGCTTGCTTGCTGGTTCTGTGAGAATATAGAATCATGCGTTAATATTGTAATGGACAACATAGAACACTTTTTGTCCCCATTACAACATTATCATGAGGTGAGTAATGGGTGAGTGGGTGAGTGAGTGCTCGATGATTGTGTGTGTAGTTGATGAGTGGATAGTCCTACGAGCTAGATGGAAAGATGTAGTGTATTGTATGAGTGATGTAGTTAGCAAGTGGAGATGAATTTACAAATGGGGGTCGGGGGGTTTATTACAAGTTTTAAGCTGCCAAACACAGTGGAAGGTTTTCGGTTTTGGTTTTGTGGAGATTCTGGAGGGCTTTATGAGTATGTCTGCTTGGAAATGAGGCTTTTTAGGGACCCATTTACAAGTGAGTCTGTTCGTGCTCCTGGGCGAATATGTGTTCGTGCGTGTTAAACAGGAGTTGGTAACGGCTCTTTGAGTGAGTGAACCCTGTCATGTATGATGTGATTTGTGCGTGACTAGTTGAGCTTTCTCAAAAGAAGTTTTGGAAGTCTTCTTATTAGTATCATGTCATTGATTACTAATAGGAAGTTGAGATGATTGTTGTCGCTTGACTGTAATAGGCCGCTCGCCTTTTCGCACCCACAATTGTTTGAATGGCTGAGTCATTCTGCTTCGCACGTTCTTTTGGCCCCCAGTATAGGTAGTCTTCAGTAATTGATCTTCCTTTGGTTGCTGCCTCCCTCTGGCCTTTGGAAAAGAAGGGAGTTCCGTTGAGTCCTTGACTTCTTTATTGAGATCACCATTCCTTTGCATCACATAGCTTTGGACAAGAACAGCATGGTCAACTTCATGTGTACCCCTGGAAGGACCAGGAGTCTGTGCCTTTCCTAGTTCCTTGAGTGTTCCATTATCTAACTCAATTGTAATTCGACTCTGATATACCCATACCTGAAGAAGTCCACTTCTTAGGTTTAAGTTGACTGCATGGTCATAGATCCAGTCTTGACCCAAGACCAGAGGCTCCGTGAGATCCTCATCTTGACACACTAGTACTTTGACTGTCATTAGAACATCTTGAATGGAGAGGGGAAGTTCCACCTCGCCCATGCAAGGGGTTTCCACACCTCCCAATCCTATGAGATATGCTTCTATAGGATTGACTTTTAACTTCAATTCTTGACAGTAAGAGAGTTTAACGGCACTAGTGGCTGCACCTGAGTCAATCAAGGCCCGTGCAGTCTTTGCACCCTTTCCTTGTCCTATCTCCAAGGTTACAAAAAGACGTCGGTCAACTATTCTATGGGGGCTTACACTTGAGACTTTACACATAGCCATATGATATCCTGGGTTCGCATAGTCATCTATCCTTTGCTGATCTCGTCCTTGTTTTCTCATCTTCATTTTTCGGATGCGTTCCAAGGCTTCTCCCTGAGCTTCTTCTCGAACTCGTTTTTCCTCTTCTTTACGTTTCTTGGCAGTGTTGAGTCGATTGAGCATTTCCTCCGTGAGAGGTTCCTGATATAACTTGACTCTGCATCCGCTTATGTAGCTAGGGAGAATATCGCCTTCTAAAGTGGCTAGTTGTACTGCTCCACTAGTTGAAATCCTATTGATGATCATAGGTCCGTAACTACGTTTTTCTAGCTTTCTCGCATGTTGTTTCAGAGTATATACCAAAAATAAGTCTCCGGCCTTTAATCATTTATCCTTAACATGGGCATCTAAGTACGCCTTCTGTCGTTTCTTAGCTGCATATATTCCTGCTGCAACTCTTAGTCTGGTTTCACCTAATCATTCAAGGTCAAAAATTCTCGAAGAGAGTTCATGACCCGTCCACTCATGCTCCTGTGCTACTCTCAATGTGGGAATCAAGAAGTCCAAAGGTAGCACCGCATTTTGGCCAAATACCATCTGAAAGGGTGTGGCTTGGAGTACCGTTTTATAGGCCACTCGGTATGCCCAAACAACATGGTGTAGCTGTTTGTCCCAATCAGAGCGTTTATTATTCACCAATTTGGTAAGCACATTGCATAGAATCTTGTTTGTGCTTTCGGCTTGCCCATTAGCCTGTGGGTGATAGGGAGCAGACTTCTTGTGTACAAGCAAGAACTCTTGGAGCAGATTTTCAATAACTTCATTCAAGAAGTGAGTGCCTCTATCACTTACCAGCTCTATAGGTAGCCCGTATCATGTGAACACATTCTCAAATAAGAACTTAGCAGTTGTCTGAGCATCGTTCTTTGTCGTAGCTTTTACCTCTACCCACTTTGTTAGATAGTCGGTGGCAACAATGATGTATTCAACATGTGAACCCTTAGTCGGGGGATTAATAGGACCTACAAAGTCTATTCCCCACTTAGAGAATGCACGTCCACCCATCATGGGTTTCAGAGGCATCTCATCCTTGCGTATAGGGTACTGAGTTCTCTGACAGACATCACACCGTTTCACATAGGTATGTGCATCCATGTGAAGGGTCGGCCACCACAAGCCCGCAAATAGTATTGCCTTGATCACCCGATCTGGTCCAAAATGTCCTCCTGCTACACCTTGGTGAGCTGCTTCCAAGATCTTGAGATATTCGCTCTCATGGACACATAGTCTCAGGTAACCATCTTTACCACGCTTGTATAGATTATCACCAATGAGTGAGTAATCTAGGGCTTCTTGTTCTAGACTTCTTCGTCTGGCCAGTGTCATATCTTGAGGGAATGTTCCCATCCTCAGGAAATCTACTAATGGTTCACTCCAATCTGGCACTATGGACACTTGATATAGAGTGGCATGTTCCACAGGTGGTTTAGTGCAATAGATTGGGCATTCCTTGCACAACTTTTGGACATTGGCTTCCATAGTAGGCCAATGCACTCCGAATCTCCTAAGTGCCTGTAAAGTTCTTTGCTTTGAGTAGTGTTTCTCTAATGCACCTACATGTGCTAATTGCAACCATTTTGCGTACTCGTCCTCTTCCACACAACAAGCCAATATCCCTTGATCTGTCTGTTTGTACATTCTTCCTGCCATGATATGGTATTTCTGGGCTTTTACTACCTCTCTATCTTGAGTGTTTATGACTGGGTGATTAGGCCCGTAGGTCAGTACTGGCACTAATGGCTTAGCCCACTGAGGTACAACTTCCAGATTAAACAAGTAAGCATCAGGAAGGTCATCTGATACTCCCTCTGGGGCTTCTCCAGATGTGAGCCTAGAGAGGTGGTCTGCTCTCAAGTGAGTCTTGCCTTTCCTTACCACAACTTCAAAATCATATTCCATTAGTAAGAGAAACCATCTTACTAATCGGCCTGTATTGCATGGTTTGTTTACCAAGTACAATAATGCCTGATGATCGGTAAAAAATTTAAACTTATTTGCAAGCAAATAGTGTCTAAACTTTTTAACTGCATATACCATGCCTAATCCCTCTCGTTCAGTGGTGGTATAATTTTGTTCAGCTGCATTCAACTGTCTACTAGCATAGGCAATTGGAAGGTCCATATTACCTTCGCCTATAGGTTGTGCGAGTACACACCCAATAGCATAATTGGATGCATCTACATGAACATGAAAAGGCTTATTCCAATCTGGTGTGGTCAAGATTGGTGCTGAACATAATCGCCGTTTAAGCTCAATGAAGGAATTCTCACATTCATTAGTCCACTCAAAGTTGGTCAAAAGTCCGTACAGAGGCTTTGCTATGATGGCATACATGTGTATAAAGCGTCAGTAATAGCCACAATGCCCCATGAAAGCTTGTACTTCCTTGACATTCTTTGGCCTAGGTAACTCTGCTATGGCTTTTACTTTCTCTTCGTCAGTCAATATGTCATTCTTTGACACTATGTGTCCTAGAATCTTCCCTTGCCTGACCATGAAAACACACTTTTCTGGGTTCAAGCAGACTTGATATTCTCTGCATTTGTCAAAGATTTGCTTGAGTTCAGGTATATGTGTATGTCTAATGCTGGAATGAGCACAGAGGTCATCAACATAGACTTCCAAATTCTTCCTCAAGAACTCTTTAAACACGTGGCACATCAGTCTCTGAAAGGTTGCAGGAGCATTGGTAAGCCCAAATGGCATTACTCTAAAGGCAAATATGCCCCATTCTATGGCAAAAGCTGTCTTATGCTGATCTTCTGGAGCTATGGCTACTTGATTGTAGCCAGAAAATCCATCAAGGAAGTTGTACACTTCCTTGCCTGCTACCCTTTCTAGTAGATGCTCCGTGATAGGAAGTGGATAATTATCTCGAATAGTGGCAGCATTAACCTTTTTCAAGTTAATGCACACACGTAACTTTCCATTTTTCTTGGGCACCACTATGATGGGGGATACCCACTCAGTGTGCTCAATTTCATAAATAAATCCAGCTTCTACCAGTCTATCTATCTCCTCCTTGATCTTGGCAGCATAATTATCATTATATGTGTATGGCTTTTGCTTAGAAGGTTTAGCATCTGAGGTCATGGGGATAGTGTGTGAGCATATGTCCAGGTCTACACCTTTCAAATCCTTGTAACTCCAAGCGAATACATCTCTGTATTCTCTTAGCAAGGCTATTAACGCATGCTCTTCTTCCTCTGTTAGGTCATGGCCTATGTACGTGCATCTCTCCTCTCCTTCTTCTAGGGCTACCACTATTTTCTTGGTGGTTTCTTTGTTATCATAGGCTTCTCTTGATTGTGCCTCTCATTTAGGCATCCTTATCATGACTCTTCTATCATCTATCTCATACTTCTTAAAATTTTCCAGGACCTCAAACAAAGATTCTTCCTCTTCTTGTGTTTCTTCTTTCTTCTTCCTTTTCTTTCCTTCTTCCTTAGGGGTCACATGTGTGGCTAGCCTTACATCATTTGTAAGCTCTCCATGCCTCTGGGGTTGAAATTCTATTTCATAGAAGTATTCTTTATCTGATGCAAAAGGTGGCTCCATAATGATTGACTCTAGATCGGAGTCACTTGCATCCTCAAATGCATCAGGGCTAGGTTCACATTCTTCTAAAACTGCATCTCCCATGATTGGCTCTATGGAGAAAACTGAAATGTCATAGCCATCCTCATCACAGTGGGGTGTCCATTGTTCTTCATTGATGGCTACATCCATGGTTGCTAAAATTTCTGCCTAGCCGTGGGGTTCAAATTCCTCATCAGGAAATACTACAGGTGCATAGGCTGGGTCTTGAATGGATCTATGGGTTTCTTTTGCACCTATCTCTCTGGCTTTTTCTCTCTTCTCCTCTTCTACTGCCACTTTACACATCCATAAGTGAGTGTCTTCATGCATCCATGAGGATCCTAATCCTATGGAGTGCACGGACTCCGTGTCATCCTTGGCTCTATGGATGGGATTCCATTGAATAGGCGGTACATCTCTATGAGAGTAATCTTTGAGATTAACCTTGGTCGTGACACCTAGGTGTTGCAAATACAAGGAATTGGTTCCCCAATCTTGTACCACTTGCAACTGTCGCATAAATGGTCTTCCCAAAATCATCTCATAAGCATGGTTCTTGCTAAAATCACATATAGCAAATGTGTGTTCAAACCCTACACCACATGTAGTGAGAGTTATTCCTTCTAGCAAGCCTAAGGGTCTTTCTATGTGACCATCGGCCATCTGCAATTTCATCCTCGTGGGTCTGAGTGCTAGCTTGCCCCAACGCTTCCATAGGGAAGTGGTAGCAATAGCGACTCCTGCACCTGAGTCTAGAATTGCCTTAGTTGTATACCCCTGATGGGTAATGGGAAGATAGGTGTTTCCTTCTTCACCTTCACTCATATCTCCTATCTTGTCTAGAGGAATTTCTGGCACTGTCCTATGAGAACCTACCTAGGAACGAGGTTTTGCTATCTCTGGTACTTGTTTGGCTACATGTTTCCATAACTCTAGCCTAACTTTGAGTAGCTCTTCTAAAGTGAGGTTGCACTGCACTTTAGTGTTTTTCATTACCTCCGTATTCCTAGGTATGATTGAGTCTTCGTTTCTTACCATGACTGTGGGTGCTCTCATACAGGTCGACTTGGCTTCCCATGGGCCTGTGAAGTGGGGTAATTCCTGTAAAGAATTAGACTCGAAGTCTAATCTCTCTTGACTTTGTGCACTCTCCTGCTCTCCATAAATAGAGGGAATATCTTGTGGGAATTGATCATGCGTGTCATCCACAAGTTCAATGGGAGGAGGGACTTTACTTTCTTTAGCCCATTTGTCTTCTTGAATCTCTCATAGGAATTCTGGTGTGTACCTATTCATAGAAGAGGAGGTTTCTAGTTTAGTGGAATTGGGCACAAAAGCTTCCTGTGCGGGAAGGCTTATTCTTTTGCTTGCCTCATCTCTTCCTTGATTTTTTTCTTCCTTGGCAGATCTTGCAATTATGCTCTCTAACTTCTCTAGGAGTCCATCCAAGTGCAATTGTGTCTTAGCTGAGCCAGAGTAGTTGAAGAGACGACTGGCTTCAAACATGGTCTGAGCCAATGCGACCATTTTCGCGCAAAGCTTGGTTCTTTCTATCTCTAGGTCAGCTCTGGGGTAGCACTTGTCATGCTCCGTCATGTTTGGCCCTTCCTCGATTCTGGCCTGTTATGCCTTAAGCATCATGTCTATGTCTTCAGGAGTGGGGTCAGCTAGCACTGATCCTACTCTAGGGAGTGGTGGGATGGTCTGAGGTAGGTTGAAAGATGGTGATGGAAATGAGGGTGGTGGTGGTGGTATGTGAGAGTTTGCTTGAGAGGTGAGTTCAACAATTTTGGCTTTTGTTTCTCTTATGCTTTCTTCTAAATTGCTCATTTTTTTAGACCATTGTCTTTTCATTCTTTCTCGACTATCCCTCCAGGCTCTCGACCGTTTCTTGGCTATGCTCTCGGTTTCACTAACCTTTGCACTCTTCTCTTGACCTATTCCTAGATTCTGTTGCAAAGCCTTGGCTCTAGTGACCACTTGCACTGGTGCAGTGGAAGTGACACTTCCTGTTGAGTCTACAACTAAGCCAATAACGTTAATTGGAGTTATTTTTGGCATATTATTGGGATTCTTTGGGCAATCTCGTAAGAGATGCTCCTTCCCACAATCTTGACAAAAGCCTTGTATTGTTACTGACTATGGTTGTGTAGATGCAGACATTGGGCAATCACGAATGAGGTGATCTCCATGACATCTATAGCATGGTCCTCTAGGGAATGGGGGTCTTACCTGTCTAGGTTGAGGTCTAGTGTTGGGATTTGCGTACATGACATTTGTGTAATCAGGCTCCCAACTAGGTTCATTCGGTTCTTTACTATAGTACGACTCACCATGTTCAGGCGACTGCATGTAGTAAGCCTGTGGACTATCAATGTGAGTGGAATCAAAACTATGATCACTCGGGTCACTTTTTGAGAGCAATGGAGTCACTGGGACTATGGCTCTATTCAAATTTTCCTCAGTAGCTGCATACTTTACAGGAATCACATTAGCTGGAGTAGGGGGTTGTTGTGCTAGCACTAGTTGAGGTCTCTGCTGGGCCTGATATTGTGGTGGGTAGGCTTGTTGAGGCCTAGCATACTGTTGTGGTGGGTACTGATTCTGATATCTTCCCTGTTGTGGATAGGGCTGAGGGTAGGGTTGCCTAACTGCTTGCTTATTGTATGGGAAGTCTTGTGCTGTGTGATTTGTGTATCTCCGTCCTATGGTGCAATATTGGCTACTAGGGTTCACTTGGGGTTGAGCCATGATGGGACATACATTCGCCATATGGTCACCTCCACAAGTGTAACATCTTTTCACAGGGGCAAATCTTGGGATCTGTTTTCTAGAGACACCTAATTTCTGAGCTACTTTCTCTGCTAATTCCTCGATTGATGTGGATTGCGAGGAAGAGAGACTAGAGGCACTATCTGAATCTTTATAGATTTTGGAAAGCTCTAACTCTTCCCCTAGGTTATCCTCTATGTCGATGCACATGCGTACACACTCTTCTATGGTCCTCGGGTCCTTCAAGTACACATATGACCTCAATTTAGTACTTAGCAATCCATCCAAGAATAAAGCCACTTGTTTGGCTGGTGTTGGTAACTTAGGAAAAAGGCATCTCTCAAGATACTACCTAAATATTCTTCCTGCAAGTCTCACAGTCTCTTGAGGGGTCTGCTTGAAGTTGTGTATCAATGAGGAAGTATTATGCCTTATGCCACTTTTAGAGAATTCAGTGATAAAAGCCTCTAAGAGTTGGTCTATGCTCCTGAACTGTCTCTCATTCAATGGTTGAAACCACCTAAGGGCTGTGTTCCTAAGGGTTAGACCAAAGGCATTATATTGCGTGAACAGGTCCTCAACTTGTTCAACTCTCAAGACTTGCCTAAACTCGGCCACATGATCATATGGGTCTCCTGTGCCATCGAAGTAGTTCTTCATAGACTTAACCAGCTGTGTAGGTCTCAATGTTCTGGTGTGTTCCCTAGGCCTTGGCAGAGGGAAATCATCAGCATTCCTTTGGTTCCTTGGGGCTCTAAGTCCTTCAGGTTCCGCTCTATTTGTTTCCGTTCTCATTCTTTCTCTTCCCACTGGATTGGCAAAGCTTACCTCAGGTCTATCTCTATGTCTGTCTCTTTGAGCTCCATGAGCTTGGGATGTTCCAGCTCCTGGGTGACCAAAGGACACATTCGATCTTGGTTGGGGGAAAATAAGTTCACCTTTCCAAGTGTAAGCATGCCTATCATTTTCTATAACCACAAAGATCCTCTCTGAAGCATGATCTAAGTAGGTCACTCTGCCTGGGCTATCAGGATCTTTGAACTCATATATCATGGTTGTTCCTACCTCATTTGGCTGATCAGATCTATACCTCCAAAAGGCTTCATCAGTCTATCGGTTCAGGAGTAGATCTATGCTCTTATTGTCCTGGGGAATCCACTCTGGTGTGATAATCCTGGTGAGAACAGATTTGCCTCGGGGGGTTCTAGGTTCTACACCCATGTTTCCTTGCTCCAGGTCACCTAAGTCCGTTTTTGGGATCACATTCCTGAATTCATCTGTCCTATCTGGATGACTGGTGACTACATATAATGTCCCTTCTTTGTCCAAGTATGCTCCATTTTCAAACTTGACAGCTGGGTGCTCTAGTCCGATGGATTGGTCAGGGTTTTTAATCTGGACCACAGATCTTCCTAGGCCGTCCTCATAGATGCTAGCACCTAGTCGGTTGGTCCTAAGGTATTCGAGTTGCGTCTTGTAAGGTCCTTCTACCCTATGTAAATATGGCACTCCGGAGCTTTCTGTAGGTCTCTCCATACCATGGGACATCTCAAACTCGCTAGTCTCAGAGCTAGGGTAATACGAATGATGGCTCAACTGCTGGGCCCAAGACCTAGTAGTATGATTGACACTAGCCTCTGAAGATCTAAGACTTTGTCTATCTCTCCCTAGGTGTCGTCCTGATCTAAGGTTCATATGCCCAATTGAATGATCTCAAATTTTCCCAAGTACACTTTGTGTTGCTGAGTTCTTTTGTATTAGTCACTTGTTCTTTTTTAATTGCCCTTAGGGTGTCACTTCTTGTCCATTTAATCTTCGTCACAAGGAACACTTAAATTTTTTTGTACTTTGAGTGTGGTCGCTCAATTTAAGTTCTTTTCCCTTAGGTTGTTTCGCAATTGTAATCTCCTAACGCTTGAACTTGAGTGATTAGAGTTCTTGGACTTGGTCGTTCTTAACGTGTCCTTAATTAATCAAGACCTCTATCCGTACTTAGCCTATGCTAGGGATTGATAGAGGGTGTTGAGACTTTCCAACCTTAAGTTTCTTCCCTTGGTTGCCCTTGTATGCCCAGGAAGCGTGTTCCCAAGCTCGCACTTACTCTTGCTTCAAGTACCCTTTGATGCTCTCCACGAACCTGAAAAAGTCCACAATTAGCTCAAGAATTGAATTTAGTTGACAGACAGATCACTTTCATGCATGTAATTCACAGACCCAATTGCCTTTTGCCTCTATGGAAAACAATCCCAAGGGAAACTTAGTTTTCCTACCCCGGGGTATGGTCACTTCAAATTACCCTATCTAACAATCCTGACATTAATTCTACCATAACCAGTGGAAGTTTTGGTTGTACTCCCCACGAGCTTTCCAACAGAACAAAAATCACCGCAATCGGATTTTGTATGAGAAAGTTAGACCAGTTCAGGGTTTTGGGGGCTAAAACAAGATTTAAACAGGTTAACCGGTAGACAGGACTTCTCGAAATGCTTTGGGTATAGGCCTCACAATGCTCTACTAACCCTTAAAAGTACCCCACAATTTGCCAAAAAATTAGACCACTATTTTTTTTGCCCTAAAAAATTGGCCAAATTTGCCCGTCAATCGCGTTCGCAAGCTCTGTCAATCGCAATTGATAGGTCAATCGCGATCGACGTGTCGGTCGCGATTGACAGGTCCATCGTGGTTGTCAGTCGCAATTGATGGGTCAATCGCGATTGACACGTGGCCCGGATTTTCAGTCGATCGTGGTCAGTCGGTCGTTGACTCTGTCGGTCGCGATTGATGGGTCGATCGCGATTGACAGGTCCGTCGCGAGGGTCTGTCCGTCGTGGTCAAGCAATCGTTGACTGGGTCGGTCGCGATTGACTGGTCCGTCGAGACTGTCAGTCGCGATTGACTGGTCGATCGCAATTGATGGGTCAATCGCGATTGACACGTGTCACGCGTAAGTTCAGTCGATCGTGGTCAGTCGGTCGTTGACTCTGTCAGTCCCGATTGACGTGTCGATCGCGATTGACAGGTCGGTCGGCAGGTGTCCGTCGTGGTTTGTCGATCGTGATTAACAGGTCAATCGCAATTGATAGAAAAATGAGGAATTTCAAAATTTTAAACACATATTCATGAAGCTCTAGGCCTATACATCACAGTTATACACTTTGTTTTGCAAGAATGTCAATTTTTTTGTCGGTCGCGATTGACAGAGGTCAACGCCTTGGGACCTGCACAGTCAAATTTTTACCTGCTGGAGTTGGTGCAGCTGCTGGGGATGCTGATTCCTGCAGAAAATCTCAAAAAACACAGAAAATCACAAGCACACAAACGCTCTTGCTCTCTCTCACAAGTGAAATGAGGGAAATGGTATGGGTGGGGTGATATGACCAAAAAACTGAAATTTTTTGCGATGATGGAGATGGATGTGAGAGATGGTGAGGATGATGATGGTGATGAGAAAAACAAAAGAAAATAGATAAAAGTGAAGAAAATACCTATGACCCCAACGCCTCAACTCTACGTCTTACCATCACACGCTCGTTCTCAAAGCTCGATCCCCGGCAACGGCGCCAAAATTTGGTGTAGCTCAGTGATGAGTAGCACCTCCTTTAATGTCAATCCGGGAAGACGTGAGGATGGTATGATGACCTCGAGCAAGTGAAGGCACAAGTGCGTGAGTGCGAAGCACACTAACATGCACACACATACACACACACGCGCACACAAGGCAAGACAAAGAGTGAGAAGCAATGGAGTTCTCTAAATTACTTTCAGAAAGCTCATACAAGTTCAAATCAATTACAAGCTAACCTCAAAAATGAGCTCTCTAGCTCTATTTATAGTTTTTGACTAGGTTTTGGCCTTGTCCAGACCTAGTGTCCGGCCTAGTTAAAAATTAGGTTCTCTACCCTATTTGGAGGTTCAAACGGACTCTAAAAAATGTGAAAACTGATAGATAGGTACTTCTAAAGCTCCTCAAGCTCAAGGACTCCTTGGCTTGCACAAAATGGAGCTACAAAAATATGAAATGGTATTTACAATGGTTTTTAGTGATGAAAATCACTATTTTTGTAGGGATTTCTTCTAACATTTTGACATACATTTCCTGGAGCTCCCTACTTGCTCCTTCTTCTTGTGTGCCCCACTCTTTGATGCCTGAAAAATTTAAATGGCCTACTTGCCAGATCTTCTTTGACTACTATGTCTGCTTGTGCTTTCTCTTCGCTCCGACTCCCTTCATAGGCTTCCTTGTCTTGTGAATCCTTCAGTTCCTTGACTACTGCCAACACATGTGCAGTACATGATTCTCAGTTTATGTCAGATGCAAAGCTTTGGCATGCATGCTTTGGTCATCTAAATTTTGCTAGTTTGCTATTGTTGGCAGTGGTCAGGGCAGTCAAGGACTTACACGACAAGGAAGTCAACGAAGGGAGTCTGAGCAGAGGGAAGGCACAAGCAGGCAAAGCAATCAACGTAGATCTGGAAAGTAGGCGATTTCATTTTTCCAATCAACATCCTGATAATAGTGATTCTCATCACTAACAATCATTGTAAATACCTTTTCACCTTTTTGTAACTCCATTTTCTTCAAGCCGAGTAGTCCTCGAGCTTGAGGAGCATTAGAAGTACCTACCTATCAATTTTCATATTTTTTAGACTCCATTTGAGCCCTCAAATAGGCCCTAGAAGCTAATTTTTAAGTAGGCTAGACACTAGGTTTGGACAGGGCCAAAACTAGTCAAAAACTATAAAAAGAGCTAGAGAGCTCATTTTGGAGGTTAGCTTGTTGTAGAATTGAACTTGTAAGAGCACTTTTGAGTAATTTAAAGAACTCCATTGTCTCTCTCTTTGTCCTTGCCTTGTGTGCGTGTGTGTGCATATGTGTGTGCATGTTAGGGTGCTTCTCACTCACACACTTGTGCCATCACTTGTTCGAGGTCATCATACCATCCTCACATCTTCCCGGATTGACATTAAAGGAGATGCTACTCATCACTGAGCTACACCAAATTTTGGCGCCGTTGCCGGGGATCGAGCTTTGAGGACGAGCGTGTGATGGTAAGACGTAGAGTGAAGACATTGGAGTCATAGGTATTTTCTTCACTTTTATCTATTTCCTTTTTTTTCATCACCATCATCATCATCATCACCATCTCCCACCTCCATCTCCATCATCGCAAAAATTGTAGATTTTTTGGTCATATCACCATACCCATACCATTTCCCTCATTTCACTTGTGAGAGAGAGGGAGAGAGCATTTGCATGCCTGTGTTATTGTGTGTTTTTTGAGATTTTCTACAGGAATCAACATCCCTAGTAGCTGTACTAGCTCTAGCAGGTAAAATTTCTTACTGTGCAGGTCCCAAGGCATTAATCTCTGTCAATCATGACTGATAGAAAAAGTGATCCTTTTGCCAAATTAAGTGCATAAATGTGATGTCTAGGCCTATAGCACCTTGAATATGTGTTTGAAATTTGAAAATTCCTCAATTTTCTATCAATCGCGATCGACACATCAATTGCGATCGACAAACGATGACGGATACTTGCCGATGGACCTGTCAATCGCGACGGACACATCAATCACGATGGACACGTCAATCGCGATGGACACGTCAATCGCGATCGATAGAGTCAACGACTGTTTGACCACGACCGACAGAGCCTACACGTGCCACGTGTCAATCACGATCGACTCGTCAATCACGATCGACCCATCAATCGCGAGTGACTAAGTCAATGATCCTTTGACCATGACTGACTGAATTCACGATTGACTTGTCAATCGCGACCGATAGTCCTGGCGGACCTGTCAATCACGATCGACTCAGTCAATGATCGTTTGACCACGATTGACAAAATTTTCGGGCCATGTGTCAATCGCAATTGACCCATCAATCGCGACTGATAGCCACGACGGACCTGTCAAATCGCGACCGACACGTCGATTGCGACACTAACACATCAATCACGATTGACAGACCACTCGATCGTAATTGACGGGAAAATTTGGCCATTTATTTTAGGACAAAGACATTGGGTCTATTTTTTAATAATACTTGGGAAACACTAAGGATTATTAGAGCATTGCAAGGCCGCCCCACAAGTAATTGGAGAAATCATGTCTGCTTGTTAGCCTGTTTTAATCCTGTTTTGGCCCCAAAACCCTAAACTGGCATAACTTTCTCATACAAAATCCGTTTGCGGTGATTTTGGGTTTGTTGGAAAGCTCGTGGGGAGTACCAGGATTATTAAATATAGTATTTTTAAGTTGACCATACCCAGGCGGAAGAAAACTGAGGGATCTTTAGGATTGTTTTCCATAAGACCAAAGGACAATTTGATCTCTGAATTACATGAATGAACATGGTTTGTTGTGACAATTGAATTCAAATCTTGAGCTAACTTTGGGACTTTTACAGGTTTATTGAGAGCATTGAAGGGCATTCTAAGCCAAAGTAAGTGCAAGCTTGGGAACACGCTTCCTGGGCACACAAGGGCAACCAAGGAAACTAAAGGTTGGAAATTCTCAACACCCTCTATCAATTCCTAGCTTAGGCTAAGTACAGATAGAGGTTTTGATCAATTAGGATTATGTTAAGCACGATCAAGTCCAAGAACTCTAATCACTCAAGTGCAAGTACAAAGAGATTACATTTGCGAAACAACATAAGGGAAAAGAATTTCAATCAAGCGACCAAACTCAAGTACGATAATACCTAAGCATTCCTCACGATGAAGATTGATTAGACAAGAGGTGACATCCTAAGAAAATTAAAAAGAACAAGTGATTAATACAAATTGATCCGCAACGAGGTTGTACTTGGGAAAATTGGGGCTATTCAATTAGGCATATGAACCTTAGATCAAGACGACACCTAGGGAGAGATAGACAGAGTCTTTAGGTCTTCAGAGGCTAGTGTCAATCATACTGCTAGGTCTTGGGCCCAGCACTATCGTAACTCTGAAATGAGCGAGTCTTAGATGTCCCATGGTATGGAGAGATCCACAGGAAGTTCAGGTGTGCCATATTTACAAAGGGTAGAAGGCCCTTACAAGAAGCAACTCGAATACCTTAGGACCAACCAATTAGGTGCTTGCATCTATGAGGACGGTCTAGGAAGATCTATGGTCCAGATCAAAAATCCAGATCAACCCATTGGACTAGAACATCCAGCAGTCAAGTTTGAAAATGGAGCATACATAGCCAAAGAAGGAACCATATATGTAGTAACCAGTCACCCAAAAAGAACAGATGAATTCGGGAATGTGATCCCAGAGACGGACTTAGGTGACCTAGAGCAAGGGAACATAGGTGGAGAGCCTAAAACCCCTAGAGGCAAATCAGTCCTCACTAGAATTATCACACCAGAGTGGGTTACCCACGACAATAAGAGCATAGATTTTCTCTTAAACCGAGAGACTGATAAATCCTTTTGGAGGTATAAGCCTGATCAGCCGAATGAGGTAGGAATGATCACAATCTATGAGTTCAAAGATCCTGATAGCCCATGCAAAGTGACCTATTTAGACAATACTTCAGAGAGGATCTTTGTGGTCTCAAAACATGGTAGACAGGCCTACACTTGGAAGGGTGAATTTAGTTTTCCCCAACCAAGGTCTAATGTCTCATATGGCCACCAAGGAGCTGGAACATCCAAAGCTCATGGAGCGCATAGGGACAGAAGTATAGATAGACTAGAAGTAAGCTTTGCCAACCCCTTGGGAAGAGAAAGGATGAGAACAAAGATGGATAGAGAAGAAACTAAGAGACCTAGATCCCCAAGAAACCAAAGAAATGCTGAGGATTTTCCTTTGCCAAGGCCTAGGGAACACACTAGGACCTTGAGGCCAACCTAGGTAGTTAAGTCCATGAAAAATTACTTCGATGGCATTGGAGACCCATATGATCATGTGGTCGAGTTCAGGCAAGTCTTGAGAGCTAAACAAGTTGAGGACCTACTCACGCAGTACAATGCTTTTGGTCTAACCCTTAGGAACACTGCCCTTACATGGTTTCAACCACTGAATGAGAAACAGTTCAGGAGCATAGACCAACTTCTAGAGGCTTTCATCACTGAATTCTCTAAGAGTGGGATAAGGCATAATACTTCCTCATTGATCCATATCTTCAAGTAGACACCTCAAGAGAGAGTTTGACTGGCAGGAAGGAGGTTTAGGCAATACCTAGAGAGGTGTCATGTTTCTGAGTTACCACACCAGCCAAACAAGTGGCTTTATTCTTGGATGGACTGCTAAGTACCAAATTGAGATCATATGCATACTTGAAGGACCCCAAGACCATAGAAGAGTGCGTATAGAATTGGAGCTTTCCAAAATTTACAAAGATTCAGATAGCTCTACCAGCATCTCTTCCAGACAATCCACGTCTATTGAGGAGCTTGCAAAGAAGGTAGCTCAAAAATTAGGTGTCTCAAGCAAACAGATACCCCGATTTACCCCAGTGAGACGATGCTACACATGTGGAGGTGACCATATGGCGAATATATGTCCCATCATGGCTCAAACCTAGGTGAATCCTAGTAGCCAGTACTGCACCATAGAGCGAAGATACACCAACCACACTGCACAAGATTGCCCCTATAACAAACAAACTGTGAGACAAAATTACCCTCAACCATATCCACAACTAGGCAGGTACCAACCAGTATCCACCACAACAGTACGGTAGGCCCCAGCAACCCTATCAAGGGCAGCGGAGACCTCAACCAGTTCTAGCATAACAACCCCCTGCTCTAGCTAATGTGATCCCAATAAAGTATGCAGCTGCAGAAGAAAATCTAAATAGAGCCATAGTCCTAGTCACTCCATTGCTTTCAGAAGATGACCCCAGTGATCAAAGTTTTGATTCTACGCATATTGATAGCCCCCCGGCATACTACATGCAATCACCTGAACATAGTGAGTCCTACTATTGTGAAGAACCAAGTGAACCTAGTTGGGATCGAGAGTATGCAAATTTCATGTATGCAAACCCCAATCATAGACCTCAGACTAGGCATGTAAGACCCCCATTTCCTAGAGGACCATGCTGCAGATGTTAGGGAGATCACCTCATTCATGATTGCCCAATGCATGCCCCGACACAACCCCAATCGGTGACAATTCAAGGCTTTTGTCAAGGTTGCGGGAAGGAGCATCTCTTACGAGATCCCAAAGAACCCCAATAACATGCCAAAAATCACTCCCATCAACGTTATTGGGTTAGTAGTGAACTCTATAGGCATTGTGACTTCTACTGCCCCAGTGCAAGTGGTCACTAGAGCTCAGGCATTGCAACATAACCAAGGTTTAGGTCATGAAAAGAGTGTCGTGGTTAGTGAAACTGAGAGCATAGCCAAAAAATGGATGAGAGCCTGGAAAGATAGCCGAGAAAGGATGAAAAGACAATGGACTAAGAAGATGAGAGAATTAGAGGAAAGCATAAGAGAAAAAAAAGCCAAAATTATTGAACTCACCTCTCAAACACACTCTCACACACCACCACCACCTTCATCCCTACCACCTTCCAACCCACCTCATACAATTCTGCCACGCCCTAGAGTAGGATTAGTATTGGCTGACCCCACTCCTGAAGACATAGACATGAGGCTTAAGGCATATCAGGCCAAAATTCAAGAAGGGCCAAACGTGACAGATGATGACAAATGTTACCCTAGAGCTGATCTAGAGATAGAGAGAACCAAGATTTGTGCTAAAATGGTAGCGTTGGCTCAGAGCATGTTTGAAGCCAGTCGCCTCTTCAACTACTCTTGCTCAACTAAGGCACAGTTGCACTTTGATGGACTGTTGGAGAAGTTTGAGAGTATAATTGCAAGATCTACCAAGGAAGGAGACTCCCAAGGAAGAGCCAAGGCAAGCGAAAGAGTAAGCATACCTCCCGAGGAAGCGTATGTGTCTAATTTCACTGAATGAGACACCTCTTCTTTTATGAATCAGTATTCACAAGAATTCCTACGAGAGATTCAAGAAGAGAAATGGGCAAAAGAAAGTGAAATTCCTCCTCCCATATGACTTGTGGATGACACGCATGATCAATTCCCACAAGATATTCCTTCCATTTATGAGGAACAGGAGAGTGCCCAATCTCATGAGAGATTAGACTTCAAGTCTAATTCTCTACAAGAACTACCCCATTTCACACGCCCATGGGAAGCTAATTCTACTTGTATGAGAGCACCCACTGACATGGTAAGAAACGAAGATTCAGTCATACCTAGGAACATAGAGGTAGTGAAAAACACTAAAGTGTAGTGCAACCTCACTTTAGAAGAGCTACTTAAGACTAGGCCCGAACTGTGGAAGCATGTAGCCAATCAAGTGCCAGAAGTAGCAATTCCTCGTTCCTAGGTAGGATCTCATAGAACAGTGCCAGAAATACCTCTAGACAAGATAGGAGACATGAGTGAAGGAGAAGAAGGAAACACCTATCTTCCCATTACCCATCAGGGGGTACACTGCCAAAGCAATTTCGGACTCGGGTGCAGGAGTTGCAATTGCTACCACTTCCCTATGGAAGCGATGGGGCAAGCCGGCACTCAGGCCAACGAAAATGGAATTGCAGATGGCCAATAGTCACATCGAGAGACCCTTGGGACTCCTAGAAGGAATTACTCTCACTACATGTGGTGTTGAGTTTGAGCATACTTTTGCCATATGTGACTTTAGCAAAAATCATGCCTATGAGATGATTCTAGGAAGACCATTTATGCGGCAGTTGCAAGTGGTATAGGATTGGGGAACCAATTCCTTGTACTTAAAACACTTAGGTGTCACGACCAAAGTTAATCTCAAGGACTACTCTCATAGAGATGTCCCTTCCATCCAATGGAATCCCATCCATAGAGCCAAAGATAATACTGAGTCAGTGCACTCCATAGGATCAGGATCCTCATGGATGCATGAAGACACTCACTTGTGGATGTGTAAAGTAGTAGTAGAAGAAGAGAAGAGAGAAAAAGCTAGAGAGGTAGGTGCGAAAGAAACCCATAGATCAGTTCAAGACCCAGCCTATGCACCTGTAGTACTTCCTGACAAAGAGTTTGAACCTCACGGTTGGGCAGAAAGTTTAGCAACAATGGATGTATCCATCAATGAAGAACAATGGACACCCCACTATGACAAGGATGGCTATGACATTTCAGTCTTCTCCATAGAGCCAATCATGGGAGATTCGATTCTGGAAGAATGTGAACCCAGCACTAATGCATTCGAGGATGCAAGTGACTTTGATCTAGAGTCAATCATTATGGAACCACCTTTTGCATCAGATGAAGAATACTTTTATGAAGTAGAAGTTCACCCTCAGGGACATGAAGAGCTCACAAATGATGTAAGATCAACCACGCAAGTGACCCCTAAGAATGAAGGTAAGAAAAGAAAGAAGAGAGAAGTCACACCCGAGGAGGAAGAATCTTTGTTTGAGGTCCTTGAAAAATTTAAGAAATATGAAATAGATGATAGGAGAGTCATGATAAGAATGCCTAAACGTGAGGCACAATCAGGAGAGGCCTATGATAACAAAGAAACCACCAAGAAAATAGTTATCACCATAGAGGAAGGAGAAGAAAGATGCACCTACATAGGACATGATCTGACGGAAGAAGAAGAGCACGAGTTAATAACCTTGCTAAGAGAATACAGAGATGTATTCGCTTGGAGCTACAAGGACTTGAAAGGTGTAGACCCCAACATATGCTCACACACTATCCCCATGACCTCAGATGTCAAACCCTCTAAACAAAAGCCTTACACATATAATGATAATTATGCTACCAAGATCAAAGAAGAGATAGATCACTTGGTGGAAGCTGGATTCATCCATGAAATTGAGCACACTGAATAGGTATCCCCCATCGTAGTGGTGCCCAAGAAGAATGAAAGCTACGTGTGTGCACTAACTTGAAGAAGGTTAATGCAACCACTATTAGAGATAACTATCCGCTTCCAATTACCGAGCATCTATTAGAAAGGGTAGCAGGCAAGGAAGTGTACAGCTTCCTTGATGGATTTTTTGGCTACAATCAGGTAGCCATTGCTCTAGAAGATCAGCATAAGATAGCTTTTGCAACAGAGTGGGGCATATTTGCCTTTTGGGTAATGCCATTTGGTCTTACCAATGCGCCCGCTACCTTTCAGAGACTGATGTTTCATGTGTTTGAAGAGTTGTTGAGAAAGAATTTAGAAGTCTATGTTGATGATCTTTGTGCTCATTCCAACATTAGACAGACACATATACCTGAACTTAGGCAAATCTTTGATAAATGTAGAGAATATCAAGTCTGTTTGAACCTAGAAAAGTGTGTTTTCATGGTCAGGCAAGGCAAGATTCTAGGACACATAGTGTCAAAGAATGGCATATCCATGGATGAGAAGAAAGTAAGAGCTATTGCAGAACTACCTAGGCCAAAGAATGTCAAGGAAGTACAAGATTTCATGGGGCATTGTGGATATTATCGACGTTTTATACACATGTATGCCATCAAGTCTCTGTATGGACTTTTGACCAATTTTGAGTGGACGGATGAATGTGAGAACTCCTTTGATAAGCTCAAATGGTGATTATGTTCAACACTAATCTTGACCACACCAGATTGATTTTAAGGCCTTTCATGTTCACGTGGATGCATCCAATTATGCTATTGGATGTGTACTCACACAACCTACTGGTGAAGGTAATATGGATCTTCCAATTGCCTATGTTAGTAGACAGTTGAATGCAGCTGAAAAAAATTATACCACCACTGAACGCGAAGGATTAGGCATGGTATACGCAGTTAAAAAGTTTAGACACTATTTTCTTGCAAATACTTTTAAATTTTTTATTGATCATCAAGCACTGTTGTACTTAGTAAACAAGCCATGCAATACAAGTAGGTTAGTAAGATGGTTCCTCTTACTTATGGAATACGACTTTGAGGTAGTGGTTAGGAAAGGAAAAACTCATTTGAGAGCAGACCATCTCTCTAGGCTCACATCTGGAAAGGCCCCAAAAGGAGTATCAGACGACCTTCCTGATGCTTACTTGTTTAATTTGGAAGTTGTACCTCAGTGGGCCAAGACACTAGTGCCAGTGTTGAAATACGGGCCCAAACATCCAATAGTAAACACTCAAGATAGGGAGCTGCTAAAAGCCCAGAAGTACCATATCATGACAAGGAGTATGTACAAGCATATGGATCAGGGAATATTAGCTTGTTGTGTGGAAGAGGATGAGTATGCAAAATGGTTGCAATTAGCACATGTGGGTGCATTAGAGCAACACTACTCAAGGCAAAGAACCTTGCAGACATTGAGGAGACTCGGAGTGCATTGGCCTACTATGGAAGCAGATGTACATAAGTTGTGTAAAGAATGCCCAGTCTGTCGCATTAAACCACCTATGGAGCACGCTACTCTGTACCACTCTTTAGGACCGATTCGAGTGGACCATTAGTAGCCTTTCTGAGGACGAAAACATTCCCTCAAGATATGACCCTGGCTAGGCAAAGAAGCTTAGAACAAGAAGCTTTAGACTATACACTCATTGGGGATAATCTATACAAACATGGTAAAGATGGTTACCTAAGACTATGTGTCCATGAGACTGAGTATCTGAAGATCTTGGAAACTGCTCATCAAGGTGTAGCACGAGGACACTTTGGACCAGATAGAGTGATCAAGGTAGTACTATTTGTAGGACTTTGGTGGCCCACCCTTCACATGGATGCACATACCTACGTGAAGCGGTGTGATGTTTGTCAATGAACTCAGTATCCTATACACAAAGATGAGATGACTTTGAAACCTACGATGGGTGGACATGCATTCTCTAAGTGGGGAATAGACTTTGTCGGTCCTATTAATCCCCCAGCTAAGGGTTCACATGCTGAATACATCATTGTGGTCAGAGACTATCTAACCAAGTGGGTAGAAGTAAAAGCCACAACGAAGAACGACGCTCAAACAATAGCTAAGTTCTTATTTGCGAATGTGTTCACTAGGTACGGGCTACCTATAGAGCTAGTTAGTGATAGAGGCACTCACTTCTTGAATGAAGTCATTGAAAATCTTCTCCAAGAATTCTTGGTAGTACATAAGAAGTTTACCCCCTATCATCCACAAGCTAATGGACAAGACGAAAGCACAATAAGATTCTGTGCAATGTGCTGACGAACTTAGTGAATAATAAACGCTATGATTGGGACAAACAGCTACACCATGCTGTTTGGGCATCCGAGTTGCCTATAAAACGGTACTCCAAGCCACACCCTTTCAATTGGTATTTGGCCAAAATGCGGTGCTACCATTGGAGTTCTTGATACCTACATTGAGAGTAGCACAGGAGCATGAGTGGACAGGCCATGAGCTTTCATCTAGAATCTTTGACCTTGAACGATTAGGTGAAACAAGATTAAGAGCTGCAGTACAAATTTATGCAGCCAAGAAAAGACAAAAAGCATATTTTGATGCACACATGAAGGATAAGGGCTTGAAGGCAGGAGACCTAGTCCTAGTCTACACTTTGACGCAACATGCATGGAAATTAGAGAAGAGAGGCTATGGACCCATTATTATCAATAGGATCTCCACAAGTGGAGCAGTTCAATTAGCCACTCTAGAAGGTGACACCCTACCAGTTACATCAGTGGGTGCAGAGTCAAGTTATATCAGGAACCCCTCACGGAGGAGATGTTAAATCGACTCAATACTGCAAAGAAACGTAAAGAAGAGGAAAAGTGAATTCGAGAAGAAGCATAGGCAGAAGCATTGGAACACATCCAAAGAATGAAATTGAGAAGAAAGGGCAGAGAGCAGCCTAGGACAGATGCCTATATAGATCCAGGATATCACATGGCTATGTGCAAAGTCTCACGTATAAGCTCCCATAGAATAATTGACCGATGTCCTTTTGTAACCTTAGAGATAGGACAAGGATAGGATCCAAGGACTGTACGGGCCTTGATTGACTCAAGTGCAGCCACTAGTGTTGTTAAACTCTCTTACTATCAAGAATTGAACTTAAGTTTCAATCTTGTAGAAGCATATCTCATAGGATTGGGAGGTGTGGAAACCCCTTGCATGGGCGAGGTGGAACTTCCCCTCTACATTCAAGATGTTTTAATGACAGTTAAAGTACTAGTGTGTTAAGATGAGGATCTCACTGAACCTCTTGTCTTGGGTCAAGATTGGATCTATGGTCATGCAGTCAACCTAAACCTAAGAAGTGGACTTCTTCAGGTCTAGGTAAATTGGGATCGCATTACACTTGAGTTAGAAAATGAAGCACTCAAGGAATTAGGAAAGGCACAAACTCCTGGTCTTTCCAGGAGTACACATGAAGATGACAATGCTATTCTTGTCCAAAACTATGTGATGCAGAGGGATGATTGTCTCAAAAAACAAGTCAAGGATATGATGGAACTCCCTTCTTTTCCAAAGGCCATAGGGATGCAATAACCAAAGGCAGATCAAATGCAAAAGAAGCAGATGACCTATGCTCAAAGCCAAAAGAAAGTACAAAGCATGGTGTCTCAACCACCAAAACAAGTGGGGGTTCGGAAAGGCGACCAACCTGTTGTGGTCCAGTCACAACCACTGGCTCAACTTCATATTTGTGAGTAGCGACAGGACACTAATAAGAAGTCTTTCAAAAAGTCTTCTACTAAAGTGAAGTCTATCTGGGTACCCAAGAAGTCGATGAAGGTTGACCCATGATCAAGACAAATTTGGGTGCCTAAGGCTTGCTTGCGGGCTTAGATAGCCACACAGAGACCACACCATGTACAACATGGTTCGCTCACTCGAACAGCTGATACCCACTCTTATTCGACACGCACAAACACATATTCGCCTATGAGCACGAGCAGAATCACTTGTAAATGGGTCCCTAAAAAGTCTCATTTCCAAGTAGCCCTGCTAATCATGCCCTCCAAAGTCTCCAGAAAATCAAAAGAGAAAGCAATCCACTATGTGTGGCAGCCCAAAGCTTGTCATAAACCCCCCGACCCCATTTGCAAATTCATCTCCACCTACTAACTGAATCATCCTCACACTGCGTCTTTCCATTTAGCTCATAGGACTAATCATTCACTAACTACACCCACAATCACCGAGCACTCACTAACCCACTAACCTATCACTAACCTCATGTTAATAATGTAACGGGGACAAAAAATTTTCTATCTTGTCCATTACAATATTAACACATGATTCTATATTCTCACTGTACCAGCAAACAAGAAGTCACATGGTAGAAGCAGGAGGTACCAGTTCACAAGCGGGGTCCCGCGCCCAAATCATTGACATTGAAACTCTCCTCCTCGAACCACAACTGACAGAGAGGCCTCACGAACTTAGAGCAGTGCATGTAATTCCCATTCAGGACCCTCCACAGGGACACACCTCTCAAGTAGGCAAACATGCACATTGGTTCAGCAATGTGGTAGGTCCATTGGGTGAGCGCACTTACTTTTGGGAAGCAAAAATTGAATTTTAATGAAAAATGGGAAAGATACCATTTCTTTACCCGTGAATTCGAGAAGTATCAGGATGGAGAAGTAATGAGATCTATATGGATCAAAGAGGGCTTGGACAACTATTTTAGAGCACTCTTACCTAAGCCTGACTTTCTGCATTGCTCCTACTTGATCAGTACCATTACCCCTAGCAGAGCAAAGGGAGGTGATAGTACCTTTGTGCTACCCTCATTAACTCCAGACCACGAGCTAAAAAGATTCAAATTAACCCTGAACCTAGTACGGGAGGCCTTAGACATGAATGGTATGAACATTCCCATAGAGAAAGAAACATTGATCCCTGGAAGAATGAAGCACAAAGATCAATTTCAAATTAAAGGATATGGTAGCGATGACGCCTACCATTGCTCTCCACTTACGCGCTGTCATGCAACACTTCGCCTTTCTAGCTCAGGAGCGGTTCACCATGCCACGCAAAAGAATTTGGTTCAGCTTATACTTGGCAGAGATAGAAAATCTCACCATCAACCTACTCCACTGGATCATAAATCAAATCCACTTAGCACATCAACGCTGGAATAAGAAACATACGAATGTGCTTCATGGATGATGTGCACTAACAAAGATCATTTACAGGTGCTTAGCTTATGATGTGCCTATTCAAAGGGCACTGGTGTGGTCCAGAGCTCAGGAATTCTAGAGAAGGCCATCAAAAATAGTTCCTCCATCTAAGAAAATGAGAGGAATAGTCCAACTACCGTGTGCACCGCCAAGGGGTGCCACCCTCACACCAGAGGTGACACCTCCACAAACAAGATGTGTCTGTCCGTTTACTATTCATCTTCTCGGGCTAAGTGCGGAGGGGCCCAATCTAGTTTTCCCTCTTGTCCCCTCTGACTTGAAGTTTCCACAAGGTTACACCCTGGAGGATTTGACAGATGAAGAAATCGCTTGAATGATTAATGAGGCCAATCTTGAGACGGAGGAAGCCCATACCCAAGGACCACAACCTACCACAGGGACTTCAGCTCATTCCCAATGTGAAATAGTGGATGTCGATGAAGATGAAGAAGAGGCTGATGAAGAGGAGATAGACGAGGAACATGACCAAGAGCAAGAAGAAATTACATAACTAGCGAGTGCCCCAGCCTATACTGCGCAAATCAAAAGATTATATGAGACTATGAAGAGAGTCCAAGAGCATCACAAACTATCACTGGAAACAGGAAAGATGCTAATAAGTCAGATGTTAGGAGAAGAAGGAGTGGACGAACTATTTATTGAATCATTGAACCTGCATACGGATGTGCTGGTCCTGGATGAAGCCGTTCATTCAGTTATGGCTTACATTCATCGCTTTGAGAAACGAGTGCCTACCCGTCCCCTTCGCTCCAGAAAACAAATCCACATAAATGTATCAGCACCAGGAGATACCACACTGACAGAAGAACATCATGAGGCACCACCTCACCACACTCCTCACCTCTCACTGTACAATTCACTTCGCCCCATGACATGACCACCCCAACTTCCACGATCACCACATATGTTATGGGAATTCCTCTATCATCTGGCACCCAACTGGGAGGGGTTACCATGCCTACATTCACAACCTTATTCATGAACATCACATCCAACCCACCGACTGTTCCCATCTACACTATCCCTCACACTTTTGACACCATGGAAACATCCCCACCCACAGCACCACTCCCTCCCCCCACACTCCCACAACCTCCCATACCCTCTCCTCCCACATCACCTCTTGATTCCACTTCATTCACTATCTTGTTCCCCTTTCCCATTCCCCCTGCATCCTCCACCTTCTCAGCATTCTTAAGTGTAAATAATGTGTTTTCTACTTTACATCAATGTGTATATCAACTACAAAGTGAATATAAGACTCTTGAAGGTCGTTATTGTCAATTAACATCGGACCACTAGTAACTACAGAAGCAAGTTGTAGCTTTGGAAGAAGAAAACATTGACCTAAATCAATGTTACGCTACGCTTGAGCACGCCCACCAGACCCTTTTGGAAGCTCCGAAGTCATCCAAATTCTCTGAAGTTAAAAAACTAACATCTCTACTTGAACTTTATCAGTCAGAAAATGTCAAAATCCGTCGCAACCTGACCTTACTCAGAAATCACATGGCCACTACCCTCGAAGAGAACAAGCGCTTGCAAAAGTAGAACGAAGAAAATTTAGAGGCAGCCATGGAGAGTTCCCCCTAGGAAATTGACCCTGAAAGATTCAAAGTTGTTCCTTCAGAGACTATGAAGACCATTCTTGAGAGCTATGACGATCTTCTGGAAGCACATGATGATGTAGAAAAAGAACGAGACACACTACGCCGACAGCTAAAGGAACAAGGAGAACAACCAAAGATCATAGAGTCGACATCACCTATAGAGGAGGTAAAACAGCTAAAAGAGCAGGGAGAAGAATTGCAAAGGAAGCTCCTTAAGTATGAACGATAACCTTCCCCAATCATCGAACCAGATGCAGAAGAATTGGTACCCATAGAAGTAGACGAGTCTTATGAGGATCCATATGTTCCTATGCTAATGCCGGGTGGCCAAAAAACCTCTGAGGGATTGGACACACTAGAGGTAGAAGCCCCAGAATGGATGCAGATACTCGAGAAAACGACCAATATGCACGACGATCGAGTAGTGGTACAGATTGAGTCAATGTCTAAGATTGAGGACACTATTATCAAATCAGAATATTTTCAAAGTATGTCTTGTTAACGAGCATGTGCATTCTCACCCGTTACAAGAGGAAGGAAAGAAATGTATACTTACAACAGACGGTGTATAGAATTGACAAAGGAGATGAGATAGAAAGAGAATACCGACATGAATCCATGACAGAGCCATTCCAAGATGCGCGCGTTCGTGTTTCATTAAGCAAACTCTACAAAATGCCAATACACCCATGCCACTCTAACACTGGCACGCATGGTGGACTCGAATCCCACACAATGCGTACCAATGTCCTAGGTTTATTATATGCAACTACCCTATGAAACATTATCCCCCAACCAAAGTGCATGGCCGAGATCCATGGTATGGAAGGTAGGACAATGCCCATAACAAGTCCAGAGCTATGAGAAATGGGTAATGCCAAGCAAAGTGCCTGGAACTTAATCCAAGTTATGCAAGTACACTACACACAACCCATAGTTTGCCCTCCTAAATGCAGTAACATGAAGTAAAAGAGTGACATAATTACATGGCTTCATCTTATACATCAATTACATCATTGTCATATGTCTTCTTACAATACATCATTTTGATATACAATCTATGAAAATCAGTAAGAGGGATTGATCATCCAATCATAGCTCTATCATCGGCAATCTTTACTTCTATTCGGCATATTCCTCTCTCCATAAGTACCACAACATAAATCATTAAACCATGATCAAGCATAGCTTGTCTTTGCATATTAGTACCAGTAATAGCAAAGAACAATGAATATATGAAAACTCAAACCACCATGAAGGCATGTATCCCATATCATCCACCACATGTACTCAAAAGAAAAAGAAAATCAGTGAATGCTTTTGCCGTATCAACGCTATCTCACATTCACAATCCACATGGAGTGTTTCTGCGGACTTAACGCTACCTCACAGTCTCTCATTACTGAAAACAAAACAAATGAGTGCTTCTGCCGAGTTAACGCTACCTCGCACTCAGATCGTACCACCGCATGCAAGCCCTATTCATCATCTTTCAGACAACATACCAACTTAGAGAATACAAACCGTCATGTGATTAAAGTCTCGATAGCTCAAGAATCATCAAAAAGCATCATATGGCATACTACCAAAGTCAACAGAGCAAGTGAAGCCACGTCATATCATAAATCAGGATCTTTATCACTATAAACATCAAGAGGAGAAGATAATGTGTCCTATGCCTGACCGTAGGGCATGGGAATATCATCTTGGGTTTTGAAAATTAATGGTACAAACTCGAAAAGAACTTCATTTTACGTGCGCTCTTTCTTCCTTTTATGTCATGTTATTTATATGTATATACTTCTCACTTTCGTTGACTATATATTGTATAACCAAATTTACTATACTGCAGTCCCCGTTGAGTAATTGATCGTCGCCATGTTCAAAATTAACATTGATCAACATTGCTGAAGTCCTCTGTTCGCAGTGTGCAAGTAAGCATACTCACCGTAAACATCCGTAGAAGGGCCGGAATCACCGGAATGAGGCAAGGAACGCTGGAATGGGGCAGAGATTACCGGAATGGTTCCGTGCTATGTCCGTAATATCAGCAATGAATGAAAGCAGCAGATTAACACCGGAGCCACTAAATGAGAACCGAAATTAAATTGAACAGGCTGTAAGATTCAGCGTGCCACCGGAATAGGAGTATAACGATAGCATGAATCATTGGGGTCACCGGAATGGTGCGGCACCAAAGCGGAAGCACCAGAATCAATGGCAAGATGCCCAACATTTGACCGGAATGAACAAAAGATCATCGAAAAATTACTAGAACAAACAGAAAACAATCAAACGTGTACTAGCAGAGACCGAAATTATCACTGTAATGAATGCAAAATGCACCCGACATGCCTAGAGAACACCGTAATGACCAGAGATCACCAAAAAATGCAGGATATCACCGGGCGATTGTGATTTGATTGGGACCAAGCAATATGAGATTAGCCACGGATTAATCATGAGGAAATGCGCAGCCTGTCAATTTCTTCGGAGAGCCTGGCAACGACCTCGCGCAGAGGATCATTGACGACTCATTAACCAATTGGTGAATCATCGACGCCTTTCGCATGGTTCAGAGCCAGAAGCGGTGTCGTCTCCATGTGGACGTGCCACTATTCACCTCCCGACTCCGAGAGAGCAGCCGGAATAACGCCGGAGCCATGGAATTAGGGTGCTAGCGAATGGAACCGGAAGCAGGATAAGGCCGGAACAAGCAGATGGAATACAAGCAGACATCCGAATGGCCCAGGTTCACCACCAAACGTGGAAAGTATGGAAGTCATCAGCGCAACCACACGGAGAATGTTGGATTCAATAGGCACTGGAGGGAGGCATTACCGAAATGATCAAAGATCAAAAAGTGCATAGAGGCCCCGACTATTAGCAGGACAAGTCTCACCGGTCACCGTAGTAGCACAAGAACATCACAATATTTACAACACCGACCTCGGTAGGAACACTGAAATGGCACTAGAAACACCGCAATGACATCGAATAAGGAACTGAATTACCATAGACCCTTCGGCTCATTCTTCAGGAATAATAGGCAACCGTAGACTTATGTGGGGGTTACAAATTCAATCATACCGGAAAGAAGGAAGCAGAAGGATTGGTAATGAATGGACATGTCAACGTGCGGTTCGATATTTTGGAACTACTGAGAGCACCAGAGGTGCCATAAGCTCTCAAGCAAATGGGCGCAAGCCAATAGCCCAATGTCGAAGAGGCTTAGCAGTGCACAATTGCGAATGCTTACAATTTACGAGTTACGATTATCCAATGGCCCACACAAGCAACGAGCGGTGGGAGATGGAGGCTCGTGATGCACACGAGAAAAACAGCGGCAGAGAAAAATCACGAGAACGGCGGACAAAGAATCTACATAGTAATCACGAAAAATCACATACTCCAGCCGATAGAGCCGAGGGGAGGTAATTCCAGACGGCGTCAGTGTTAACAAGCATGCGCATTCTCACCCGTTACAAGAGAAGGAAAGAAATGTATACTTACAATAGACGGTGTACAGAATTGACAAAGGAGATGAGATAGAAAGAGAATACCGACATGAATCACTACAACATATCAGGCGTATACCGAGGCTTCTACCGAGGAAAATGAACGGGCGCGATTTTGCCCCGACGTCGGTGTAAGGGTCGGTGTAGGCGTCGAAACCAAAGCGTCGGTATAAGCGTCGGTATAAGCATCGGTATATGCGTCGGTATAAGCGTCGGTATATGCGTCGATATAAGCGACGGTATAAACGACGGTATAAGCCATGGTATGCCCCTGGGCAAAAAAGTCGGTATAAGCATCGGTATGTGCCTGGGGATACCGACGCTTAGACCGTCGCCTATACCGACGACCATATCTGCAAAATTTTTTTGGGCAGAGTGTGTTGTCTCTTGCTACAGCAACATTCCCATGCTGTTGTGTAGCAAAAGACAATCCACTCTGCCCAAGAAAAACCCAACTACATGTGACATGTATGACAAGCAACAAAAAAATGATTTGATAAAGTAAAACATACTGTCAAATACAAAAGACGTGAGCAAAATGAATCATGAATCGTGTACAAAGAAATGGGACACATAGACATGATATTTATGAACAACAACTAGAACACATGTATATGTGTGTCTGCCTATGTATATACATGTGTATGTGTACATGTATTATGTGTGTATATTTCTATATGTGTAAATATTTATCTACATGTGTAAAAACCATAAAACCCTAATCCTAAAGACCTAAACCTAAAACAGGTGTATGTGTGTATGCTTGTATATGTATATGTGTAGGTGAATATATATATATGTGTATGTGTGTGTATGCATATGTGTATCTATGTAAAAATCCTAAAACCCTAATTCTGAAGACCTAGATCTAAAACATGTATGTGTGTGTATGTGTGTATGCACGTGTATATATATGTGTATGTGCATATGTATTATGTGTTCATATGTGTATATGTGTGTATGCATGTGTGTATATATGTAAAAGCCAAAAACCCTAACCCTAACCCTAAAACATGCATATGTGTGTATGTATATGTCACGTGTGTGTATGTATGCATGTGTGTGCATGTGACTCTCTCTCTCTCTATGTGTATGTGTGTATGTATGTATGTATGTATGTATGTATGTGTGTCTCTATGTATGTATGCATGTGTGTGTATGTATGTGTATGTGTATGCATATGTGTATGTGTATGTGTATGTGTATGTGTATGTGTATGTGTATGTGTATGTGTATGTGTATGTGTATGTGTATGTGTATGTGTATGTGTATGTGTATGTGTATGTGTATGTGCATGTGTACGTGTATGTATGTGTACGTGTATGTGTATGTGTATGTGTATGTGTATGTGTATGTGTATGTGTATGTGTATGTGTATGTGTATGTGTATGTGTATGTGTATGTGTATGTGTATGTGTATGTGTATGTGTATGTGTATGTGTGTATGCATGTGTATATGTGTGCATGTGTGTATGTATTATGTGTGTATATGTGTAAAAGTAAAAAACCCTAATCCTAAAACCCTAACCCTAAAACATGTATATGTGTGTTTGTGTGGATGTATATGTGATGTGTGTGTATGTGTATGTGTATGTGTATGTGTATGTGTATGTGTATGTGTATGTGTATGTGTATGTGTATGTGTATGTGTATGTGTATGTGTATGTGTATGTGTATGTGTATGTGTATGTGTATGTGTATGTGTATGTGTATGTGTATGTGTATGTGTATGTGTATGTGTATGTGTATGTGTATGTGTATGCGTATGTGTATGTATCTCTGTGTATGTATCTCTATGTCTCTCTCTTTGCATATGCATATGTGTATGTAATATGTATGCATCTGTGTGTATGTATCTCTATGTCTCTCTCTTTCTCTCTATCTATATCTCTCTCTTTATCTCTCTCTCTCTCTCTCTCTCTCTCTCTCTCTCTCTTTCATCTCTCTCTCCCTCTTTCTCTCTCTCTCTCTCTCTTAATCTCTCTCTATCTCTATTTATAATAAATAACAAAAAAATCACTTACATCGATGTAATTCTTTTGAACGCTCTCATCAAAGCCCAATTGACATCGTCTCTTGTCAAATTCCAAAGAATCAATGCCAAAAATCTCCTGCAAAACAAAAGAAAAGAGAAATTCAAAAACCCTAATTCTAAAACCCTAACCCTAACACATGTATATGTGTGTATATGTGTATGTATATGTGATGTGTGTGTATGTGTATGTGCATGTATGCATGTGTGTGTATAGATATGTGAGTGAGTATACATATGTGAGTGTGTATTAATATGTGCATGTGTATGTAATATGCATGTGTGTATGTATGTATGTGTGTGTGTACATGCATATGTGTGTATGTATGTATGCATATGCATGTGTGTATGCACATATGTGTGTGTATACATATGTGAGTGTGTATGTAATATGCATGTGTGTATGTATGTATGTGTGTGTACATGCATATGTGTGTGTATGTATGTATGCATATGCATGTGTATGCACATATGTGTGTGTATGCACATATGTGTGTGTATACATATGTGAGTGTGTATTTATATGTGTGTGTGTGTATGTAATATGCATGTGTGTATGCATGTATGTATGTGTGTGTACATGCAAATATGTGCGTATGTATCTCTCTCTTTCTTTCATCCCTCTCTCTCTCTCTATCTCACTCTATATCAATCGAAAACAAAACAAATCACTTACATCAATATAATTGTTTGGAGTGTTGTCGTCAAAGTCCACTTAATGTTTTCCTTCCTCGAATTCCAAAGAACTGATGCCAAGAAGCTCCTGCAAAACAAAAGAAAAGAGAAATTCATAAACCCTAAGCCTAAAGCCCTAACCCTAAAACATGTATATGTGTGTATGTGTGTATGTATATGTGATGTGTGTGTATGTGTATGTGCATGTATGCATGTGTGTGTATACATATGTGAGTGTGTATACATATGTGAGTGTGTATACATATGTGAGTGTGTATATATATGTGTGTGTGTGTATGTAATATGCATGTGCGTATGTATGTATGTGTGTGTGTACATGCATATGTGTGTGTATGTATGTATGCATATGCATGTGTGTATGCACATATGTATGTGTATACATATGTGAGTGTGTATGTAATATGCATGTGTGTATGTATGTATGTGTTTGTGTACATGCAAATATGTGTGTATGTATGTATGCATATGCATGTGTGTATGTATACATGTGTGTGTGTACACGTGTGTATGTACATGTGTGTATACATGTATGTATGTATGTGAGTATGAGAATGAATATGTGTGTGTATGTATATGCATGTGTGTATCTAATATGCATGTGTGTATGTAATATGCATGTTTGTATGTAATATGCATGTATGTATGTATATGTGTGTATGCATGTGAGTATGTAATATGTATATGTATGTACATGCATGTGTGTATGTAATATGTATGTGAGTGTATATGTAATATGCATGTGTGTATGTAATATGTATGTGAGTATGTGTATGCATATGTGTGTGTATGTATGTATGCATCTCTCTCTCTATCTCATTCTCTTTCTATTTCATCTCTCTCTCTATCTTTCTCTTTCATCTCTCTCTCTCTCTCTCTCTCTCTCCCTCTCTCTCTCTCTCTTTATGTTTCTCTAGATCTCTCTCTTTCTTTCATCTCTCTCTCTCTATCTCACTCTATATCAATCGAAAACAAAACAATCACTTACATCGATGTAATTGTTTGGAGCGTTGTCATCAAGGTCCACTTAATGTTGCCCTTCGTCGAATTCCAAAGATTTGATGCCAAAAAGCTCCTACAAAACGAAAGAGAAGAGAAATTAGAAAAGGGAAAACACAAAGAAAGAGAAAGGGTGCTACAGTATGTGCAATTCTTACCAAAATTTCAGATCTAGAGAAACAGAGATGTAGAGAAAGAGAGAGAGAGAGAGAGAGACAGAGAAAGAGAGAGAAAGAGAGAGATGTGTGTACACAGTAGGTTCGGAATGTAGTTCGTGTGTGCAAACTCGACAGTAGCAAAATTTGGTTCAAAATGCAAGCAGATGTCGAATTTTTGTTCTCGGGCCCGGTTAAAATTTGCCTCGGTATAAGCATCGGTATGAGCGTCGGTATAAGCATCGGTATAAGCGTCGGTAACTTACAGTAAAGTACCGACACCTATACCAGCGGTCATACCGATGCCGTGTATACCGACGATTAAATGACCGTCGGTATTGCATCCGTGGTTTTTCAAGCATTTTCAACGGTCATACCGACGCCGAGGGGTGACCATCGGTATGGGCAACGTCGGTATGCCCCTCATATGTTGTAGTGAATCCATGATAGAGCCATTCCAAGATGCGCACATTCGTGTTTCATTAAGAAAACTAATATATTTATACATATTTTCATGCCCATTTGTATGGGACTTGTACCCATTCATTTCACCCCTTAGTTCACCCTTCAATTAAACCTTAATAAGACTACAAAATGCCAATACACCCATGCCACTCTAATAGTCTCATCACCGATGGATAGGCACAAGTGACGATCAATTTGTGCCCTATTGTGTGGTCTTAGCAGACTACGACACAGAAATTCAATGATGATGTGGCAAGGCCCCAAGCTTTGCCACTCAATTCAGCCTCGATGATATACCTGAAAGTGCGACACAAGGATCCATTTTTCAACCTACCTAGCGGCTGTGACTCCTAGAAACTTACCCCGAGATGGTTCAAACTTGGAATAATATGCCACTATTCATCAAGTATAATCCTTGTTATGCTCTCGTCTTGAGAAGATGCACATGGCCTGAATTTTCCATCACTATGAAGAATGTTAAAGGCTGTGCAAAGTGGCTCAATTACGTATACCTGACACCACCATGGGGACAAGCTATGGTGGCATACATGATCTCTACCATCCGCTACTAGGGACTCATACTACAAAACATCCCAGATGTAATGGCACAAATGTGCATGAAAATATTCGAGTTGATGCTGGTAATCTTCAGAACCTTCAAAAATATTAAAGATCCACATTTCTCAGGAGTTGGATTCACAGTAGGTAACCTCGACTTGGTCTACGATATGAGTACAACCCCCTCCATTCAGGTGATATATGCATGGCACGCATGAAATAAATACCTCCCAGCCTGCTACAAGCAAACATTTGAAGAGATGTTCATCACAGGATTTTGGGAATACCACTCTGAAATCTTTTTTCCCAAACCCTCCCATCTCCTCCACCTCTTTGCAACGGAGCGAACCTTACATTCGGAACAACTATGTTTGCCACACCCAGATGTTCCAGGTCTAGTGGATTGGGATGCCCTCCTAACAGATTTAGCAAAGGGGTTGAGGCTAGCAGAGCACCACTTAGCCACTAACGTGGTTGAATATTATGTGAAAGGCTCAGCCAAACAAGGGTCTGTCAGAGACGACAGATGCGAGAGAGGGGGGAGTGTTAGCAGTGCTCATGGCAGTCAAGGACTTACATGACAAGTAAGTCAACAAAGGGAGTCTGAGCAGAGGGAAGGCACAAGCAGGCAAAGTAGTCAACACAGATCTGGCAAGTACGCCATTCAATTTTTCCAATCAACATCCTGATAATAGTGATTCTCATCACTAACATTCATTTTAAATACCATTTCATCTTTTTGTAACTCCATTTTGTTCAAGTCGAGGAGTCCTCAAGGTTGAGGAGCATTAGAAGTACCTACCTATCAATTTTTATATTTTTTAGACTCCATTTGAGCCCTCAAATAGGCCCTAGAACCTAATTTTTAACTAGGCCAGACACTAGGTTTGGACAGGGCCAAAACTAGTCAAAAACTATAAAAAGAGCTAGAGAGCTCATTTTGGAGGTTAGCTTGTTGTAGAATTGAACTTGTAAGAGCACTTTTGTGTAATCTAAAGAACTCCATTGTCTCTCTCTTTGTCATTGCCTTGTGTGCAGGTGTGTGTGTATGTGTGTGCATGTTAGTGTGCTTCTCACTCACACACTTGTGCCATCACTTGTTCGAGGCCTTCATACCATCCTCATGTCTTCCCGGATTGACATTAAAGGAGGTGCTACTCATCACTGAGCTACACCTATGCCTACAGAAATCTGAAATGGTGTCCTCTTTGCCTAAACTTGAGGCATCTGGAAAACATTGTTTATGAAGGCTGTATTTGGGCAAAATGCAGCATTCCTCATTTCCAAAAGATGGTTCAGTTTGGGCTACTCAAAAATTACAGCTTGTACATAGTGATGTTTGTGGTCCTATGTAGACACACTTTTTTGGAAATTATCTTTGTTTCGTGACTTTTATTGATGATTTTTCTAGGCATGCATGGGTATATCCATTGAAGGCAAAGTCCGAAGTGTTCATGTGCTTCAAACAGTTTTTGGTTTTGGCTGAAAATCTGTCAGCATGTAAAATGGGCACCCTCCGTTCAAATCGAGGGGGGGAATATATGTCTTCTAATTTTAATGCATTTCTAGCTGAACATGGGATAAAACACCAGTTTACAGTGCCATATACACCTTAATAGAATGGAGTTGCTGAACGAAAGAACAGGTCACTCGTGGAGATGGCGAGGTGTATGGTCAAGAGTCAAGATTTACCACATAGTTTCTAGCTTGAGGCTGTCATGTGTGCAGCATATGTACTTAACAGGTGTCCCACTAAAGCGCTATAGTTTATAACTCCTTATGAGGCTTGGCATGATCGCAAGCCATCTGTTGCTCATCTGCATGTTTTTGGTTGTTTGGCATATGCATTAGTGCCTGAACAACATCGTAGAAAATTGGATGATAAAGCAATAAAATGTATTTTTGTTGGGTACAATTCTGAAAGTAAAGGCTATCGTCTATATCATCCACAAACTAAACGCATTCTGGTTAGCCATGATGTTGTTTTTGTGGAAGATGCTATTCAGCCATTGCTTTCATGTACTAGGAGACATATATTAGCTCCAAAGACATGTATGATACTTTGCTACCTCTTTTTATAGGTGGAAAGTCTAATGCTGGTCCAAATGAGGCAACTTCTCATCCTTTGCAAGTTTCATGTGATGATGCAGATCATTCCATTTCTGAAGATAAGCTTGAAGGAATGTTTAACTATCCGATGTGGAGTTCTATGATGATGAATTTGTTAGTATCTAAAGACTTGTGGAATATTGTCAATGGAAAGTACCCAAGACCAAGAAAAATAGGATAGGATGTTGCTTCATCTTCCAAAAGACTTGTTATCCCAATTTTTTCTCAAGAGGAGGTTATTGAAGAAGAAGAAGAAGAAACTCGTTCATCATCCAGAGTCCCTGATACTACTAGGTTACTTCCTACAGAATAGCAATCAAGATGGGATTCAAGGGATGCACAAGCACTTTCATTCATTGCTGTGGGATTCAAGACGCATATTATACCCCAAATGAGGTCATGCATAATCTCTCGTGAGGATGGGTTGGAGTTAGAGAATCTCTATCAACTTAGAAATCCTGTTAGAAAAGCAGATCTAAGGAGACATTTTGCCAACACAAGAATGAAAGTTGATGAGTCATTTCAGTCGCATATTTTGAAGCTTGGACTTATGTGATGAGTCACTTAATGTTTGAGTTAGTATTTCAGACAAGGAGATGGCAAAAACACTTTTAAATTCATTTCCATCTTCAATTTTTCTTTTTTTACTTCTTTATCTCTTTCTACAAGACATATAGAAATTTCATTTGAAGAGTTGTCGTTCCTATTAATTGAAGATGAAGATCAACAAAAGAGTATGGAAGAGAATGATGAAGACAAGTTGTCATCATCAAAGGTTAAGAAGATGAAGGAGATAACAAAGAAGGAGAAGAAAATTCAGCAAAGTAAGAAGGAAAATAAGTCTTCCACTTCTAAATCTTGCACTTAATCTTCTACCACATCTACCTCTACTTCTTCTTCCACACCAAAAGAGAAGTCTATTTCTACTACATCTTCTTCAAACGAATTTTCCACTACTAGAAGAAACCAATTCTTTTCATAGCAAAATGTACAAAAAGCATTTATAATGAGAAGAAAAGAGCATCAAGTAATAATGTTGAAGATAATTCAAAACCTAAGCCTTCAAAGTAAGAATCTTATGCATGTGTAAGTTTTGAAGAATTAGCTTTTGATCAAGCAACATTAAATGCAATTTCTCATAATCCTTGGATTTTATATTCTGGAGCTACTAAGCATATGAGAGGTTGCAAGAAGGTATTTTCTCCACTTTCTAATTCTCCAAGTAGAAGAGTGACCATTGTAGATAGTCATGATTTGGATGTTGTAGGTGTTGGAGAAGTAAACCTAAAATAAAGAGCAAGTGGAAATCTCATAATTTCTAATGTTCATTATGTTCTAGAAATGAAGAAGAATTTGCTCTTGATATCTAATTTCTTGACATATGGATATAAATTTGTTTTTAAGAAATATTTATGTCAGTCTCTCACCTAATAAAGAGCATTGTCTACTTCAATGTGAAAACAGAAGTGTCATGTTTGTATTGTCAATTATGCTAATGTTTCCAAGCCTTCTACACCTAAGGAGAACATGAAGTTATGGCATGCTAGATTTGTTCATATCAATTACAGAGCTCTCAAGCACATCAAAAATCAAGAAATGGTGGAGAGTTCACCTACTTTTGCTTTACCACATGATGCAGAATCATGTGAAGGATGTCTTGAACAAAAGCTTCACAAAGTTTCTTTCAAGAAACATGGATAAATCACGATCGCAAAGAAGTTTCAAATCATACATTCATATGTGAATGGTCCTATGAGAATAGATTCCTTTCAAGGTTATAGGTATTTCATCACATTTATTGATGATTTTTAAAGATATTCATGGATTTATGGTATTGAAGCAAATTCAGAGGTCTTTCCTAATTTCAAGAAGTTGCTAGCTATGGTTGCAAATGAAAGTTGGACAACAATTCAGATTTTGAGAAGTGATAAAGGAGGAGACTACATCTCAAAAAACTTCAAATATTTTCTTGAAGACAAAGGTATCTCTCATCAACTCACGATTGCTTATGCTCCATAACAGAATGGTGTTGTACAGGGAGAAAGAGTAGGATACTTGTTGAGATGATGCATTGCATGATGTCATCCAAAAAGCTTTATCTTAAATTCTCGTTTGATGTAGTACATATAGATAATCACATTCTTAATAAGTCTCCCACAAGTTCTCCGGTTTATGTTCATATTGAGAAAAAAGATCATGGTAAGCTTGATGTAAAAGCCGTCAAAACTATTTTTATTGGTGATGCAATTGAAACCAAAGGATACAGATTCTGTATTCCACAAATAGGTAATATCCTAGTCTCATACAATGCATATATTTTGGAAAGTAAAATTTATGAATCAGTGTTTAAATCTACTCCAAGGTAGTTATATCAAACTTGGAAGAACAATGGTAAAAAGAACTTCATAGGTAGAACAAGAATTCAGACAAGGAAAGAACAAGCAGATCATGTAGATTATGCAGAACATTTTGAGATTCATAACATTTTAGCACTAAATTCAGTGGAGAATGAACTAGATAGTGTTAAAGATGCATTATAAGGTCCTGATTGGAAGAAATCTATGGAGGAAGAGATTGATTATATTCATAAGAATCAAACATGGAAGCTTTGTGAGTTACCAAAAGATAAAAAAGCAATTGGTGTTAAGCGGGTCTTCAAAACCAAAAGAAAAGCATATGGTACTATTGAAAGGTATAAAGCAAGGTTAGTTATCAAAGGTTATGCAAAAAAGAAAGGAATCGACTATGATGAGACTTTTGCACCTACTTCTAGAATGACAGTAGTCAATACATTACTTATGCTTTTTATGATACCAATTCATTTCAACAAAATGATATTTGAATTTTCTCCCTTTTTTGGCACTAACTTGGACTATTTTGAATTGATTCTAGTTCCACAATAAACCACTCCCAACTTGGCTTCAAAACAATTTCTAAGGAAACATAGTTGTAAAGAGCTCATGTTGCTCAATTTTTTGCTTGTTAGGCATCCTGATGTGTTTCAAGTTTATTATGAGTCAACATTTGGATTGGGTTCTTTCCAAGCTCAAAGTAAGCTACAATATGAGAAGATAATGCATCTTAATGTGGTAGGAAAAATGACAATAGTAAACAAATATCTCATCTCCTCTATCATATAGTTTTTTGGCTTGTTGGAGACCAAGAAAGAATGAGATGTTGAAAGTGGAGAGATCCTATAGAAACTTCTTTTGTATGGGAGATTCAAATAGGAGAGATGTGCATAAGATTTAAGTGGGAGCTTTAAAATATCCCCGACAATAAGGGTGATATGGGCATTCTAAGTGAGGCCTTAGCTAATAAGCTTGTGGCCAAATAAATGACCAAATCAATGATTAAGGCATGGTGTAATGAAATATACTCTTGAGCTAAGCTTATCTTTAGGAAATTCTATTTTCTCTCCCTCTCTAGAGCTCCTAGATGAAAACATCTCAACAAGTGCCCACTCTTTTTCTCCCCACTTTTGGTGGTCTCAAAAAGATCATATCTTATTTTGTCTTCGTGGGTAGGGTAGAGCAATATGAAATCCTACTACTCCATCACTCATGAATGAAAATGAAATCTTGGTATCAAGTCACTTGGTTCTATATGGTTCTCAATCACTCCTAGCATGAGTGTTTATAAAGGAAACATCCAAAGATCTAACAGTCTTTGTTCCAAAGGTTTTCATATTTGGAAGAAACTTTGGAACCAAGAATAAGGACATTAGATCAGATTCCAAGACATTGACCCCAGTCATAGAGTCAACTATAAACATTGATGCCTATAAAGGCATAGAATCATTGCTTGGGATGCTTTAGAGATTTGTCTACTACTCACTTAGGATCCCCCCATTTGGAGGGTCTAAAGTGAAACAATGGAAAGAGAATGAAGCATATTTTGAGAATGAAAAGAAATCCAAATTTTCATCAATCAAACAAGAAGTGATGTTGAGATTGGTGGTGGATAATATGGGAATTCCAGTTCAACGACATGTGGCATGTGCTTATAGAGAACAAGAAAGTGTTACCATTGCATAAGATTCTTCATAGAGGGAGGCAGAACAATTTCAAAATCAGTAAATTATGTGATGCCCCTTCATGGTGTAATAGGTGCTTAAGTGGCAAATAAGACATAGGTCACCTATTTCTTTTTCTATTCTAAAAGCACCATTATGTGATAACATGTGTGTAAGTTCATTTTGCTAGTTCATCAAATCAATTAGGAAAAAGCTTTGCTTGAAGAAGCTATTAGCTTCTTTAGAACTGTTTGGAATGCCATAACAAGTTAGACTCTACGAAAAATGTTGAGGCAAGCTGTGTGAAAACTTCCAAAAACCTCCCGAAGAGTGATCTTTTGAGAAATTCTGAATTGTAAAAGCTCTCCTCCTTCAAGCACCACATGGTGTTTGTTATAGAAAACAACAAGCTCAAAAGGAGATGAAAAGATTATCATCTTACTTTCTATCTCTCTCTTGTCTGCTTGTATCATTTCCCTTCTTTTACTGATTTAAAGCGCTTTTGTTGGAAAATAAGAAACTTATAGTAAGATAGAAAGGAGGATCAGGAACCTTTCATTCCCTGATCCTCCTTTCTATCAATAGTTATATTAAAGAATAGAGATGATTTTTGGCCTCTATCATTATCGTTTCATAAATCATTTGATACCTTTTACAACACAAATATAGTCATCTACCTTTGAAATCATATCGATGTCTTGTCTACTTGCTTTATATACATGTACATTGCATGCTCAAAAAGATAATAGAGTAATGAAATGCGACTCATAGTTTTGTTTCATGTTTAAGGTAACTATTATTTTAATGTTGTTTTTAAGCGATTGATGATTTTCTCATTGACTTCAACCATTAAGGATATTCTTTTAATCAACTTGTATGTAAATTTGTAGAAGTGGAATTCCTCAATACAAATATCGAAAAGATGCCCACGAGGGGATTATTATGTGTTCAAATACGAAAAAAATATTTTATTCCAAGTAAAATTATAGAATCATTCTTTGCTAGTGGGTTGAAAGAAATATAATATTAACCCTTTTTTATTAGGATACATCTTTTTCTTTTTTTTATTCTAATTGCAAGATATATAGTTCTTTTCTTTTCATTACGCAGACTTTTTAAGAATAAAGGGGCGTTAGAAAACCATCAAGGCATCTTCTAGTGTAAAAAAGGAGAAAATTACTGCACAACAGATAGTTATGAAAATCATAATATTAATAAATAGTGTTCCTTGGACTTTATATTGTCTTATTTATGCCCAAAATGCTAGGTAACATTTTGAACTATGGGTAAAAAGACACCTTGTCATTAATTTTATCTTTGTTGTATATGTACCATAATAATCACTCATACAGATTTATTTGATCTTATGTAAATTGTGGAGTTATATTTTCATAGGACAACCCTGGGTTTATTTATTAGACTGCTTCGCATAGTTCTAAACCACCAGTATTGAATGAGTTTTAGAACTCGATTATATTTATTTAATATTTATGATTATTTCATATTCTAGTATGATTGATATAACTGCAATCTTATTCTTCCCTCCCACCCAAGTCATATCTATTAGTATTTATGATTAACATGTATTGCACTCTTATTCCCTCCCTCCCACCCATGTCATATCTTTATAATCCATTAGTCTTAGTTGAATATAATTCTAGATTAATTTTCTTAATCATCACCATTTATTTCTGTTTTGAAGCATATGAGTAAGCCCTCAAGTGCTTATGGGCACTTGCACACTGTAAAAGTTCATCATGCTCGCACAAACTAGCTAAGCTAAGGACATATTTAGGTACTTGTGTGTACTCCCCAACAAAAAAATATCTGTATAATGAAAGAGTGAAATGTATGCCACTTGCACACCATCTGCTACATGAAGAACAAAGAAGTGAAGAAAAGATGGGTACTAAAAGAGGGGTAGAGGGGTAATTTGTTCCGAGTTGCAACAGATTCCATTGGTCACTAAGACATGGTCTCCATCCACGAAATATGACATATCCATCAGAATGGAAAGGCGAGCATAAACATCAACCCTTTCTCACAGTCCAACTGTTTGGAGTCATTCCTATCATTCAAAATGAAGATCTTACTCTCTTTGAATCAAGTGCAATAACTAGATACAATCCAATAGCTTTTCCCAACAACTGTACAATTTTTCTCAATGCAAAACTCCATGGTTTCTACCTACATTGTTGCCATGCAACTTGGATCAGTCGGTAGAGAAGTTGTTTTGCCACAATGACTCGTTTTTTTTTCCAAAAGGGAAGTTCAGCCTTGGCCTATTCTCTCACACTTTAATTAAAAGAAAGAAAGAAAAAAATTACAAGTGACTGGGACTAGTGCCCTTGGGAACCTCCATATCCCACAAGGTAGGGGTAGAACATGCAGTTCTAGAGAGAATTACAAAGGAGGTTAATACCCTCTCGTCCCCCTCATGCCTGCACTTGGATTTAAGCTTGTTGTTCTCAATGAGAAACACTTTATGATGCCTGAAAGGTGGGGACCTCTTGCAGCTGGAGATTCTTTTGCCAAGGAGGCACAAAGACTTCTCGATCAACCACTCCTTGGGAGGTTGTCCAGAGTTATAAGCACATCACTCCCTCCAAATCTTCTAGAGGATCTCCCCTCTTATAGGGTTCCACAGTGCCGCTAAGAAACCAATCGCTTTGCCCAAAAGCACTTGTTTCCAGGTGATTTGTTCTTGCACTTTCACGATATTCACAAGAGTCCACCGGAGCCGAAGAGACTTTGGGCATGCGAAGATGTGACCTTGGTCCTCAATGTTGCAACTACATTGCTTGCACCACGACGGAGCCCCACAAATTTTGCTAGCCTTTAGATTGGAGCAGATACCACGGTGGAGGATTTGCCACATGAGAACATACTTTTTGGTCTCGATGAGGGGATGCCAGACAAACATGAACTTCAAGTCCCAACGCAGCCTCGTCCAGGACAGGCACCACTTCTTGTTAAGAGTGGCATGGTAATCTGTGTTTGTCTTGATTCTAAGAATTTTGAAAAGGCGATTACCGTTGTGCCAAATAAGACCCTTGTGGCATGACAGATCCTGCCCAATGAGGAGTTGGTTTTTGGCCATTCCCATGCAAGGCATCTGCTCTAAAGGAGGATCCATTCTTCATGGTTCATTCTTATTTCACGATCTATGTCCTCAAAGCTTATCCACTGGCCAATTTCTTGTTTCTAGAGGTGTTTCCATTGTCTGAACCCTTTTTTCTACAGTCTCTTTGCATTTTGGAGGTTGATGCCCGTTATCAAAAACTAGATTGAGTCATTTTGTCTGATTTTGGCCACCCATTTCCAATCTTCTTTGATTTTGATGAATTGTTTGAACTTGTTCCGACTCTTCCACATAGAGCGCACAAGATTCGAGCCTTTGGGGGAAACTAGAATCAGGGAGAATAAAAGGGTAAGGAGGCCCAAGTCCTTCCAACCAGGGAGGCCCACCAACATAATTACATTCTTCTTCATAAAAAGGAGCTTGGCCCAAGACTTCTCACTTTTGCACCATGCCCTGATGATCCATTTAACTGCCAACTTGTCAGCCATCCCTTCAATATCCATGATGCCCAAACCTCCACAATCCTTCTCACTAATGCATGTAGACCATAAAATTTTGGGAATCCCCCTTCTATTGTGGTCCCCAATCCAAAGAAAATTTCTACAAATCTTTCCAATTTGCTAAGCTCTTGATCTGTCAATGTCCAACAAGAGAGAAAGTAAATGGTCGAGGAGAGAAGGAAGGTATTGATTACCATGGCACGCCCTGTGAGGTTGATTTGCATGCCCGTCCAATATGCAAGCTTGTTGTCTAGTTTGGAAAGGACCCAACTCCATCGCTACTCCATTGAAATGCTGAAGCCCATCGAAATAGCAAGTAGGTGAAATACCTAATCCCTGGGAATAATTTGGCAACTGTGGTCAACCAACAGTTGAGGCAGCGGTCCGATGATGACCCTAAAAGCTGTTTTCAAGTGCTTTATTTTGGAGCCAAATGCTTTGTAGAAAGTGTTAAGGCACCCCCAAAAGGTTTCAATTCTGATCGAGTCATTGTACACAAATGCGTTCATGTCATCCACGAATAGTCTCATGATCATCTAGCCATGGTTGCGAGGTAGAGAGAGACCTTTAATATGGCCCATTTTTGTGTGATGATGCACAAGATGGCTGAGCCCCTCCATGTGCTAGTTTTCCATCCTGTTCTTGTTACCTTTTTTATGGATAAACTTGATGTCACCATTGTTTAGGCATTCAGGGAGTGCACCAAAAGCCAACACTTCTTGCCAAACCAAGCATAGCAGAATGTCCACCACCTGCCTGAAGGATTTGAAAAACTTATTTGTGAGACCATTAGGACCGGGGCTTTTCCCATTGAGGAGCATATCGATAGCTTAAAGAATCTCATTATCTCAAATGGGTGCATCAAGGAGAGACTTCAGATTATGCGGTATTCATGAGGGAGAGACTCTCAAGATAGTTGCCATGGAATCCCGCCTATGGGGAGAAAGGGGCGTGGAGAGCCCCAGAAATTGAGTAAATTGTTCGACAATAATAGCACTATTTTCTTCTTTCATTTTGCATTCGACCCCATTACTTCCTATCAAAAAGGGATAGAGTCTCTTGTTTGTTTCCTCTTGAGGATGCCACACATCTCTTTGGTTGATTTATCGGCCTGCCCTACCCACCAATCTTTAAACTAAACTTGTAGGTTTTTCCTTTGAATTTCTTCCTCGTATCTTAGCATGACTCGTTTATTATGCAGAGTGAGAGTATTCTTCTTCATTTCTAGACGAGGACGAAGTAGAGCATATGCTCCACGTGAAAAAGAGAACTCTCTCAAGCAACTTAGCACGGCCACTCCAGTGTTGTAGAGAGACAAAAACAAAAACAAAAGATTGTTCCATTTTGTATCAAAGTGATCAGAGTGCATTTGTATCTGCGAGAAACAGAAGGCGAGAGAGAGAGAGAGAGTGAGAGAGAGAGAGAGAAAGAGAGAGAGAGAGAAAGCAAAGGCTCTTCTTCATTGTAGAGTGGACGATGGTAGAGTGCAACCGCGCAGCACACTACATGGAAGATGAAGACTTTTCCCAATCAACTAGAGAGGGAGAGAGAGACTCGAAAGAGAGAGAGAGAGAAAAAAAAAAAATGGGCAAGCCAACAAGCTGGGCAAGACAAGGATATAAACAATAAAGATTGAGCTATTGCATCACTAGAGAGAGAGAGAGAGAGAGAATCAACGTTGAATGCATGCAAGAGCAATCTTGAAAGAGTGCCATAAAAGTGCCTACGTTTCAACCTGTTGTGGATGCGTTCTTCACAAAAAGAAGTTACTAGTTCGACACAAGCAATGACAAATGCCTCTCGAGAAAGACTCTGATGATGGTAGATTTCATACTCTTTCTAGATAACGAAGATAGAATGGCCCATCAACGAATATGCACCAAATCATTCCATTTTCTAAGCATAGGTTATGAGTTCATGAGGATCTTTCAAGTTTACATTTTCAAAAGAAGTTCACTCTTTTTTCCTCAAAAGTGATATGGTGGCTCCTTGTAAGGGATTTGACACCACCTTCTTAAAGAACATAAGACCTTCCCAATGCCATATAAAATTTCAAATGCTATTATGAGCCTATGTTCCCTCTCTCTTCACCACTAAAATTCGATGCTAAGAAGATAAGAATGGTATTACACTTTAATAAGTTCTACAACAAGCATAGCACCACATCAAGACTATATTGGAAGGACCTTGGGGCTCATACTCTACACAGTTAATGCAAATCTCAAGAAAGAACAAAGCAACAAAGGAGAGAGGCTTTAATGGTAACCACAATCAATGAAGAGAACTTTACAACTTTGATGACCTTGATAGGATCCCAATAATGGATCTCAAGCTCTACATCAACAAAAGGAGACAAATGGATCCAAAGCACTACCTACCCCATGATTCTAAACCCTTATGCATTTATAAGGATCGCATATGTCCCTAGATCCCTAGGCATTCCATATGTCCCAAAACCATGGATTCCATATGTCCATGACAATGACTTCAAATAAATGATGAAATTAACAAGTCCAACAAATATTAGTTATAAAAGGATATTCATTGACATTGCACAACATTGTGACAAAGTATGAACATAGCAAAGTAATGATGCAATTCATGGCTAACAACATATAAGCACTTTATCTATAAAGATGAGAATTTTGCACTCTTGGTTGAGTGATAGAGATCTCACTGGTGGTGGTATCAGTGTCAAAGCCATTGTGCTATCATCGTGATTTCAACCCCAAGCTTGCAATCATGCTAGAAGCACCAATTGACTAGCCAATCAATGTGAGTATAATACAATTGAAATGAGCATGTGAGCTACTTTTGCAGATGAATTCGGCAAGGTGTCAAGATATCATTGAAGGAAATTAAAGGGTGCTGAAAGAGAATCTATGTGAAGAATCACAAAAGTTAAGCCTTTTAAAACGTGGATAGATCCATTAAAGGCTGTACAACAATCCATGGCAAAATTCTTGAAGTATAGGTAAATAGAAAATATAGAATTACTTACATCATTTTCCCTCGTTCATATGCATAGAAAACAGCATACCAATTGTTTGCAAATATAGCTAATTGACAACATATAGCAAGCTAAGATTCATAATAATTCCTCTCTGATGCATCTCACATTATGAATCGTATGAATTTGCTACCATAGCAAGAAAAACCATTGCAATTTACATAATGAATAAGATGATATTTTCTCAAATTAGAAAAAGTGTGACTTACACAGTAGAGTAAGATGGTATTCTTCATATGTTAAACTATTCCTTACAGAAGAAAGTTTAAGTGAAATGAAGAATTTTGAGACTAATTCTACTATGTAATCATGTGAGCTCTTAGTAAATAGTTTCTTCTATCTGGATTTCTTTTTATATAGCATTGGAAGACTTTTCTGCTTACAAATTTTGAGTTACTATAAAATTTTGATTTTCAACATGTATACTGCAATGAATAATCCCGAATTATTTCTCTTGTCTTTCACCATCAAATGAAAAGAAGAAACAAAAGCATGACAAGAATAAGGGAATCCATCAAGACCGATTTGTAGTATTGAACATTCAAGTAAAGTTTCATTTATGATGATATGTGTTTTGCTTTCAAATCCTTGTTCTACTTAGAAAATCGTGAATATGAGGAATAATGAGATTCTTGATAGAAAATTAAATCAAGGGTTGTGCATGTGCATGTTCTACATGCTATGAAAGTTCCTTTGCAATGGTTGGGGGTGCTCATCAGACAAATAATTATTTTTAAAGAAATATATTTTTCACAAATAGAACCTACAATATCCTCAACGAAACTTGCAGCAAGAACATTCTTAGTGTTTGTGGCTACGAAAACATATATGTTAGCACTTGACACCAAATGGTGCAGAAGATATTTGCTACCAATCTATTTTCACATTGGGTATTTGGAATTGTTCGATTAATTCTAAAAGTCAAACATGAAAAAAATCATTGATATTAACTATTGCCAATTATTATGCCTCCACGCAAAACATTGATTCTAAAAGATTGGGAAAAAATAGCACATGCATATTCACAATTGGAAACATGTATGGGACCATCAAAGAAATGGTTGGATCAAACAAGATGATATTGGCATTGGAAGCATGATTGCCTATGAAGACTATCCCCCCCTCCACTAGATGGATCTCATATTGACCTATGAAAGATTTGAGACTCTTGCATTTAAGATTTTTACCAAACTTGAGACGGCTGAAAAAACAATAGTGACATTGAACAAATCCATAAAACCAACAAAAAAGTGACCATCCGTTGTGAACTAAAACTAAAGTGGAGACTCCAATGGAGTTGGATAATTAAGTGGAGTTTTGCATTTAAAAGCCTATGAACTCCACATTGAGACCAAGAGAGCATTGTTAATATGGTAAATCTTCCATCAAGACATTTGGACCAATTTTAAAGCTCACAAGTTGTGCCAAGTTCCATCATATTGTAAAAGATGTCTAAGAGGGAGGTGTAAAGAGTACACATGTGGAAGGTAAATGAAATAGAAGATGTACTCACAAAATGGAAAACGATATGAAATCAAAAAGTGAGTAGAACATGAAATGAGAAAACTCACATCTGAATTAGAGTGAGCTTGCCATGAGCTTGGGGTAAGCTCTCAAGTTTCTATCCAAGTACAAACTCACGAGAGTTCATCATATAAATTTGGAGGAGGCTCTTAAAATGCATCACGTCTGGGAAAGTTCTGAGATGAAGAGTTGGTGTTGTTCTTGGATGTAGATGCCTTGGAAGCGTTGTTCTTCTTTTGTATTAGAATTTGTCCACATGACCTTATTCTCCACAATAATTAAATGTAAATTTCTTGCTGGAAGTGTTTGTTGAAGCTTGCATGTTGTTATTGCTAGAGTGATTGCTGTGATGTTTTGAGTAGTTGAAGGGTCCTTTTGACTTTGTTGTGTTTTCTTGTGAAGAGCAATTATTAGTTCTTGAGTCTTAGAGAAGCAACAGTCTTCTCACTTCCTCCCAAGTTAAGGCTTGACTTTGATTATAGAGGGGAGTGATGAATGTTTTGTAAGTCTTTGGAGGTTTGTTAATTAACCTAATAGCCATATCTTCGCTAGAGATTGGGCAAACACATTAGCCAATCTTGCATTGATCATCTTAAAATGTGGAAATGATCTTAATGGTGTGGTCTTCAATAGAAAGGTGTGAAATACATGCATATACACACAAACACACATAATGCATACACATACACATGCATACACACATATACATGTTTTAGGTCTAGGTCTTTAGGATTAGGATTTAAGGGTTTTTACACATGCATATACACATATACAGACATAATACATATACACATACACATATATATACATATGCATACACATATATACATGTTTTAGGCCTAGGTCTTTAGGATTAGGGTTTTTAGGGTTTTTACACATGCATACACACATATACATATAAACACATATAATACATATACACATACACATAAATATACACATGTATACACACATATACATGTTTTAGGTCTAGGTCTTTAGGATTAGGATTTTAGGGTTTTTACACATGCATATACACATATATCCACATAATACATATACACATACACATATATATACACATGCATACACAATATACATGTTTTAGGTCTATGTCTTTAGAATTAGGGTTTTAGGGTTTTTACACTTGCATACACACATATACACATAATATATATACACATGCACATAAATATACACATGCATACACACATATACATGTTTTAGGTCTAGGTCTTTAGGATTAGGGTTTTAGGGTTTTTACACATGCATATACACATATACACATATACACACATAATACATATACACATACATACATATATACATATATACACATATATAATCAAATATATGTAAAAAATAGGGAATAAATTAGAATGTGTAAAGATTCTAATTAAATGTATGTAAAAATTAAGGAAAAAATCAGAATATGTAAAATGTACATAATTAGATACCTAAAAAATAGATCTTTAGTATTTTTAGGGTTTTTATATATACATAATTAAATATATAAAAAATAGGATGTTTGGGTTTTTACTTACAAACACATCGTGAATAAAGTTTCAGGATTAATATTAATATATATGATCAAATATATGTAAAAATTAGGGAAAAAATGAGAACGTGTAAATATTTCAATTAAATTTATCTACGAAAAAATTCAAAATATGTAAAATATATATAATAAAATGTATAAAAAATAGGTTAGGATTTTTACATACATACATATATACATATATATATATGAAATTAGAGTTTTTGAATTAAATTAAATATATATAATTAAATATTAAAAAAATAAAGTTTTAGGATTAATATTTATCTATATAATCAAACATATGTAAACATTACGAAAAAAATTAGAATATGTAAAAATTTTAATTAAATGTATGTAAAAATTAGGGAAAAATTAAAATATGTAAAATATATATAATATATATAATAAAGTATATAAAAAAAATAGGTCTTTAGGATTTTTTGGGTTTATATATATATATATATATATATATATATATATATATATATATATATATATATATATATATATATATATATATATATATATATATATGTATATATATATATATATATATATACATATATATATATATATATATATATATATATATATATATATATATATATTAAATATATAAAAAATAAGGTTTTAGGATTTTTATGTACAAACATATACACATAGAGACACACATATGGGATTTTTCAATTAAATTAAATATATATAATTAAAATATAAAAAAAAAAGTTTTAGGATTAATATTCATATATATAATCAAATATATGTAACAATTAGGGTTTTTACATATATATAATTAAATATGTAAAAAATTATTAAATATTCTTAATTAATATATATATATATATATGAGGAAAAAATAGGTTTTTAGGATTAATATTAATATATATAATCCAATATATAAATAATAGGATTTTATATTTGAAAATAAAAATTAGGGTTTCAGAATTAAAATTAGAATATATAATTATATGTATCATATATTAAATTCCTAACCTCTCCACATGGTATCAAATGGCATCTTTGGATCTTGAGGAGAGAATGGCATGTCCTTGCACTCAGTGCAAGTATCAGATTTTTCAAAAATCATGAATAACTATTGCACATGTTAGAGAATATGGATCCTTTGATTAAAGTTGACTAGAAATTCTATGCTACCATTCACATGGTTCCCCTGGTGAGAAGGTCAATCCAAATGAAATTTCACCATCTACCTCTCATGGACAAAAGAGAACAAAGAGGGAGGTAGAAGTACAAGGTAGTGGTAGCATAAAACAGAATGGACACATGGAAGAAATGCTCGAGGCATTTTATGAGATGGACGAAGATCAAGATGGTGGAGAAGATGTCGTGGGTTCCATGGACACGCTAGAATTTCCATGCTTAGAAGCCGATGAAGAACACGAGAACATGCAAAGACTAGCCCATTTATCACTGTACTAGGGCAAAGATATATCTACTACCTGCATCTTTCGCGATGCTCAATCTTCAATCTATTTATGGATGGTTAGATAGTAGTGTTTCTGAATTATTCAGGTAAGTTGATTTGAAATAAACTTTCATTATTATATCAAAATAAGCTCATTTAATAGCATTGTAATTGCTTATTGCTTACAAGATTTTGAAAGATGAGTTTCTACTAGATGGCAATGACATGCCTCCAACACGTGTGGATGCAAAAAAACTTCCATAGTCCATTGGAATGGACTATACCAAGATCCATGCTTGTCTGAATGATTGCATTCTCTTTTGGAACGAGTTTATGTGAAGGGAAAATTAGCCGACAAGTGCAATGGCAAATGAAAGCAAGTGTTTGGATGCAAATGTGGGATGCAGAAATAGCAATTGTTGGCATGAAATGACTCTCCATCTTTCACTCACTCCCTTATTGGAGTGAGTTATTGATCAATCATTTGGTAAGCACGATGCATATTTTCAAGAATGTGGGAGAGATGCTCCGGAGGACAATAATCCGCCTGAAGAAAAGAAAAGCACAAAGGGAGGACTTGGAAGAGTGAGGTCGTATGCAAGAGTTGTGGGCAATTACCAAGCCCAACGGAACAATGTTGCTACCAAGAGCTCCTTGGGTGCTCCGCAAGATGGAAGAGAAACAAGTGAAGAAGGTGATTTCAAAGTTTCAAACACTTATTGGGTGCATGAGGTGTTTAAGCACTCTCTTCTTATGAAAGGACGATCTCAAAGGGCTCAAGTCCCATGATTGGCATACGTGTTTATAGTTTGTGCTTCCTGTAGCTCTAAAAGATTGCCTTTGGAAGATGTGCGAACGACAATTTATAAAATCAGTTCCTTGGTATGGTGGATCTCTTCTAAAGAGATAAGGAGAGATAGCATAGAGAGTGCGAAACTCAATGCTATAGAGGTTATCTCTATGGTTGAGAAATACTTTCCCACAAATATTCTCACAATTCAGCTTCATTTATTGGTTCATGTGGTTGATAAAGTTACAATAGTACGAACTATCCATAGTCGATGGATGTTCTTCTTAGAGTGCTTCATGAAGACATTAAAAGGGTTTCTTCGTGAGAGAGCACATCCACAGGGAATCATGGGAGAGGGTTGGATCGTACAAGAGTATTTTGTATTCATAACAGAGTTTCTACGCATGTCGGACCCAGAAATGCCTCGCTTATGGAGCAATGATGAAGACGTTGATCTCGTAGGCAATGAACGTAAAGGGATGTAATGAAAAATGGATGGTGCTTTCACAGAGAATGCAATGAAGTTTTGCATCATTAACTCTGAGCCTATGCAGAAGTGGTTGGAGAGGTATGAGCTTGCCAAGGAGACAAATGCAAAGAAAAGAGATCAGTTTCGAAAGAATTGTTCCACTCATTTTTTGCCTCTTCCAAAAAGTCTTCAATCTCTTCCACCCTTTCCAATGAGAAGATGGCTAAATACAGTGGTTTCACAAGCAAAGGGAGCGGGTGAAGATATCTTTGAAGGAGAGGAGGAACTCGCACAAGGGCATGATTGGGAGTATTTTAAATATGATGCTCTATGGTCTCATGGATGACACTTTCAGATTGCACGAATCGATGTAGGTCTATTTTTTATAGTGGGATGATGATGTTTTTCCAGAAAAGTAGAGCTAGTGCAAGAGATGACAATTTTCAAGAAGCCAGCTCGAGTATTGTGGAGTATTACTTTTTGTTTGATGTGAAATAGTTCAAAGTAGTCACCTCTAGAAGAAATGCAATAGTGAGGCGGGATAAGAGTGGTTTGCTTCAGGTAGACTCCACAAAGCTATGGACAAATGAAAGAGATACATTTGTACTTCTTGAACACTTTGAGTAGGTTGTCTTTATGCCAGATTCAAAAGAACTAGATTGGCTATTTGTTTTATAAGTCTCCCATGTAGTACACAAATTTGTGAGAACATAGACGTAGAAGAAATTCCATGTGTAGTGGACTCTGAGATTCATTCAATACTCAAGGAGGAAGAGATCATTGTCTAGGATAAAGAGATTCTTTGAAGAAGATAAGATACATGATGAAATAATAGACAATATGTTGTAGGAGAACGATGATAAAGAAGGAGCTAGCATACCAAGTGATCTAGAAGTCGTCAATGTAGAGATAGATATCCTATGTGCATCGGATCTTCAAGAGGATGCTAGAATAGAGGATTTCTGAAGCAAACACTTGTATGTACTAATTTGTGTTTATTTCTTTTGCTATGTTTTTTTGTACATTACTATTTTTACATATTACCATTATTATTGTATGCTAATTTTTTGAGTTTTTTTGTTGTAAAGCATGATGGGAGACAGTCCTCTCATCACTTCGCATTCCATGATAGAGGAGCACTTGTTAGAGTTTATATCTCAGGTACCTCTCACTTATATGGCTGCTTCATCACAATATTGGTTCGCTCACGGTAGCACTCCCCCTGGCCTCACTCTAGTTGGCCTCACTCCTGTTGACATTACTCCCGTCGGCATCATCCCCATGGGTGGGGCTACTCCCATCGGTATCACTCCTATGGGCAGGGCTACTCATGTCGGACGTACTTCTAGCTTTATGAATCCACCATGACTGCCTTCTCAGGCATCCACTAGTGGCTCCAATAGTCCACTTATGCATTCCACATCTCAGTGCGATACAAGTGTTGGTCTGTCTTGTCGATCAAGGTCATGCTCTGGAGGAGGAGGTGGATGTTGTGGAGATAGTGCGATGGATGTTGTGACATCCACTTCTACTCCTAGAGCGACACTTGCATAAATTGAATGCCCAAATAATGATGCAAATGACCCAAATCCGACATCTCAAACGAGGCATTCAAATCAGCCTTAAAATCAGCAATATGCTTCTCATGAGGACCAGTGAGCAGCATGTCATCAACATACACAATAATGATGAGAAGCACATCATTTGCATGCTTAACATATAAGGTGCTTTTAGTTGGACTCTTCTCGAAACCATGTGCAATCAGATAGGCATGTATCTTTTCATACCAAGCACGTGGTGCTTACTTTAAACCATACGATTTATACCCACTTAGTGTTAATGGCCTTCTTGCCAGAAGGCAAGTCACACAAAGACCAGGTACCATTCTTCATTATAGCATCATATTCAGATTGCATAGTAGTCATCCAATTTTTTGAATTTTGTGCTTCATCAAAGAAAATAGGTGCATTCTCATCACAGATACTAGAGGCAGCCATAGCATAGCAATTTAATGCAAAAGAGACCTTATGAGAGCCCGAATGCATATGTTATGGCATAGGTGCATCTAATATACTATCACGCAAAGTTTGCACTAGCCATTTTGACATTGTTTTTGCCTCCTCAATATCATCTCTCTCATCAACAAGTGCATCATGTAAATCTGCATCAGAAATGGAATGATCTGCATCATCACATGAAACCTATGGAGGCTGAAAAGTTGCCTCATGAGGACTAGCACTAGATTGTCCACCTATAAAAATAGGCAGCAAAGTATCATACATGTCTTTGGAGCTGACAAATGTCTCCTTAGTAAATGAAAGTAGTGGTTGAATGGATGACACAAACAATAGCCTTTGCTTTCAAAATTGTACCCAACAAAAATACATTTCACTTCTTTATCATCTAACTTTTTGCATTGTTTTTTAGGCACTAATGCATATTCCAAACAACCAAAAACACGCAGGTGAGTAATAGATGGCTTATGACCATGCCAATTATCATACGGAGTGATAGACTACAATGCTTTAGTGGGACACCTATTAAGTATATATGCTGCACACATGATAGTATCAAGCCAAAAACTATGTGGTAAAGCCTGACTCTTGACCATACACCTCACCATCTCCATGAGTGACCTATTCTTCCATTCATCAACTCCATTCTATTGTGTATACAACACTCTACGCTGATGTTTTATCCCACATTTAGCTAGAAATGCATTAAAGTCAGAAGACATATATTTCCCCCCTCGATCAAAATCGAGGGTGCCCATTTTGAATGATGATAGATTTTCAGCCAAAACCAAAAACTAGATAGTTCCCAAAACAGGGTGTCTACATAGGACCACAGACATCACTGTCAACAAGCTACAATTTTTGAGAAGCTCGAATTGAACCATCTTTTGTGAAGCAAGAACACTGCATTTTGCCAAAAATACAGCCTTCATATAAATTTTTACTAGGTGCCTCAAGTTTGGGCAAAGCGGACACCATTTCAGATTTCTATAGGCATAGCAAACTAGCAAAATTCAAATGACCAAAGCATCCATGCCAAACCTTTGCATCTGACATAGCGTGAGAATCATGTACTGCTGATGTCAAATCATCCACACATTTTTCATAGTCTATGAGCTAATACAACCCACAACATAAAATGCCAAAAGCAATAATCACGTTGCTATTTGACAGACCATGAACTATACATTTGTCATCAACAAATTTCACAACCAAGCCAATCTTGGCTAAAGCTAAAATTGATAACAGATTCTTCTTGATCCTTGGCACAAATAAAGCATCCGACATGTAAAAGAACTACCATCAGCAGTAGTTAGAATGATCTTACCAACTCCCATGACAGGATAAGTGGAGTTGTTGGCGTATGTGATAGTATTCCTTGGGGCAAGCTTGAGTGGTGAAGAAACTGCACTGTGAGGAAATATTTTTGGTTCCCCCACGATCAAAGTACCAAACATGTGAGTCTATTGCAGACATACATTGTTCAAGCGATGGGTCAAAACTACCTACACTAGTAAATGTCCATTCTTCATTCTCCAGTAGATTAGCAAACTCTATTTTTGGTGTAGAGACCTCTCCAACAACCATTCTATCCTCTTTTTTCTTTGCCTCTTTAGCAACCAATTTTGGACAACTCTTTATGGCATGATCATTTGCTTTACAGTATTTGCAAAACAATTTCTGCTTTTTTGTTTTCTTCTCATCTCAGTCATCCTTCTTTGATTGTGCAGAAATAGTAGATTTCTGCTCACTAATAGAAGAGCTCCATTTACCTTTGCCCTTGTGACTAGCCAAGAAAGCTTGATCTGCAGCACACATAATGGACGTGTTCTGCCTAGATTGATCTTCTAAAACAAAACAGAGACTAACTCCTCAAATTTTAAGGCATTTGGATTGCCTTTCATCATCAAACGAAGAGTGGATTAGCAAAACTCTGATATGAATCAGGAATACCATTCATAACAGTTTGCACACGTGAATTGTCAGTTAAGACTTCATTAGCAAAAATCAACTATCTCTTCAAATCTTTGATCTTTGTCAGAAAACTGTCCATGAAATCACCTTCATTCATGTGCTTAATCTCCAACTATTTTCGAAGGTAAGCAACATGAGCCTCATTCCTTGCCTGCTTTAATATAATAAGTGTATCCCAAGCATCCTTAGTTGTTTTGCAAGAGTGAATGTGAGGAATAATGGCATGTTTGACAAACAAGGCTATCAATGCATGCGCCTAAGCATCTCTACCATCCCAATGAATTTTCTTTGTAGTAGGTCAATAGGAACCATAGCACAAACAAGAACATGAAGAATATCATCATCTTCAATGCCATCTACATCACCTTCAGCAATTGTGTTTGCAGGTGTAATAGGACGTTTTTGGACACTACCCATAATGGGTAATTGGTACCATCCAACTTATCCTCAACATCCAACATACAAAATACATTGCTTTTAGCCATGGCCACTGACTAAAATACCCTGATGCAAAAAATTGACTCTATCTCAAAAAGTTGAACAAAACTACCTTGCCAAGTTCTGCTAAACCTGAAGTAGACTTGGAGATGCTTATATTGGGGAACCAAAACTTGTATATAAATTTGGCACAAGAAGACAAAATAGCATGCATAACCACTGCGATAGTGCATTCGAATGGCGAAACAAGCTCAGATCATCATTTTGGCTCACCAAATTTCATGCAATTCTGAGACTGTGATCGGAGGGGTGTTGATGATGCCCTAGATGAAGTAGAAACCTGCTCTGATACCAATTGTTGGAGTTTGAGGTCTACGGAACCACGCAAACAGCACAAGGAAGAAGACAAAGATTGGAGCACAACACACAATACTCAATGTATTACCACTAGAATATACAAAGATAAGTAACCCATTAGGGCAATAGGCATATATATGAGGCAGGGAAAAAACCCCCTAAAGAGGGAAAAAATTGCCCCGGTAGTCCTACTGTGTTCAGACACATAATTACCTAAATATATCAACCTATATCGATGGTTTTGTCAAGGAATTACCAATGCTTATATCGACATTTATTCCGATACCTATACTGGTGCCACTGCAAAAATGGCCCAATGTATTGGCAACGGTATAGGGGCTAGTATACCCCTTATGTGTTGTAGTGTGTGACGATCCAGATTGTCCCTTGTATGTCTGTCTCTCCACCTCATCCATATCGGTCTCTTCATAAACTCCTACATTGCATATAACAAACATAAATAAATAAAACATAAAAACATCAAAAAAATAAAATAAAGTATATCAAATTTAATAATACTCACAAAATCATCTAGATGATCTCCTATGCACTCACTTAGATGTCGATATCCACAATGTGTAGCGAATTCGATTTCCTTTTTTGTAGGATAATGACTAGAATTCTTTTGTTGCGTTTAAACAAATTAAACATATTAATGATTAGTGTTTTAAATCATATTAAAAATATGGTTTCAATTACACATAAACTTACAAATGTAGCAACAAAATAGTGATTTCCCATTTGGCCTAAGCGCGATGTATGACCTAACTCAACTCTTACAATATCTCTTGTTATTTCAATCTCAAACAAAAAAAAGGATCAGTATACACAGAAAAACTTTAAATTTATAAACATGCATACACACATACATACACTTACACATACATAAATATATTTACACATACATACATGTACACATACACACACATACACATACACATAACATACACACACATACACACACATACACACACATATACATACACACACACATATATACACAAGCAAACATGAGCATGAAAAGAGTCATGAATCACCACACATGAGTAATGTCATAATGTGTATCTATGTTTATGTCACATGTGAATATGTGTGAATGTGTGAATGTGTGAATGTATAAATGTGTACCCGTGAATGTGTATGTATGTCAATAATTAGATTATTAATATCTAGTACCTTCTTCTACTACACAATCAAATTGTGATCAATTAGAGGGAACTCCACCATCTCCTAACCGTGCAAGGACTACTTATTGTAAGTATATCAAACTTTTTATTCTAATATTTGATAGATAAATACATGATTGATATATGTTTTTTAATTGTTATGTTATAATTAGACTCTGATCGATCATAGGTTACTCAACCGCCTCCTACCCATGCAACGACTTCTCATGTGTTGTCCAATAGGAATTATGATGATTTTTACTATCAATAGCATATTATATGTTGGAGTAATATTTGCTATTGCATTTTATATCAAAGACAATGATTGGAATGTATTGAACAAGAGGTAGATTATGGTATGTTTGAGTGCGCACCACCGCGTGATTAACATGATAATGCATGGGTATGTATTGATTCTTAAACTCCTTATCATTATTCTATTTTAAAATCATATACAAAATAAATTATACTTAATGCACAGAAATTATAACTCAATGATCATGATCATGTTTCTCCAACTAATAATGCTAACATCCCTTGTACATATCATGGACCTGTCATTTATCAATTATAGGTGAAGGTTTCTTGAAATACTCTACCTCCTAGTTTATAGACTTAAATGGTTGGAGATTATCGATTGCCAACTCTTGATCATCCTCTAGTACAAACATATGATAAAACAAGATATGGAGGATGGAATAGAGGAACACTTCCTTTAGACGGAGAGGGTTTTAAATTTTGGGGTAATGACTCTATGATTGCTCCCCATGATGTCATTGGTTCTGGTCTTGGTCTCTTTATTGTAGAGGATTTGTATGTCCCTTAGAACTTTGAAGTCACTCTTATGTGTATGTGTACATATATGCATATATATATACATATATATATATATATATATATATATATATATATATATATATATATATATATATATATATATATATATATATATATATATATATATATACACACACACACACACACATACATACATGCATACATGCATGCATGCATACATACATACATACATACATACATACACACACATACACACACACACACACACACACACACACATATATATATATATATATATATATATATATATATATATATATATATATATATATATATACATATATATATATACATATATATATATATATATATGTGTGTGTGTGTGTGTGTGTATATATGTGTGTGTATATTTGTATATGTGTGTCTGTGTATGTGTGTGTATGTATGTATGTATGTATGTATGTATGTATGTATGTATGTATGTATGTATGTATGTATGTATGTATGTATGTATGTATGCATGTATGCATGTATGCATGTATGCATGTATGCATGTATGTATGTGTGTGTGTGTATATATATATATATATATATATATATATATATATATATATATATATATATATATATATATATATATATATATATATATATACACCTAAAACACACTCTCTCTCTGTATATATATATACATACATACATACATACATACATACATACATACATACACACACACATATATATATATAAATATATATATATATATATAACAAATAAAATCAATGCCTATGGGGCATTGTCATGATGATATGACATAAGTATCTGCATCTATTTCACCACTTGTGAGACCACCCAATGCCAAATTATGTCTCTAGTGAACTAAGTACATATCTTTTGTCTCTCTCATGGAACTCAATATAGAAAAAAATCATACAAGTAAAACATAAAATATATATTTCAATTTATATGTAAAATCTATACTTACACCGATTTTGAGTTAACAAAATACAGGTAGGAGTCACATAAAGCTCTCATTCTTTTTTTTTACTCCAAACCATGTTTGATGTATTTTATATAATCAAGTGCTATGTCACACTCTAGTCGTAGGCTACATATGCATGTCCTCATAGGTACATGTGTTGTGCTCTCATGAGTTGGAGGTGGTATAGATATCCTAAAAATAAACATATAAAAAAGAATAAGAACATGCATTATAATATGATTAAAAATATTAAATTATAAAAAGTAAAGATACCTATGGGCAAAAAGCTCTCTTCCTACAAACGGAGTAGTAGAGAAGACTTCCTCTCCTTGCTAGGTGAGCATCTAGATCATACAGTGTAATTCCTCATTGGGATGCCTACATACTCATGCATGATAGCCCCTAAGGAATCGGATGAAAACTTTCCTCTCATAAGACTCTTTATGAGAGTAAACTTCGTCTTTTGCTCTCTACTATGATCCATAATATGTGTACATATAAAACAAAATGGATTCGAAATATATATATATATATATATATATATATATATATGTGTGTGTGTGTGTGTGTGTGTGTGTGTATGTATGTATATGTGTGTGTATGTATGTGTGTGTGCACGTGTATGCATACGCATGTGTATGTGTATATGCATGTGTATGTGTGTATGCATGTGTATGTGTGTATGCATGTGTATGTGTGTGTATATGCATGTGCATATGTAAGCATGTATGTGTGTGTATATGTGTATATGTGTGTATGTATGTGTGTATGTATGTGTGTATGTGTTTGTATGTGTATGTGTTTGTAAGTATATCTGTATGTATATGTGCATGTATGTGTGTGTATGTGTGTGTATGTGT
>CM035436.1:49280013-49345013 GCA_020310875.1 Ceratopteris richardii | reverse complement strand
TGTCTATGTCTGTGTGTGTGTGTATGTACATGTGTGTATGTACATGTGTGTATGTGTATATGTGTGTGTATGTGTATATGTGTGTGTATGTGTATATGTGTGTGTATATGTATATGTGTGTGTCTATGTGTGTGTATGTGCATGTGTGTGTATGTGTATGTGTCTATGTATGTGTATGTATATGTGTGTGTGTGTATGTGTATGTGTATGTGTATGTGTATGTGTATGTGTATGTGTATGTGTATGTGTATGTGTATGTGTATGTGTATGTGTATGTGTATGTGTATGTGTATGTGTATGTGTATGTGTATGTGTATGTGTATGTGTATGTGTATGTGTATGTGTATGTGTATGTGTATGTGTATGTGTATGTGTATGTGTATGTGTATGTGTATGTGTATGTGTATGTGTATGTGTATGTGTATGTGTATGTGTATGTGTATGTGTATGTGTATGTGTATGTGTATGTGTATGTGTATGTGTATGTGTATGTGTATGTGTATGTGTATGTGTATGTGTATGTGTATGTGTATGTGTATGTGTATGTGTATGTGTATGTGTATGTGTATGTGTATGTGTATGTGTATGTGTATGTGTATGTGTATGTGTATGTGTATGTGTATGTGTATGTGTATGTGTATGTGTATGTGTATGTGTATGTGTATGTGTATGTGTGTATGCATGTGTATGTGTATGTGTATGTATGTGTGTGTATGTATATGTGTGTATGTGAATGTATGTGTGTGTATGTGTATGTGTATGTGTATGTGTATGTGTATGTGTATGTGTATGTGTATGTGTATGTGTATGTGTATGTGTATGTGTATGTGTATGTGTATGTGTATGTGTATGTGTATGTGTATGTGTATGTGTATGTGTATGTGTATGTGTATGTGTATGTGTATGTGTATGTGTATGTGTATGTGTATGTGTATGTGTATGTGTATGTGTATGTGTATGTGTATGTGTATGTGTATGTGTATGTGTATGTGTATGTGTATGTGTATGTGTATGTGTATGTGTATGTGTATGTGTATGTGTATGTGTATGTGTATGTGTATGTGTATGTGTATGTGTATGTGTATGTGTATGTGTATGTGTATGTGTATGTGTATGTGTATGTGTATGTGTATGTGTATGTGTATGTGTATGTGTATGTGTATGTGTATGTGTATGTGTATGTGTATGTGTATGTGTATGTGTATGTGTATGTGTATGTGTATGTGTATGTGTATGTGTATGTGTATGTGTATGTGTATGTGTATGTGTATGTGTATGTGTATGTGTATGTGTATGTGTATGTGTATGTGTATGTGTATGTGTATGTGTATGTGTATGTGTATGTGTATGTGTATGTGTATGTGTATGTGTATGTGTATGTGTATGTGTATGTGTATGTGTATGTGTATGTGTATGTGTATGTGTATGTGTATGTGTATGTGTATGTGTATGTGTATGTGTATGTGTATGTGTATGTGTATGTGTATGTGTATGTGTATGTGTATGTGTATGTGTATGTGTATGTGTATGTGTATGTGTATGTGTATGTGTATGTGTATGTGTATGTGTATGTGTATGTGTATGTGTATGTGTATGTGTATGTGTATGTGTATGTGTATGTGTATGTGTATGTGTATGTGTATGTGTATGTGTATGTGTATGTGTATGTGTATGTGTATGTGTATGTGTATGTGTATGTGTATGTGTATGTGTATGTGTATGTGTATGTGTATGTGTATGTGTATGTGTATGTGTATGTGTATGTGTATGTGTATGTGTATGTGTATGTGTATGTGTATGTGTATGTGTATGTGTATGTGTATGTGTATGTGTATGTGTATGTGTATGTGTATGTGTATGTGTATGTGTATGTGTATGTGTATGTGTATGTGTATGTATGGTATGTGTATGTGTATGTGTATGTGTATGTGTATGTGTATGTGTATGTGTATGTGTATGTGTATGTGTATGTGTATGTGTATGTGTATGTGTATGTGTATGTGTATGTATATGTGTATGTGTATGTGTATGTGTATGTGTGTGAATGTGTGTGTGTATATGTGTATGTGTATGTGTCTATGAGTGTATGCATATGTGTAGATATAAGGCCTATTCAGGAAAAATGGGAATTACATAGGATTTTGAGACAATTATTTGTGTCCCAATGTTTTAGTTTTTGACTCATTCACATATGACAACATGTTATTATCTCTTGATTGGAGTATATTAAATTGACAATTTATTATTAAGGATAACTATATTGTAAATGGGATTTCAAGGTTGTGCTCAAACTTAAGAAGGTAACATAGTTACTGTCACTCTTTCCTCTCTTTCTTGTAAGAAATATTTACAGAAGAGAACACACGAGCAATAGCAGAGAAGATAACAGATATAGTAGACATTTGAAAACTTGTTACTTATAGCAAGTACAAGGATGATGGCATTATCCACTTGTGCCCTCTCAAGGTAGAGCTTAAATGGTGGTCTATATAACTCTAGATAGAGAGTTACAATGTAGAGGTATGTTGGCTCGATTCAATAGTTGGGGTAGTGCAGAGGTCATGTATATATAGGTTAATGGAGATATGTGGCCTTTCAAAGATGGCTATACATGGTTGGTAGGATGTGGGTGGCCACTACCCACGTAATCCCCATACTCGACTCAGGCCAATTCAACTAACCTAACAAACATGAATGATTTCTCACCTTGATAGGGACTATTCCATGGAATATTCTCTTTAATATCACGTCATGGCCGCTTCCCTTGGACCTCCACTAGGGGGACCACTTGCCCCCTTGGACCCCAACCAAGGCTACTTCCCACTGTCTCGAATCCCACAATTGGGAACCTAAGTAACTCCCTTTCCTTGCAATACCTTAGATTGTCCAATTTGACCTTCATCCAACATGCAAGTTTGAATTCCCATCAATTGGGTAATGCACACTTGGCTTCTCCTCATAGTAGGGCCCTTACAAAATGTGAATTAATACATACAATCATGAAAGTTTATATAAACATTCAATTGTACATGTCCACCATCCACTTGATGAAAAATGCCACCATGCATCACCATCCAATTGATGAAAAATTCCACCATGCACTGCCAAAGATCACCACAAGAGGGGTGGAAACAAGTGGGAGTGTGGAAGAATGGGCATAGAGTTGATGGCTAAGAGCTCCTCTCTATGAGAGTATTCAATCTCATTGAAACAGTATTCAATCAAGGATTTCCTCACTCTCCTAGGTAGCAAAGATGAAGAACCAAAGAAATTTCCTCATGTTTCTTCATTTTTTGTTGCTCAAAATAATAAGTAAAAAATGGAATGGATATGCATGCAGGGGATGACAAGTTTATCAACTTGATTTATAACCCCCTACGATTATCCTCTATACTTTTCTCTTTCTTCTATGAATTAAATTTAAGCTGAATTTCTATTAAGAAATCGACACAAAATGAAATATTGTTTTCCCTTGAATTTTGAAAGGAACCGTTTAAAAAAATGAGCTCCTTTTTTTGGTGAAATCATTCATCCATATATATATATCCACGGTGAAATATCCACGGTGCGTGTACACACACACACACACACATATATATATATATATATATATATATATATATATATATATATATATATATATATATATATATATATATATATATATATATATATATATATATATATATATGTGTGTGTGTGTGTGTGTACACGCACCGTGGATATTTAAAACCATCCTGCTTATGCTGAATTATCAATAACCAACATATCTCTTACATTATTATTATTATTATTATTATTGTTGTTGTTTTATTATTATTATTATTATTATTATCATCATCATTAGAAAATATTGTTGGTGACATAAACGTTCATTATTATTTTTATTTCTATTGGCCATTGTCGGTGACAACATCTTTATTGGAAAAAAAAGCTGATTGTGAAATGTTGGACAAAAAGTTTCCTATGACGATTTGCAAGTGGCAGACGAATTTGAGCACATGTATTGCCGGAAAAAAGGCAAAAGAAAAACTACAAAAATAAGAGATGGTTATTTCGACATTACTTTGATATTAGAACCTTTCAAATAAATTAATCCGATTCTTCTTTGTTGATGATTTAATCGATATGTTTGCACATACATTGATATGCACCACATACATATGTGACAAATGTATGCACCATGTACATATATGACTGTTTGTGTTTTCATCTTCCATATGGTTGCCATTGGAAATGTATGTATGCATCCTTTATGCGATAGTTGCTTTTGACCAAATTAAAAAAAAAAAATCATGATTTTTCGATTGTTATTTTGCATGCATCTGATCAAAAAGTGATCCAACTTCATATCTAAATTATGCATACGAACTCGAACTCTCTCTTTTTTAATCTCTCTCTTCCACTCTTTCTCTCTCTCTAGGTGTTGGTCTGCCGCTTGAGGAAATAGAGGGAGAAAAGTCATTTACATGACTTGAGTAACTTTTTTTATTTTGCATGTATCTGATTGAAAAGTGATCCAACGTTCATATCTGCATTATGCATACGAACTCGAAATCCCTCTTTCTCAATCTCTTTCATTTTTTATCTCTCTTTCTCTCTCTCTTTCTCTCTCTAGGTGTTGGTCTGCCGCCTGAGGATGAGAGGATGGAGGGAGAAAAGTCATTTATATCACTTTAGTACTTTTTCTACAGCAGAGGTGACAATTGAGGCGACCACTCTGTGTGATGAATCTACATATAAGAACCTTATATACATCAATTGCATTAAGAAGCGATTCACCGAGTAAGTCTTTGCTTCTCACAATTGGTTCTCTCTCTCTCTCTCTCTCTCTCTCTCTCTCTCTCTCTCTCTCTCTCTCTCTCTCTCTCTCTCTCTCTCGTATGTATGTATGTTTTTATCTGCATATTTGTTTTCGTCTTCGCTGTGTGAGTCTATGTGCGCATGTGCCAAGCTTAGTGTTAGTCCATGTGTTCTGTGTGGTTCAGATGGATTGTTAGTCAATGGCTTCATGTGTCGTGTGCTGTTAGGAGTCCCAATCGCTTTCTGTGGGAGTTACGGAGTGGGCACCATGTGTGACGGTTAGCAAGTTATTGTCTGTCAATTATACGTTTATTGATGGTTCATCATGTTCTGATGGAATTGGACATTTTACAGAGTTTGACACCATTACTCTGCATAGACAAGGTTTGGTCCACATTCTGCATAGACAAGCTTTTCATCATCAATTTCGTCATTAGTTTCATCATCAGTTCCTCCATATCATCAGTTTCATCATCAGTTCCTCCATATCACCAGTTTCATCATCAGTTTCAATATCAGTTCCTCCATATCATCAGTTCCTCCATATCACCAGTTTCATCATCAGTTTCATCCTCAGTTCCTCAATATCATCAGTTTCATCATCAGTTCCTCCATATCACCAGTTTCATCATCAGTTTCATCCTCAGTTCCTCAATATCATCAGTTTCATCATCAGTTCCTCCATATCACCAGTTTCATCATCAGTTCCTCCATATCACCAGTTTCATCATCAGTTCCTCCATATCATCAGTTCCTCCATATCACCAGTTTCATGATCAGTTCCTTCATATCATCAGTTTCATCATCAGTTCCTCCATATCATCAGTTTCATCGACCATTAGTTGTGGCAAATCATAGAGATACGTGTGCTTCATATGTGTAATAATGTACCTAATGTGTGTTTTGTACGTGCGATTATTTACTTTTTGCCTATACTGATTATATATATTGCATATTTGACATGCACTTCCATTGATCTTCTTGTTTGCTACAAGAAAAAAGCTCCACAGTACTTTTAATGATGGCAAACAATCGCATCCTATGCAACCGTCCAATAATGGAGGAAACAACATCAGTGGTTCCTTCCCAAATAAAGTATATTAGAAAAATATTATACAGAGAGTGGTTAAACGCTCATCAAAAATGTTAAAAAAAATATATACAGAGAGTGGTTAAAAAAATATTATACAGAGAGTGGTTAAAAAAAATATTATAAAATGTAGTACAGCTCTCATGGAGCTTGCTTTAAGACTAATAATCATCAAAGAGCACAGTTTTGCCTCCACATGCAATCAAATGATGTGTACTGATCATGCTATTTAATATGTATGAATACAGTACAATCCACAAGAACTATGAATAAAGTAAGACCATGCATGACTTTTGAGAAAGGGATATGGGGATAACTTTAGGTTTTTCAAAATTATGTGGTAAAGTGTAATCTGCCATTGGATTTTCTTGTGCTTTCTGAAAATGTGGAAAATCTCATTTTAAGACTTGGTAACTACTTCTACCTTCTAAGATCTCAAATCATCAATTGAAGTTTCATCTTCAGAGCTTCATGAGACATCTACTCTATCTTATATGTAAATTTTGATGGTTTTTATGTCATCATAGAAAGTAGTCATGAAAAAAATCACGTGCAGAAAAGAAGAAAATCATGAAAAAAGAGTGTCGTGTCTATATATATTATTGAAGGGTTGTGAAACATGTTAATCAACAAAGACTTCGAAAAAAGTACGTCATGACACAGTGTACAAAGAACACATGAAGTTTTACATCATCATCAAGCTTCATTGTATTTTATATTGGACAAATGTAGAATGAAAAGTGTTAGAACATTGATAATTAAATAAAAAATAATGAGAACTGTGGACTACGTAATGAGAACATTGACAATCAAACAAAAATAATGGGTGTGCAATATTTTACATGCAAAATGTGAACAAAATCTTGCATATGATGCCTAACTGCTACACATGATGTCCAAAACACGACACAAAAAGCCATTGATATGAAAGATTGACACATTTCCTTTTTGTAGCTAAAGACTCATAGAACAAAAGAAACAGACACACACACGCACACACAAACACATTTAACTAAAAAGTAGACCAAAAAAGACCAAATTTAGACATGAAAAGAGTTATATATATATATATATATATATATATATATATATATATATATATATATATATATATATATATATATATATATATATATATATATATATATATATATATATATATATATATATATATATCATGAAAAGGATCATCTAATTTGACTTTCAAGGCTTAAGTAAAAGAGTTATAAGAAAATTGTTGTTGTATTCAATATCAAGAATCCGACGGAGTGCTTATCTTTCTATATATCAAGAGTAACCAGCCCTATGATTGGGTTTCTATAGAGAAAATTATTGGAGAAACAATCATTAATTGGACATATATTTGAAGGTCAAAGCTTTAGAAGAAAACCACATGCCTATGTGAAGGGACAAATTCACAAGTGTATTACATTTTAAGTTAGTTCACTTTAGTTCTAGAAGCTTTTTTAAAAAGTCACGAGAATAAGAAAATCTATATAAGTTAGTCTGTATCAACTGACGCGAAGAGGAAGACAATGAACAAGTGAGTTAGTACTCATTTTGTATGACTCAGAATAGTCGGGCTTCTCTGCGTGAGAAAGCACCTGTGCATCTGTGAGGTTTCATAGTTATGGAAAGAGTTTATTAAACTTCTGTGTATAAGTCTTCTTCTTCCATCTCTAGAGTTTGTCTTGTGTGAAATGATTTCAGAAGTTGAAGTTTTCCAAGCAAGTCGATGCCTGGCATCGATTTTGTGCGGATAAGTCTATGTTTTATTCTCTGAGTTTTATGTACTGCTAAATCTCTTTGAAAATATGAAGCTTGTGGAGCAACTCGATGTCTGGCATCAATTTTCAACATAAAGTCGATGCTTGGCATCGACTTCCCACATAAAAGTGGTCTTGCTCATGTCTTGTGTTCATAGGCTAATTCTGGTGCTGAAAAAGTGACTGAAAAAGCTCAAAGTCAATGCCTCACATCGACTTTTGGTTGCAAGTCGATGCTAGGCATCAAATTTTCATTTTTAGACACTTAGAATTACTAAAAGAGGCAAAATTTCTAGTTTTGGGAAGTCATATAGGGTCATCTTGTGAAGGCTATATCTTGAGTTCTAGAGATCCATTTCTTGCATATGATAGCTTGTTGGAAAGCTCTTCTTCTATTTTCATCCAACCAAAGATCTTGGAGAAATAATATTTGAGCTAAGAGAAATTAGCAAAATACTAAAGGTATGTCATTTTAGTGACTGGAAAGTTCTGAAGAAGTAAAGTTCTTAGTTTTGGCTATCATTTCTCAAAGTTTGGAGTGGCAATGAGTTAATGGTGACCATAGAGGTGTTCTAGTGTCACATTAATTCATTTCTTGTGGTGTTTTACACATCAACAAGTGGTATCAGAGCAGAAAGGTCCTAAAGAGCATAAGGCGGCAAAGGTACGAGAAGTTTTGGAAAGTTTTCCATTAAAGTTTGAAAGGTGAAACATTTGAAGACACAAGGCATCAAAAGGTTACTTCAAAAGTATCTTCATACACAAAGAACTCCAAAAGGTATTATTCTTTATCCTTTAAGCTCAAAGGTTGTAGCAGAAGGAAAGGAGTATGGCAGATAATATCTCCATTGACAAACTAGACAGAGATAATTACCCCGCATGGGTAATAAGAATGGAAGCCTTACTTATGAGTAAGGATCTCATGATATATGTAACACGTGAAGAAGAGAAGCCAGTATTTGAAGATGAAATCCGACCAAAGAAAGAGGAACTTGATGCTTTAAAGCATTGGAAGAAGAAGGATGCAAGTGCAAAAGCCTACATTTACAATACAATCTCTGATCATTTGCTACCACACATCAGAGGATTGGAGTCATCTGAAGATATATGGAATGCATTGGAATATCATTTCCAAAGTACTAGCAAAGCAAGGAAAGCAAGTCTATGGTCAGAGTTTACAACATTCAAGAAGAATCCAAGTCAAAGTATTAGTGATTATGTCACTAAGATGAAGGATCTGGCAGATAATCTTGGATCCATAGATGAAGATGTTGAAGATCACAGGTTGATTGCTCAATTACTTACAGGTTTGAGAGGAGATGAAAGGTGGAAACCTTTTGTCTTATCAACAGAACTTTCATTAAATCATAATGTTCCAGATTTGAACCAGTTGCTTGGAATGCTCACATTTGAGCAAGACTTGAAGGGAGATGGAGATAAAGGACAAAGTTCTGCAATGTACATGAAGAACAAGAAGAAAGGATATAAAGGTAAAGCAAAGGATGAAGAAGAGTCAAGTTCTCAGGTTTATTTTGCAAGAGGTAGAGGCACAGGCAGAGGAAGAGCAAGATGTTTTGGAAGAGGAAGAGGTAATCAAAATAACAACAAGAAGGCTTGTTAGATCTGTGGATTGAGTAATCATTTGGCTCATGACTCTTGGCATAATCAACAAGGATCAAATCAAAATCAGAATAACAATAGTAGAGGCAGAGGTGGAAGATATCAAAGTAATTTTCAAAGAGGTAGACAAAATCAAAGAGGAGGCTATGGTAGAGGTGGAGGAAGAAGTTGGGGACAGAATCAGTCCTACAACACAACCTACTACAATTATGCAAATGACACACAAAATCAAAGTCATACATCATTGATGATGAACTCAATCAGCACATCAGATAAATAAGATCTAAAGGTATTTTACATTGACTCTGGATGTTCTAATCATCTGTCAGGAAACATAGAATTGATGTCAGAATTGGAAAAAGGCATTTCTAGTCATAGTGTTCAAACAGGTGATAATACAAGACATAGTGTACATTCAATTGGAAAAGTGAAATGCAAGAGTGGAGCAGATTTGCTAACCAATGTTTTGTATATTCCCATAATACCTGAAAACTTGATTAGTGTGGGGCAGATAGTTGGAAAAGGTTTTCAAGTCAGGTTTACAAATGAAGGAGTATTTGTGGAAGATCCAGAGAATGGATATAATCAGATTGTCTCTGGTAAGAAAGAAGGTAGACTCTTTACTTTAAGAGTGCAAGGGAACATTGGTAAAGCTTTGCTCACACATGGTGAAGGAGTGATTACAGAACTTGATCTCTGGCATAAGAGATTAGGTCACTTCAATGAAAGAGGAATTAAAGCTATGATTGAAAATCAGTCTGTCCTAGGACTACGAAATGTGCGTAGTCAACATATGGTTTATAAATGTGAAGCATGTCAAATGGGTAAAGCACACAGGTTACCATTTCAAAAGAGAGGATTCAAACATGATGGATTACTAGAGCTCATTCATATAGATGTATGGGGACCAAAAAAAGAAGGATCTATCAGTGGCTCAAGGTATTATGTTCTGTTCATTGATGATGCTACAAGATGGATAACTTTATATGTTTTGAAGGAAAGATGAGAAGTGTTTGGAGCTTTCAAGCATTTTCATGCATATGCAGAGAGAGTCACAGGTCAAAAGCTTAAAAGACTGAGGTCTGATGGAGGGGGAGAATACTTCTCCCAAGAGTTCAATGATTATCTTTGGAATGCAAGTATTAAGAGAGAAATAACTTGCAGGCATACACCACAACAAAATGGTGTAGCAAAAAGAAGGAACAGGACTTTGGTTGAGTTTGCTAGAGCTATGTTGAAGGAGAAGAATTGTCCAAATTATCTTTGGGTTGAGGCTGTAAATACAGCTACATATCTTGTGAATAGATTACCATGTGAAGCTCTCAATGGAATGAATCCATATGAAGCTTGGTGGGGGTAAGAAACCAACACTAGATCATTGTAGAGTGTTTGGATCAATTGCATATGCTTATGTGCCATCACAACTTAGACATAAACTTGAACCAAAGGCAAAAAAATATGTGTTCATTGGTTATGATGAAAAGCAAATGGGGTATAGGTTTCGGAATCCTCTAACCAAACAATTTCTTGTTTCTAGAGATGTTACATTTGGTGAACAAAAAAGTTGGTATGCAAATCAAAGTAATACAGCAGAAGAATTTGAAGAAGAGGTAAGAAGATGTGAGAAAGGAAAATCAAGTGTGCAGGTAAATAGAGATGAAGACTATATGCAAGCAAGTACATCCAGAAGTGGATTAACAAGAATGAATGAAGAAGCTCCTATATTTCATGAAGAAGTATATCCAGACACATATGAAGAATGTGAACCAAGAAGGTCAACTTGGACAAGAAGACAACCAGAAAGGTATTCTTATGATACTTCTTACATAACTCAGAAGAACTATGCATATATGGTCAAAGATGATGAAGAACCTCAAAACTATGATGAAGCTAAAGGTAAGAAACAATGGGAAGAAGCAATGAAGGAAGAGCTTAATGCACTAGAGGAGAACAAGACATGGGAGCTTGTTCCTAAACCAAATGGTAAGAAAGTAATTGGAAATAAATGGGTTTATAAAGTGAAGAAGCTTGCAGATGGAAGTATAGCTAGATACAAAGCTAGACTAGTGGTGCAAGGCTATGCCCAAACCTATGGCATAGATTATGATGAGACATTCAGTCTTGTAGCTAATATGTCAATTATAAGGACAATCATTGCTATTGCAGCTTCAAAAGGATGGACCCTAAGTCAATTGGATATAAAGAATGCATTCTTGAATGGATACATATCAGATGAGGTATACATGGAACAACCTCAAGGGTTTATAGATTCCAGGTATCCAAATTTTGTTTGCAGGTTGAGAAGAGCATTGTATGGATTGAAGCAATCTCCAAGAGCATGGAACTATAGACTAGTGAAGTATCTCAATGATCTTGGATATCAAAGTTCAAAAGCAGATCCAAGTCTACTCATCAAAAGAGTAGAGGAAGGTACAATCTACATTTGTATTTATGTAGATGACATTATAATCACAGGTACTTCAGATGAAGGAATCAAGGAGGTAAAGAGATTACTTGAGAAAGAATTCAAGATCAGTGATCTAGGAAAGTTATCATACTTTCTTGGAATGGAAGTCACCTATACAGATCATGGCATATATGTATCACAAGAAAGGTATCTTCTGAATCTATTGAAGAAGTTTGATATGGAAAATTGCAGAGAAGCTTCAACTCCACTTGAAGTTAATCACAAGCTTAGTAAATATGATGGTGCAGAATACAAAGATATGAAGAAGTATCAATCTCTTGTGGGTAGTTTGATTTATGCTACACCAACAAGACCTGATCTTAGTTATGCAGTGGGATTTTTGTCACAATTCATGCATTGTCCAAAGGACCCACATTGGATTGTAGGTCAAAGAGTTCTCGGATATATCAAAGGAACTATAAAGGAAGGATTATATTATCCTTTTACATCAGATTTGAAGTTGAGAGCCTATAGTGACTCAGACTGGGCAGGTAACCAGGATGACAGAAGATCAACTCATGGCTACATGATATAGATTGGTGATAAGCTTGTAAGTTGGTGTTCAAAGAAACAACATACAGTAGCATTATCATCAACTGAAGCTGAGTACAAAGGACTTGTGGAAGCAGCTAAGGAGGTCATATGGATGCAGACATTGTTCAAAAGCTTGGGCATTGATCAAGGTGTACCTACAATACATGGAGATAATATGATTTCACTTTATCTTGCAGCAAATCCAGTATTTCATGCAAGAACCAAACATATAGAGATACATTATCATTTCCTGAGAGAAAAGGTAATGGAGAAAGAAATTGAAGTGGAATACATTTCTACAAAAGATCAGATAGCAGACATAATGACAAAGAGCTTGGATGGTGTGAAGACTAGTAGATTCAAAAGTATGGCAGGAGTAAAAGAAAAGAAGAAGATATGAAGGAACAGAGAATGTCAATTAGTGATTGAGGGGGAGCTGTTGGAGAAACAATCACTAATTGGACATATATTTGAAGGTCAAAGATTTAGAAGAAAACCACATGCCTATGTGAAGGGACAAATTCACAAGTGTATTATATTTTAAGTTAGTTCACTTTAGTTCTAGAAGTTTTTGTAAAAAGTCACGAGAATAAGAAAATCTATATAAGTTAGTCTGTATCAACTGACGCGAAGAGGAAGAAAATGAACAAGTGAGTTAGTACTCATTTTGTATGATTGAGAATAGTCGGGCTTCTCTGCGTGAGAAATCACTTGTGCATTTGTGAGGTTTCATAGTTATGGAAAGAGTTTATTAAACTTCTGTGTATAAGTCTTCTTCTTCCATCTCTAGAGTTTGTCTTGTGTGAAATGATTTTAGAAGTTGAAGTTTTCCAAGCAAGTCGACGTCTAGCATCGAGTTTATGCGGATAAGTCTATGTTTTATTCTCTGAGTTTTATGTACTGCTAAATCTCTTTGAAAATATGAAGTCTGTGGAGCAACTCGATGCCTGGCATCGAGTTTCAACATAAAGTCGATGCTTGGCATCGACTTCCCACATAAAAGTGGTCTTGCTCATGTCTTGTGTTCATAGGCTAATTCTGGTGCTGAAAAAGTGACTGAAAAAGCTCAAAGTCGATGGCTGGCATCGACTTTTGGCTGCAAGTCGATGCTAGGCATCGAATTTTCAATTTTAAACACTCAGAATTACTAAAAGAGGCAAAATTTCTAGTTTTGGGAAGTCATATAGGGTCATCTTGTGAAGGCTATATCTTGAGTTCTAGAGATCCGTTTCTTGCACATGATAGCTTCTTGGAAAGCTCTAATCTTCTATTTTCATCCACCAAAAGATCTTGGAGAAATAATATTTGAACTAAGAAAAATTAGCAAAATACTAAAGGTATGTCATTTTAGTGACTGGAAAGTTCTGAAGAAGTAAAGTTCTTGGTTTTGGCTATCATTTCTCAAAGTTTGGAGTGGCAATGAGTTAATGGTGACCATAGAGGTGTTCTAGTGTCACATTAATTCATTTATTGTGGTGTTTTACACATCAACAAAAATATCCTCTAAAAATGAGAGTCTTCAATGATGATTTGAGATCTTAGAACATAGAAGCAACTACTAAGCGACAAAATGAGATTTTTTACATTTTGTAAAAGCAACATAAAATCCCATTGCAAATTACACTTTGTAAAAGCATCATGAAATCCCATTGCAAAGTACACTTTTGCGCACAATTTTGAGAAGCCCCAACTACTCTCATATCCCTTTCACAAAAGTCATGCATATTACTTTACCCATCGTGTTTTTTGACAAAAAGACTTGAATTGATAGAAAGGAAAGAGATACAAGAAGATTATAGAGAGCTACAAAGAAGGTTGATGACCTTTTTGTCCTCTTCATGAGGGATCCACTTGTCGTTAAGCTTATTGTTTTTCACGGCAAACACCTTATGGTGCTTGAAGGGGGGAGATCTTTTACAATTCCAAATTCTTCTACCAAGCCAATCAAGGGATTTCTTCAAAAACATGCTCTAGGGGGTTTGTCCAAGATTATATCACATTTTTCCTTCCAACTTTTTGAGAGATTTTTCTTGTAATAGCATTCCAAATGGCCATAGAGCAGCTAATAGCTTCTTTGACTAAAGATTTCTTTCAGATTATTTGATGAGCCAAAAATAGCAGCTTAGTGATGCACTATGAGATCAAGGAACTCTTTGGGCAAGGCTAGGGTTGGTTACCTATGTCTCCTCTGCCACTTAAACATATTTTACACCATAGAAGAACCCTATAGATTTAGCTCACTCTAACATTGGTCGAGATCCATCTATGAAGTATCTACCACATGAGGACCACTTTCTTGTTCTCTATAGGCATCTACTATAAGTCCTTGAACTTCGATTCCTATCTAATGCAAGATCGATTTGTGAACCACTTCTTGTTTAGATATTGATGGATGCCTAGATTTCATTTCATTCTTGTAATATCCTCCATTTTGTTTCAATTGTTCCACTTCCTACCCTTTCAATTGGGTGACTTATGGCTGAAAAGGAGTTGAGTCTCCATGGCATCCCAACCATTGATTTTCTGACTTAAGAGGTGGCACCAATCTTGACCATTTCCAATTGTTACTAATGGAGCGAATGGGCTTAAACTTGTTCCAAGCTTTTCACAATGAGCATATCCGATCTGATAGTTTGGGGACAACCAAAAGCAGAGAGAATAGAAGAGTGATTAAATCAAGGTCTTTCCATCTAGGGACTCCAAAGAGGGATAAGTTTTTGTAGTTCTTGAAAATGAGTGGGTCCCATGACCTCTTATCATCACACCAAGCTTTGATCATCCATTTTCCCACAAGTTTTTTAGCCAAGCCCTCCACATCCATAATCCTAGACCACCCAAATCCTTGGAGCAAACAAAAATCTCCCATTGAATCTTGGGGACCCCCTTTGTTAGGGTCCCCTATTCACATAAATTTTTTGCAAGCTCTCTCCACCTTTATCAAATAATTGTCATTTGGTTTCCACCAATCCAAAAAGTAGATGCTAGAGGAAATGAGAAATGTGCTCATGATCTTCTCTTTTCTAACCACATTAAGTTGCATCTCCTTTGAGTATTGGAGCTTAAATTTGAGCTTGGCTAGGATCCAATCTAATCATTGGCTCATAATAACCTGAAACCCATTGGGATGCCTAGTAGGTAGAAGATTTGGAAAGAAAGTATCCTTGCAACTTGATCTCTAGGAAACTATGGGGGAGGGTGCATCATTATTTTAAAAGCCATTTTGGAGTGACCTTAAGGCAGTGCAAATGATAGTTAAATAGTGCTAAAGGCGTGAGACATATCTTATATCATTCTACATAAACACATTGGTTTCATTCATGAAAAGCCTAAGGGCCACTGTATCTTCACCTAGGTGGAGAGAAAGACCACTAAATTGACCTTACTACATTTTGATTACTAACTAAAAAACTAAGACCATCTATACCAACTACAAAATGCAATAGCATTAATTATGGGAAACCCTACTTGATAGAGTGTTTGATAATTTTATTCGAGACAAGTATTTCTCAGAAGAGTAGAAAACATCTTTTTCTTAGGGTCACAAGAGAGGTCCAAAATTGAAAAATGAAATCCCATTCTCATTTCGATCATAACTTTTTTCTAAATCAGTTCTGAGGTAAAGGATATTTTGGGATGATGTTTTAGCATATTCAAGTCCTTCCAAATGTCAATGATGGTTTAAAGAATTGATGTTCCTTTGTTGAAGTTTTTATGGTCTTCATGGAGCACACAATACAGTTTGCAATCGCTTTGGTAGGGACTTTATAACGAGTCTACAGCATGGTGAAAGGATGCTAGTTTTCAACTATGTTCTTGCTATCTTTCTTGAAGAAAAAATATGAACAATTGCATAATTACACCGACCACAAATCGCAAAAGATGTCCAAGCTTTTATGGGACATTTTGGTTGCTACAAACGGTTCATAGACCTCTATGCAACCATAGTTTAGCCAATGTGTGGACTAATAAAGAATTTTGGGTGGATAGAAGAATGTGAAAACTCATTCCAAGAACTCAAAAAACATGTCATATTAGCATTTACCTTGAAGGCACTTTATTGGAACAAACCATTCCACATCCATGTAGATGCCTCTAACTTTGTAGTTGGATGCATCTTGATGCAACCAACTACTCAGGGCGATTTGGAATTCCCAATAGCATATGCGAGCCATCAACTTGTTTATTTCATATTATGGACTAGTCCACCCACATGTGCACTTTACAAGGAAGTGTTCATTACTCCTAAGAACTTGCACATTAAGTTTGGTTGAAGTCTTCATTACTCCTAAGAACTTGCACATTAAGTTTGGTTGTTTATATCTCACATATGTCAATGGATTCCTTTATTTTTTTTAAATAAAAGGAATTTCTACCTTAACCTACTCTCTCGGACTTGTATTAAATAAGGAAAAGGAAAGTACAAGTGAAGGGGACTAGTGCCAACAGGACCCCCCAAATTAGCTGGCACTACAAAGAAGGTTAATCACCCTCTCATCACCCTCATGTGGGGCACACTTGGGTTTAATCTTGTTGTTAATAAGGAGGAGAACTTTATGATGCTTGAAGGGGGGATTTCTAATAGTTGGTGATTCTTTTACCGAGGAGGCACAATGATTTCTCAATCGACCACTCTTTGGGGGAGTCACCAAAGTTATAAGCACATCTTTCCCGCCACATCTTCTAGAGTATCCCCCCCCATGACATTCCAGAGGGTCGCCGAGCAGTCAATCGCTTCTCCCAACAAAGCTTGTTTCCAGGTGATATTCTTCTGCAGCCTAATTTTCTTTCCGACAATCTGCCAAATCTTGTTAGAGTTGGGGCAAGTAAAGAAGATGTGACAAGCATCTTCAATGGACTAGTGACAACGCTTGCACCAGGGAGACGCCCCGCAAATTTTGCTAGCGTTTAGGTTGGTCGAGATTCCGCGATGAAGAATTTTCCATAAGAGAACATACTTTTTGATTTCAATGAAAGGGTTCCATAAAGCCATGAACTTCATTTCCCACTGCAATCGCATCCATGACAAGCACCACTTCTTGTTGAGGTTGACTTGATAGTTCATGTTTCCTTTGATATTCAGGATATATGTTAGGCTATTGCCATTATGCCATCTGAGACATAACGAACTCGGCAAGTCATGTCCCATGAGAAGACGAACCTTAGAACAGTCCCAAGCAGGACATCTACTTTGTAAAATATTCCATTCTTCATAGGTGATGCTACCTCTAGGGTCGATCTCCTCAAAGTTGATCCATTGGTTGGTGTCTTGGTTTCAGAGATGTTTCCATTCTCTGAAACCCTTGTTCCAAAGCCTCTTGGCACTTTGAATGTTCCAAGATTCCACATTCTTGATGCCATGGATTGAAAAGCAAATAATACTTTCCATTTTTGACAGCTCTTGCTCTTTCGGTGTCCAACAAGAGAGGAAGTAAACGGTCGATGAAACGAGGAACGTGTTAATAACCATTGCACAACCCGCCAAATTGATTTGCATACCTCTCCAATAGTTCAGCTTGCTTTCGAGTCTGGCCAGGTCCCACTACCGTTGTTGCTCCATCGAGATACCAAATCCCAAGGGAACCCCAAGAAGCCGGAAGACCTGGCCAAGAGGAATGTTTTGACAGCCATGTTTAAAGAGAAGATCAGGTTGGATCCCAACAATCGCTCTAAAAGTGGTCTTTGAGTGGTTGATTTTGGATCCAAAGGCTTCACAAAAAGTGTCCAGGCACCTCCAAAATGTCTCTAGAATTGTCATTGTGGATGAACGCGTTCATATCATTGGCAAAAAGTCTCGTGGTGATTTGGCCTTGGTTATGGGGTAGTGAGAGGCCTTTGATATTACCAACTTCCATATGTTGTTCTACAATCCGGCTAAGCCCTTTTGTGGCAATGGCAAAGAGAAGGGGAGCCAATAGGCACCCTTGTCTGATCGAACATTTTAGTTTGATCACCTTCGAGAGTTTGCCATTAATGTTGATTTGAGTCGACGCATTTCCCCACAGAGTTGAGATCATCTTGGTGAATTTTTGGCTACAACCAAGATCTTTCAAGGATTACAAAATAAAGTCCCATTCCAGTCTGTCGTAAGCTTTGTCAAAGTCAATTTTGAGGAAAACCACACCTTGTCTTGACTCATATACGAAGTCGAGACCTTACCAAATATCTATTATGGCTTCCAAAATAGACCTACCTTTGATGAAACCCTTTTGGTCCTCACTTAATCAAGCTCTCAAATGGCTGGAAATTCTGTTGGCTATGACTTTAGCAATGATCTTGTAGCCCATTTGTAGCATAGTAATCGGACGCCGATTCTCAATGTTGTTCTTTACCCCTTTTTTGTGGATTAATTTGATTATGCCATTTTTGAGACAAGTCCGAAGCACACTGAACTCGAGTGCCTCTTGCCAGACCAAGCAAAGAGGGGTGACCAAAACCACCTTGAAGGACTTAAAGAACTCATTAGTGATCCCATCTGGCCTCGGGCTTTTCCCATTGGGAAGGGCATCAATGACCACTATGATTTCTTCCTCTGAGGTGGGGGATTCAAGCACGGAGCGAAGATTGAGTGGGATCCCTTGGGAGGATACACGAGAGATGGCCGCCATGCAATCATGCCTATGGGGGGACAGAGGAGTCGAGATCCCCAAGAGTCTTGTAAAGTGCTCCTCAATGATTGTAATATTTTCTTCATCTGTTTTGCAAATGATGCCATTTGAGTCTAGCAATAGGGGGATAGATTCCCTGTTTTGTTTCCTTTTAAGGATATTGCACATCTCTTTGGTGGGCTTGTCGGCTTTGCCAGACCACCACTCCTTAAAGAAAGTTTGCAAATTTCTCCTTTGAATTTCTTCCTCATATCTCAGAAGCGCTCTGGTTCTTCGTAGTCCCTTTTGGGATTGGGTTTTTCCTTTGTTCACTTCTACCTCAAGCCTCCAGAGTCTATGATATAAGGCCTCTCTACGCCCACGTCGAACTGTCTAGAGCATCTTCCTAGTTCTAATCATGATGTATAGCGACTTAACGATTGCACGTCTCCAACTCTTGGCTGGGGATGAGCAGGAAGCAAAAGCCTCCTTCCACACTTTGGTGATTTCTTGATGGGCGGAGGGGAGAAAGAAGGAAGACAGGGAGGCGTGAAACCAAGGAGCCTTGCAGGTTTTGGAGAGAGTTTGGAAAGAGATAATGATCGGGTAGTGATCAGAGATGGCAAGGTAGATACGTTGTGAGAGGGAAGGAAGGCCCCACTGACTGATAATGCTATGAGCAATGTAGCTTCTATTGAGTCTAGCTTTCCTCAGGTCCTCACTGTTGATGATGCGGCAAAGACTCGAACCTTGTCAAGCCTGCGGAATTAGTCGCGCCAATGCAGGTGGCTAAGCTAGAGTGATATTAGAACACCTCTATAATCAGCAATAGCTTAGCAAAGTTTCTGTCACTCAAACATATAAGAATGTGTTTTGAATTTACTGAAATTCCACTGGAACTTCACCAAACTGTCACCGGACTGTCACCGTAATTATACCGGAATCTTACCGGAATCAATTGCAATTCTGTTTGCAATTACTTCAAGTGAATATACATGGTAAGGAAGTGATGCGTGAACTTCCTTCACTGAATGAACTCTTTCTGAAGTTTAAGGAAAAACTTCACCAGTTTTGAATGCCTCTTTCCGGTCAGACTTTGTACTGTGTGTACATATCCATTTCACCGAAATCTTTGATGAACTGATAGTAGAGAAGTCTAGCTACAAGATAAGCTATCTCTCATACAAAACTTTACATTATTCTATGAGATCTACTTCGTTGTTCTACCAGAAAACACGTTTACTGAGAAAACTATAATTGACCGAAAAATACGTTTTACTGAGAAAACTCTAACTTTTAACTAACTTTATACCGTAACATGAAAATACTCAGATTTCTTCACATACGAAGAATGCATGCAAACTTCCACATGAACATGTGTTTTCTATTAGAGAAGATGTGTACAAAACTAGCTTGGCCTCTTCTTTCTCAAGCTATAGAAACTCTCCTATACTGAGTAGTTTCTTCTTACCATCTCTCTTAGATGAATACCTGACATTTCAGGTTTTTGTTATTCATCTTTACATACGCAATCTCTGGCATCTTCTAGACCTATTCTTGATTTCTATATGCGCTCTATTTGCACGATGCGCTCTTCTTTCTGCACACTCTTTTTCTATTCTCATTTATATACAGTTTTGATCCGGTGTAACAAACTCTAATTCTGGAAGTTTCTACGTTGTACATTAAATTCGTGAATTTGACCCTTCACTAAGGCTTTGATTTTTTGAATACTTTGATTCTGCTTCTCTTTATCTTTCTTTATCTTTATGTCTGTCTATATGTCAAATTCGTGAGTGATTCCTCAGTAGCTCCCCCTCAATCACTAATTTGCATCTTCCTGTCTTTCATATATTTTTTTTTCTTTTATACCTGCCATTTCTTTGAATCTGCTTGTCTTTGTTCCATCCAAACTCTTTGTCAAAATATCTGCAATCTGATCTTTTGTCAGAGTGTACACTATTTCTAGCTCCTTTTCCATTACCTTTTCCCTTAGGAAATGATACTAAATCTCTATGTGCTTTGTTCTTGCATGAAATACTGGATTTGCTGCAAGATACAATGAGCTCATATTATCTCCATGTATGATAGGTATACCTTGATCAATACCCATGCTTTTGAACAAGGTATGCATCCATATCACTTCTTTAGCTGCTTCTATAAGTCCTTTATATTCGGCTTCTGTTGACGATAAAGCCACTGTGTGTTGTTTCTTCGAACACCAGCTCACTAGCTTATCTCCTAGGTATATCATATACCCATGTGTTGATCTTTTGTCATCTTGACTTCCTGCCCAGTCTGAGTCATTGAATGCTCTCAACTTTATATCTGACGTAAAAGGATAATATAATCCTTCCTTTATAGTTCTTTTGATATATCTAAAAACTCTTTGTCCTGCAACCCAATGTTGATCCTTCAGACAATGCATGAACTGTGAAAGAACTCCCACTGCATAACTAAGATCAGGTCTTGTTAGTGTAGCATAAATTAAGCTTCCTACTAACGACTGATACTTCCTCATATCTTTAAACTCTGCACCACCATATTTACTGAGTTTATGATTTACTTCAAACGGTGTTGAAGCTTCTCTGCAATTCTCCATGTTAAACTTATTCAGTAAGTTTAGGAGATACCTTTCTTGCGAAACATATACACCATGATCTGTGTATGTGATTTCCATTCCAAGAAAGTATGATAACTTTCCTAGATCACTGATCTTAAACTCCTTTTCAAGTAATCTCTTTACCTCCTTGATTCCTTCATCTGATGTATCTGTGATTATAATGTCATCTACATAAATACAAATGTAGATCATACCTTCTTCTGTTCTCTTGATGAGTAGACTTGCATCTGCCTTCGAACTTTGGTATCCAAGTTCATTGAGATATTTCACAAGTCTATAATTCCAAGCTCTTGGAGCTTGCTTCAATCCATAAAGTGCTTTTCTTAATCTGGAAACAAAATTTGGGTATCTGGAACTTACAAACCCTTCAAGTTGTTCCATATAGACTTCATCTGATATATATCCATTCAGAAATGCATTCTTTATATCTAGTTGACTTAGCTTCCATCCTTTTGATGCTGCTATAGCAATCACTGTCCTTATGGTTGACATCCTTGCCACTGGACTAAACGTCTCATCATAATCTATGCCATGCGTCTGAGCATAGCCCTTGACAACCAGTCTAGCTTTGTATCTGGCTATCCTTCCATCTGCAAGTTTCTTAACTTTGAAAACCCATTTATTTCCAATTACTTTCTTACCATTTGGTTTAGGAACAAGTTCCCATGTCTTGTTCTCCTCCAGTGCACTAAACTCTTCTTCCATTGCTTCTTCCTATTACTTCTTGCCTTTAGCTTCATCATAGTTCTGAGGTTCTTCATCATCTTTGACCATATATGCATAATTTTTCTGAGTTATGTACGAAGTATCATAAGAATACCTTTCTAGTTGTCTTCTAGTCCTCCTTGACCTTCTTGGTTCACATTCTTCATAAGTGTATGAATACACTTCTTCATCAAATATAGGAATTTCTTCATTCCTTCTTGTTAATCCATTTCTGGACGTACTTGCTTGCATATAGTCTTCATCTCTATTCACCTGCACAATTGATTTCCCTTTCTCTTTTCTTCTTACCTCTTCTTCAAATTCTTCAGTTGTATGACTTTGATCTGCATACCAACTTTTCTGTTCATCAAATGTAACATCTCTAGAAACAGTAAACTATTTTGTTAGAGGACTCCATAACCTGTAACCCATCTGCTTTTCATCATATCCGACGAACACATATTTCTCTGCTTTTGGTTCAAGCTTATGTCTGAGTTGTGATGGTACATAAGCATAAGCTACTGATCCAAACACTTTGCAATGATCAAGTGTTGGTTTCTTTCCCCACCAAGCTTCATAAGGGGTCATTCCATCTAAAGTTGTACAAGGTAACCTGTTTACCAAGTATGTAGCTGTATTTACAGCTTCAGCCCAAAGATAATTTGGACAATCTTTTTCTTTGAGCATAGCTCGTGCAAACTCAACTAGAGTTCGGTTTCTTCTTTCTGCTACACCACTTTGTTGTGGTGTATACCTGCAGGTTATTTCTCTCTTAATACTTGCATTCCAAAGATAATCATTGAACTCTTGGGAAAAATATTCTCCCCCTCCATCAGACCTCAGTCTCTTAAGCTTTCGTCCTGTGAGTCTTTCAGCATATGCATGAAAATGCTTGAAGGTTTCAAATACTTCTGATCTTTCCTTCAAAACATATAACGTTATCCATCTTGTAGCATCATCAATGAATAAAACATAATACCTTGAGCCACTGATTGATCCTTCTTTTGTTAGACCCCATACATCTGTATGAATGAGTTCAAGTACTCCATCATGTTTGAATCCTTTCTTCTGAAAAGGTAACCTATGGGCTTTTCCCATCTGACATGCTTCGCACTTATGAATCATATGTTGGTTCTGTACATTCGGTAATCCCAGTACTGACTGATTTGAAATCATAGCTTTAATTCCTTTTTCATTAAAATGACCTAATCTCTTATGCCAGAGATCAAGTTCTGTAATCACCTTTTCACCATGTGTGAGCAACGCTTGACCAATGTTCCCTTGTACTCTTAAATTAAAGAGTCTACCTTCTTTCTTACCAGAGACGATCTGATTATATCCATTCTCGGGATCTTCTAAAAATACTCCTTCATTTGTAAATCTGACCTGAAAACCTTTCTCAACTATCTGTCCCACACTAATCAAATTTTTAGGTATTGTCGGAACATACAAAACATTGGTTAGCAAATCTGCTCCACTCTTACATTTCACTTTTCGAATTGAATGTACACTATGTCTCGTATTGTCACCTGTTTCAACAGTATGACTGGAACTACCCTTTTCCAATTCTGATATCAGTTCTATATTTCCTGACAAATGATTGGAACATCCAGAATCAATGTAAAATACCTTTAGATCTTTGTTATCTGATGTGCCGATTGAGTTCATCATCAATGATGTATGACTTTCGTTCTGTGTGTCATTTGCGTAGTTGTTGTAGGTGGTGTTGTAGGATTGATTTTGTCCCCAACTTCTTGCTCCACCTCTACCATAGCCTCCTCTTTGATTCTGTCTACCTCTTTGATATCTTCCGCTTTTGCCTCTGCTATTGTTATTCTGATTCTGACTTGATCCTTGGGAATTATGCCAGCAATCATGAGCCATATGATTACTTAATCCGCAAATCCAGCAAGCCTTCTTGTTGATATTGTGACTACCTCTTCCTCTTCCAAAACCTCTTGCTCTTCCTCTGCCAGTGCCTTTACCTCTTGCATAATAAGCATGAGAACTCGACTCTTCTTCATCTTTTGACTTACCTTTATCTCCTTTCTTCTTGTTCTTCATGTACATTGCAAAACTTTGTCCTTTATCTCCATCTCCTTTCAGATCTTGCTCATATGTGAGCATCAAACCAAGCAACTGATTTAAATCTGGTACAAAAATGATTTAAAGAAAGTTCAGTTGAGAGTACGAAAGGTTTCCACCTTTCATCTCCTCTCAAACCTGTGAGCACTTGCGCTATCAATCTGTGATCTTCGATATCTTCATTTATGGATCCAAGACTATCTGCTAGATCCTTCATCTTAGTAACATAGTCACTAATGCTTTGATTCGACTTCTTTTTGAACATTGTGAATTCAGACCATAAGCTAGCCTTCCTAGCTTTCGTAGTATTTTGGAAATGATCTTCCAACGCACTCCATATGTCCTCCGCTTTCTCCAAACCTCTAATGTGCGGTAGTAGATGATCTATAACGGTATTATAAATGTAAGCTCTTGCCGTTGCATCTTTCTTCTGCCACAGCTTCAAGGCTTCTAATTCTTCTTCCTTTGGTTGTCTACTGTCTTCAAAGGTCGGCTTCTTTTCTTCTCCGATCACATACATCATTAAGTCCTTACTCATAAGTAAGGCTTCCATGCGCATTACCCATGCGGGATAATTATCTCTATCCAATTTGTCAATTGAAACATGATCTGCCATAATCTTCTTGTTTCTGTTTCTTCTGGTGAGTGTATCATTAAAGAATTTTACCTTTTGTAAACCTTTACCTTGAGAATGACTTTGGAACACTTCTTGATGCCGTTTGCTATCGATCTCTTCAGCTTTCACCTTTCTTTATGAGAATTCTTCAAATTCTCTTTCTGTTTCTTCTTCTGAGAAACCTTTTCTGCTCTTCAGAACTTTTTGTGTTCTGGTACCATTTGCTGATCTTATTGCTATAACACCACTTGTGGATCTTTCTGCTCTGATATCAATTCTTGGATCTCACCACTCTGATACCACTTGTTGATGACGCGGCAAAGACTCGAACCTTGTCAAACCTGCAGAATTCACCGCGCCAATGAAGGTGGCTAAGCTAGAGTGATATTAGAACACCTCTATAATCAGCAGTAGCTTAGCAAAGTTTTTGTCACTCAAACATATAAGACTGTGTTTTGAATTTGCTCAAATTCCACTGGAACTTCACCAAACTGTCACCAGACTGTCACCGTAATTATATCGGAATCTTATCGGAATCAACTGCAATTCTGTTTGCAATTACTTCAAGTGAATATACATGAAGTAAGGAAGTGATGCGTGAACTTCCTTCACTGAATGAACTCTTTGTGAAGTTTAAAGAAAAACTTCACCAGTTCTGAATGCTTCTTTCCGGTCAAACTTTGTACTGTGTGTACATATCCGTTTCACCGAAATCTTTGACGAACTGATAGTAGAGAAGTCTAGCTACAAGATAAGCTATCTCTCATACAAAACTTTACATTATTCTACGAGATCTACTTCGTTGTTCTACCGGAAAACACGTTTACTGAGAAAACTGTAACTGACCAAAAAATACGTTTTACTGAGAAAACTGTAACTTTTAACTAACTTTATACCGTAACATGAAAATACTCAGATTTCTTCACATACGAAGAATGCGTGCAAACTTCCACATGAACATGTGTTTTCTATTAGAGAAGATGTGTACAAAACTAGCTTGGCCTCTACTTTCTCAAGCTATAGAAACTCTCCTATACTGAGTAGTTTCTTCTTACCATCTCTCTCATATGAATACCTGACATTTCAGGTTTCTGTTATTCATCTTTACATACGCAATCTCTGGCGTCTTCTAGACCTATTCTTGATTTCTATATGCGCTCTATTCGCACGACGCGCTCTTCTTTCTGCACACTCTTTTTCTATTCTCATTTATATACAGTTTTGATTCGATGTAACAAACTCTAATTCTGGAAGTTTCTACGTTGTACATTACATTCGTGAATTTGTCCCTTCACTAAGGCTTTGATTTTTTGAATACTTTGATTCTGCTTCTCTTTATCTTTCTTTATCTTTATGTATGTCTGTATGTCAAATTTATGAGTGATTCTTCAACACTCACCCGCTTGGAGATTCAACCAAGAGAAGCTATTTGAGTCTTTGAATTTGACTAGATCCAAGTGCAGTTTGGTTTTGTCCCAAGTTTCTTTCTCTCGGCCTTCAATGATCCTGCCATTGCCATTCCATCTATCAGAAGTGTCCTCAAACATATTGAAGTCACCGCAAATAACCATGTTGTGGGGGAGCGAGTCCAGGGAAGCCCAACTGTTCATTCTCTCCATTTCCCCATTAGGGGCGTACAAAGAAACTAATGTAAATCAGATAGGAGCATCAAAAGGGGCGTAAATCGAAAAGGGGCATCAATGGATTCCTTTCTTGATGCATGCTAGAAGATGAGCATTTAATGCTAGTAATCGAGGCTCATATGGATGCTTTTGGTAGGTGTTAGCATGTCATTGGTGCAGATCCCCTTAACTGTGTAATTATTGATTCATTTAGAATAGTGTTAGGAACTCTCAAGAGGAGCAACAGCTCTACATTCCCCTTCTTGTATAACCATTCTCCTTCAAACAAAAACAAGAGGAGCTTTTTCACTATTCAAGATGATGTCTACAATGTTGTAGAGGCTCTATGCTCTCATGAACGTGTAATCTCATTCTTCATTATACAATCATATTTTTACAATGTTGACACTATCTACAAACTTACTATGTATTTATTTTTCCAAAGACTAAGGATTCTCTATCGTACTTTATTTGTCTATGTGGAACTATAGGGTACGAAGTCTAGTATATTGTGATAAGGGAGTAGAAATGTCTTGAGTTACTTGGACCCAATATGCTTAAGGAAATTCTTAATAGCAAGCATTTGGCAATGACAGATTGGAATCTGGACTGGATAGTAAGCATAATTTCTTCGGTGATTTAGGAAATTGAATTAGACCATGTCAACTTGTTCTCAAACGTGGTTTTCATGATTTAAAGAGGAACATGAGAAGTTGAACATAGCAATTTTGTCAACTCAAAACTATGTGCAATCAGGTAGGCATGTATCTTTTCATACCAAGCATGAGGTGCTTATTTCAAATCATATAATGCTTTTCTGAACCTGCACACTTTGTTTTCATGCCCTTTCGACACAAAACCATGGCATTGAATTACATACACTTCTTCATGTAATTCACCATTCAAAAGTGCATTTTTCATGTCAAACTGATGTACATTCCAACCACAATGAGTTGCATGTGTGCAAATGCTATAAACAGTGGTCATTTGGCATGTGGGAGCCAAGTTCCCATCAAAATTAATGCCTCTCTCTTGAGCATAATGTTTGGCAACAAGCCTCACCTTATACCTGTCAACTGTTCCATTAGGTGTACATTTCAACTTGTATACCCATTTACTGCCAATGGCCTTTATGTCACCTCATGTGTGCATCACTACACAACATTGACATGGGAGCACTAGTGTAGCTATTGGCTTCAAACCAGTATGACAATCATTCTTGATGGATACCACTATAGATCAAAACCATCAATGGATTGCTACATCTTTTAGGGGCACTCGTCTGCTCACCGTTGCTTCAAACTATGCTCCTAAGCAAGACATGGAAATATTGGATACTTGGCTCTCTTTGGACTCTCTACCATTGGAGGTCTTCCTCTATGGGGACTTTAATATGGTGGAAGTCTTGTCTAATAGATGGGACCAAAGGAGGTGAGTTATTGTTGGAGCTGAGAAAGATGTCTGGGATCAGGTTAAGCTACACCATGATCTGGTAGAATTCAAAGATGTACAGAGTTTCTCTTCGTCAAGCCTCTAGTCGAGAAAAGATTTGCAAAAAGTTAGACTTGATAGAAGTTATATCTCACAGAACATCATTGACAAGTAGGCTCCCTCATCCCTTTCTCAATGTCTGGACTTAATTTTATCTAATCACTACCCAATGATTCTCACCTTCTAGTAGGATCTTAGACACAAGAAGCCCTCGATTTTATGTTCATCACTCTTCCCTTCCTTCCATTCAATAGGCAATATCCATGTCCTAGAGCAAGGCCTTTAGATGATATACATCTCCACCTAAGTGTTGGACGATTGTGGTTAAGGAGTCCTAAGTTCTCTTTGTCAAGGCCCAAAAAAAAAATCTTAACATTCGATAAGTGACAAGGAAAAATATTTATCATCGATTGGCATCTAGAGATGGAAGTGAGTAATGGTAATTCCCACCTCCAATCGGGAGTCTAGAAAAGTAGAAGCAAAGTAAGATACAAAGAGTAAATTCAAAGAAGAAACATTTGTATTTCTTTTAAAGATTGGTGGGCATGAAAAGCATGCAAAATGACAAAAGAGATGTCTAAGATCTTGAAGAAGAACCAACTCAAGGAACAAGTCCCTTACATGGTAGATAACAATGGGATGGAATCTACTTTTGACAAACAAATATTGATTCAATAACCAACCACCTCACTTCACTCTTGGGGTTTCCATGCCGCTGACAGGAGGCCCTACACTTTTGCACTTTTCCTAAATCTCCCAATGAAGGGTTCATTAAGTTAATCCACAAAAAAAGACAGAAAAAACAAGATTATAAACTTGTGACCCATCAGTATGCTACAAACTAGTTATAAGATCTTAGCTAAGGTTATTGCAAATCGCATTACCTTCCATCTACACTCATGGAACAATAAGGACCAAAAGGTTTTCATAAAGGGAAGATCTAGCTTGGAGGCTATTATTGACGTGTGGAAAGGCCTCAAATTTGTTAATAGTGTATGTCTCTAGTAGACTGTGATGTTTGGTACTTTGACAGTGGGGCAACCAAACATATTACCTTGCAATTCAATTCAATTTAGCTTGCCCCTATAGGGAATACTATCGCATGCGACAAAAACTCCTCATATCCAATCATGGGATTTGTAAGATCATTCTGACTACTATTCTGCAAAGAGCACAAGATAGAAGAAGAAGCTTGGAGCAAAACACACAACATTGAATGTATTACCATTAAAATGTACAAAGATCAGTAGCCTGTTAGGGCAATAGGCGTATATATAAACCGGGGGAAAAAACCTCCTAAAGAGGGAAAAAAAGTGTCCCAGTAGTCCTAGAGTGTTCACACACATCACTACCTAAATATATCAACAAATCCCCCCTAGGAGTGATGTCGTGAACAAGGAGCTAGCACTCATGTATAAGGAAGTGCCAAGCTATGTGGAATCAATCCACAAAAGAAAGTAAGACCAAAGCCTTGTGAAAAGCTTCAAACTTCTCCCTAGGTAGAGCCTTCGTAAAAAGGTCTGCAATGTTCTCCTACATGGGTGCATATGCCAAGCTGATCTCCCCAACAGATAACCTCTCCCTCACATAATGATAATGCACCTCAAGACCATGGAACAGAGGGTTCCTCACAACTACCAATCTACTCTGATTGTCAGTGAAGATGGTGGTGGTAGAAGACTGACCAACACCCAAATCAGCCATAAGGCATTTGAGCCACACACACTCAACAGTCCTTGCGGAAGCTTCCCTATACTTAGCCTCACAACTAGAAGTGGCCATAGTAGGTTATTTCTTGCTCAACCAAGATATACATGAGCTACAAAGAATGAAGCAAAAGCCACTAGTGGACACATGAATGTCATAGCAACTAGCCCAATCACTATCAGAAAAAACATGCAAATCTGGTGGTAGTGATCCCCCCTTGGGATAAAACAATCCAAGTACCTGGGTACCACTCAAGTAGCAAAAGTTGCGCTTAACCACCTAACAATGCTTGACACCTGGGCAATGCATAAACCTGCTCATCTGTGAGATAGCAAATTGAATATCTCGCCAAGTAATGCATAAGTAAATCAATCATCCAATAGCCTGCTGATAGAGAACATCATCAAATGCATCTCCTGCATCATGAAGACTCAATCATAAACTTGTCTCCATAGGAGTGGCAATAGGCTTACAGTCTTCAAGGCCAAAATGTTGCAATAATGTGTCAATATATTTCATTTGACACAAAGCCATTCCACCATCAACTTACATAAACTGAATGCCCAAATAGTGATGCAAATGCCCCAAATCAAACATCTCAAATGAGGCATGCAAGTCAACCTTAAAATCCGTAATATGCATGTCATGAGGACCAGTGAGCAGCATGTCATCAACATACACCACAATGATCAGAAGCACATCATTAGCACACTTAACATATAAGGTGCTTTCAATTGGACTCTTCTCAAAACCATGTGCAATGAGATAGGCATGTATCTTTTCATACCAAGCACGTCGTGCTTGCTTTAGACCATATAATGCCTTCTTTAACATGCACACCTGGTTTTCATGCCCTTTCTGCACAAAGCCACGAAAACATACATTTCTTCATGCAAGTCACCATTATGAAATGTTGTTTTAATGTCCAACTGATGTACATTTCAACGATGATGAGCTACAAGTGCATAGATTCTATGAACAGTAGTCATTCGACAAGTAGGAGCAAAGGTTTCATCAAAATCAATGCCTCTTTCTTGTGCATAACCCTTTGCAACAAGCCTAGCCTTATACCTCTGAACTGTTCCATAAGTTTTACGCTTCATCTTGTATACCCACTTAGTGCCAATGGCCTTCTTGCAAGGAGGCAAGTCACATAAAGGCCAGGTACCATTTTTCATGATAGCATCATATTCAGATTGCATTGCAACCATCCAATGTTCAGAATTTTGTGCTTCATCAAACGAAATAGGTTCAATCTCAGCACAAAGACTAGAGGTAGCCATATCATAGAAATCTGATGCAAAAGAGGCACTATGAGAGCTTGAGTGAGTACGATTTGATAGAGGTGCATCTAATTTGTTGTCATGCAAAGTCTACACCAACCATTTTGGCATAGCTTTTGCCTACTCAATATCAGCTTTCTCATCAACAAGTGCATCATGTAAATCTGCATCAGAAATGGAATGATGTGCATCATCACATGAAACCTACAAAGGCTGAGAAGTTGCCTTATCACAACCATCACTAGATTGTTCACCTGTAAAAAGAGGCAGCAAAGTATCATACATGTCTTCTGAGCTAATAGATGTCTCCTTAGTACATGAAAGCAGTGGCTGAATAGCATCTTCCCCAAAAACAACATCACCGCTAACCAGAATGCATTTAGTCTATGGATGATACAGACGATTCCCTTTATTTTTAGAATTGTACCCAACAAAAATACATTTTACTGCTTTATCATCCAATTTTCTACGATGTTGTTCAGGCACTAATGCATATGCCAAACAACCAAAAACACGCAGATGAGCAACAGATGGCTTGCAACCATGCCAAGCCTCATATGGAGTGATAGATTGAAGCACTTTAGTGGGACACCTGTTAAGTACATATGTTGCACACATAATAGCCTCAAGCGAGAAACTATGTAGTAAAGCTTGACTCTTGATCATACACCTCGCCATCTCCATGAGTGACCTATTCTTCCATTGAGCAATTCCATTTTGTTGAGGTGTATACATCACTGTATACTGGTGTTTTATCCCACATTCAGCGAGAAATGCATTAAAGTCAGAAGACATATATTTCCCCCCTCGATCAAAATGGAGGGTGCCCATTTTACATGCTGATAGATTTTCAACCAAAACCAGAAACTGTTTGAAGCACATAAACACTTCGGACTTTGCTTTCAATGGATATACCCATGCATTCCTAGAAAAATCATCAATGAAAGTCACGAAGTAAAGATAATTTCCAAAAGAGGGAGCCTACATAAGACCATAGATATCACTGTGAACAAGCTGCAATTTCTGTGTAGCTCGAACTGAACCATCTTTTGGAAATGAGGAAAGCTGCATTTTGCCCAAAATATAGCCTTCACATACATGTTTACTAGGTTCCTCAAGTTTGGGCAAAGAGGACACCATTTCAAATTTTTGCAGGCATAGCAAACTAGTAAAATTCAGATGACCAAAGTGTGCATGCCAAAGCTTTGCACCTTACATAGCGTTGTCGGGAAGAAGGAGGTCGTGGCGGGATGCCGGCGCCTGGGGTTGGATCAGGCCCCTCTCTGGTGCGCCGTTCCCGCTGTCCTGCGAGCGGCGTCTGCGCGCTGGGCGCCTCGCCTGTGCTCTCCGGAGCGTGCGCGATCCTCGTAGGGTCCCTTGCCCCTCGGAAGTATCGAGACGTGGGACCGTGGGCGTCGGAAAGAGACGATCGGATACCGCAGTGATACACGGAATGCAGATCAAGCCAACGATACAACGAAATATGAAACTGAAGTACTCCAATAAAAATTAATGATACAAACAGGCCGCTACAGTGCGGGCCGATGGTACAATAAAACCGCTACAGTGCGGTGCGATGATACAAGATAAAAGCCGCCGCTACAGTGCGGGCCGGCTAGTGTATACTATAGATCCCTCGCTACAGTGCGAGAAATCGCCCACGAGATTCCGCTTCGGTCTTCGCAATCCAAGCTTTTCTTCTAAGTCTTCACTTCGCTCTTTACTTCAAGTACCCTCCGCAATGGCCTTCCTTCTCTTTACTTCAGATAATCAGAAACCGCATAAACCTGGAGGAAACAATCCACAAGGAGATCCACAGGGTGGGGGAGACTCTTTATCTTCCGTCTTCAATGCTTTCACTTCATATAATCAACAACCACATAAACCTGTAGGAAAGTTCCACAAGAAAGACCACGGGGCAACCGCCTCGCTTCACGTCGGGTTCAGGTGTCGGGAAGAAGGAGGTCGTGGCGGGATGCCGGCGCCTGGGGTTGGATCAGGCCCCTCTCTGGTGCGCCGTTCCCGCTGTCCTGCGAGCGGCGTCTGCGCGCTGGGCGCCTCGCCTGTGCTCTCCGGAGCGTGCGCGATCCTCGTAGGGTCCCTTGCCCCTCGGAAGTATCGAGACGTGGGACCGTGGGCGTCGGAAAGAGACGATCGGATACCGCAGTGATACACGGAATGCAGATCAAGCCAACGATACAACGAAATATGAAACTGAAGTACTCCAATAAAAATTAATGATACAAACAGGCCGCTACAGTGCGGGCCGATGGTACAATAAAACCGCTACAGTGCGGTGCGATGATACAAGATAAAAGCCGCCGCTACAGTGCGGGCCGGCTAGTGTATACTATAGATCCCTCGCTACAGTGCGAGAAATCGCCCACGAGATTCCGCTTCGGTCTTCGCAATCCAAGCTTTTCTTCTAAGTCTTCACTTCGCTCTTTACTTCAAGTACCCTCCGCAATGGCCTTCCTTCTCTTTACTTCAGATAATCAGAAACCGCATAAACCTGGAGGAAACAATCCACAAGGAGATCCAGAGGGTGTGATCGATTGTCTCATGGCGGTAGTTGAGAGACAAGAGGAGAGAAAATTGAATAGGTGATTCACAATGAATAGATGGTTGCATCATTTAGTGAAGAAGTGGATTCAAATCGAAGCAAAGACAAGAATCTATTTAATTTCGAATTGCTCATACCAAACACGAGAGATACTAATTGCAACACGCTTTTTTGTACAAAATAATATCTAAGATGTTCGAGACTATACATTTAGTTTGATAAAGTTCCCTACAAATACATGTTCCTTGCAATAAGAGATCAACAAATTTATTTTTGATATCAAATCTCTACAAAGTTAATGGTTTTTTTCATGAAAATACCTTTTATTTTATTAAAGGTACTAATGGTGTTTACCCCCCACTCGGTGGATCTCCTTGTGGATTGTTTCCTCCAGGTTCATGCAGGTTTATGAAGTATAGAAAGTGATTGAAGATTGAAGAAAAGAGTATCCGCACTCTGTGGATCTCCTTGTGGATTGTTTCCTCCAGGTTCATGCAGGTTTATGAAGTATAGAAAGTGATTGAAGATTGAAGAAAAGAGTATCCGCACTCTGTGGATCTCCTTGTGGATTGTTTCCTCCAGGTTCATGCAGGTTTATGAAGTATAGAAAGTGATTGAAGATTGAAGAAAAGAGTATCCCCACTCTGTGGATCTCCTTGTGGATTGTTTCCTCCAGGTTCATGCAGGTTTATGAAGTATAGAAAGTGATTGAAGATTGAAGAAAAGAGTACCCCCACTCTGTGGATCTCCTTGTGGATTGTTTCCTCCAGGTTCATGCAGGTTTATGAAGTATAGAAAGTGATTGAAGATTGAAGAAAAGAGTATCCCTACCCCGTGGATCTTGCTCGTGGATTGTCACCTCCAGGTTGATGATTTAGAAGATATTATATGAAGTGACTGCTGGATTCCGAAGTAAAGTGAAGAAAATATATTGCCAAGCAGACTTGAAGTAAAGTATTGACCGAAGACGGAAGAAAAGAAAAGTTCTGAAGACTACCGAGACTCGAGGGCGATTTCTCGCACTGTAGCGAGGGATCTAGAGTTTACACTAGCCGGCCCGCACTGTAGCGGCGGCTTTCATTTTGTATTATCGACCCGCACTGTAGCGGGCTTTACTGTATTATTCAGATTTTATTGTATCATCGAGTTTGTATTCACTCCGACCCAGTGATTCCGAGTATCAGTGCTGTATCTGATTCGTTTCTGTCCTGACGCCTACGGTCGTATACACACGCACGTCTCGACACTTCCGTGAGTCCCACGCGTACGAGGATCGCGCACGCTCCAGAGAGCACAGGCAAGGCGCCCAGCGCGCAGACGCCGCTCGCAGGACAGCGGGGACGGCGCACCAGAGCGGGGCCTGATCCAACCCCACGCGCCGGCTTCCCGCCACGACCTCCTTCTTCCCGACAGCGTGAGAATCATGTACTGCACATGCTATGAGCTTATACAGCTAATGAGATAAAATGCCAGAAGCAATAATCATGTCGCCATTCAACAGATCATGAGCTGTATATCTGTCATCAATAAATTTCACAACCAAGCTAATCTTGGCTAAAGCTGAAACTGATAACAGATTCTTCTTGATCCCTGGCACAAATAAAGCATCTAACAAAGTGAAAGAACTACCATCAGTAGTAGTGAAAATGATCTTACCAACTCCCATGATAGGATAAGAGGAGTTGTTGGCGCGCGTGACAGTATTCCCTGTAGGGGCAGGCTCCAATGAAGAGAAGAAACTACACTACGAGGTAATATGTTTGGTCGCTCCACTATCAAAGTACCAAACATCTGAGTCTACTACAAACATGCATTGCTCATGGGAAGATGGGTCAAAACTACAAACAGTAGTAAACACCCATTCTTCATCTTGCACAAGATTAGAAAACTCTCTTTTTGATGTAGGCTTCTACAACAACCATTCCAGCCTCTTTCTTCTTTGCCTCTTTCGCAGTGAGTTTTGGACAGTTCTTAATAAAATGATAATTGGTTTATAGTATTTGCAAAACAATTTCTACTTTTCTAATTTCTTCTCATCTTTGTCTTCCTTCTTTGATTGTGCAAAATCAGTAGATTTTTGCTTACTAGTTGAAGAGCTCCATTTTCCTTTGCCCTTCTGATTATCTAGGAAAGCTTGATCTGTAACATGCATAATAGACCTATTCTGCCTAGACTAATCTTCTTGCAACAGAATAGAAACTAACTCTTCAAATGTTAAGGCATTTGGATTGCCTTTCATCATCAAATGAAGAGTAGAAGCAAAACTCTGATGTGAGTCTAGAAAACCATTCAGAACAGTCTGTACAAGTGAACTATAGGGAAGGACTTCATTAGTAGAAATCGATTGTTCCTTCAAGTCCTTGATCTTTGTCAAAAAATTGTCCATAGAATCACCTTCTTTCATGTGCTCACTCTCCAACTGTTTTTGGAGGTAAGCAACACGAGCCTCATTCCTAGTCTGATACAATGTGGTAAGTGTATCCAAGCATCCTTAGTTGTTTTGCAAGAGCGAATGTGAGGAATAATGGCATGTTTGACAGACAAAGCTATCAATGCATGTGCCTGGGCATCTCTGCCATCCCAACGAATTTTCTCTACAGTGGGTGCAGCAGAAACCACAGCACAAACATGAATCTGCAGAATATCACCATCTTCTACACCTTCTGCATCAGCTTCAGTACCTGCAGTTGTAACAGTTGCAGGTGTGATAGGACATTACATCACTGCTTTCATCCATGGCCGGTGACTAAAATACCTTGATGCAAAAAATTGATTGTATCTCAAAAAATCAAATAGAACTGCCGAGACAAATTCTATTTAAACCTGTAGCACACTTTGAGACGCTTATACCGACAAATCGAAAGTGGTATATATCTTTGGCACAAAAAGACAAAATAGCCTGCACAAGCACTGTGATAGTGCATTCAGAGGTCAAAATGAGCTTAGATCACAATTTCGGCAAAGATGTTCTGATATTTGAAACACCCTCAGTATGCTCACCAAAATTTGTGTGATTCTGAACACAACACACAACACTGAATGTATTACCACTAGAATGTAAAAAGATCAATAGCCCATTAGGGCAATAGGATTATATGCAATCCAGTGGAAAAAAACCTCCTAAAGAGGGAAAAAAGTGCCCCAGTAGTCTTAGAGTGTTCACACACATCACTACCTAAATATATCAACATAAAGACTACTGATGATAGTTCTTTTACATTGTCAGATGCTTTGTTTATGCCAGGGATTAAGAAAAATCTATTGTCAATTTCAGTGTTCGCCAATATCGGCTTAGTTGTCAAATTTGTTGATCACAGATGTATAGTACATGATCTATCAAATGTGATGTTATTATTTCTTTTGGCATTTCATGTCGTAGGTTGTATGAGTGCATATACTATGCAAAAGCTATCAATGTTTCAACATGTGTAGTTCAAGATTCTCAAGTTATCTCAGATGCAAAGCTTTGGCATGCATGATTTGATCATCTGAATTTCACTAGTTTGCTCCGCCTGCAGAAATCTAAAATGGTTTCCTCTACCCAAACTTGAGATACCTAGTAAACATGTATGTGAAGCCTATATTTTGGGCAAAGTCCAGAACTCCTCCTTCCCAAAAATGGTTCAGTTCAAGCTACTCAGAAAATGTAGCTTGTCCATTGTGATGTCGTATGCAGACACCTTCTTTTGCGAACTATTTTTACTTCGTGAATTTTATTGTTGATTTTTCTAGGAATGCATGGGTGTATCCATGGAAAGCAAAGTCCAAAGTGTTTATGTGCTTCAAAGAGTTTCTGGTTCTAGCTGAAAATCTGTTACCATGCAAAATGGGCACCCTCCATTTTGATCAGGGGGAAAGACTTGTCTTTTGATTTTAATGCATTTCTCATCGAGCATGGGATAACACCTCAGTGTAGATTGTTGTATACACCTCAACAAAATGGTGTTGCCAAAAGAAATAATAGGTCTCTGATGGAGATGGCAAGGTGTATGGTCAAAAGTCAGCTTTACCACATAGTTTTTGGCTTGAGGCTATTATGTGTGCAGCATATGTACTTAACAGTTGTCCCATCAAAGCACTATAGACTATCACTCCATATGAGGCTTGTCATGGTAACAAGCCATCTATTTCTCAATTGCATGTCTTTGGTTGTTTGGCATATGCATTAGTGTTTGAACAACAATGTAGAAAATTGGATGATAAAGTAGTGAAATGTATTTTTGTTGGATACAATTATGAAAGCAAAGGCTATTGTTTGTATCATCCATAGATTAAACGCATTTTGTTTAGCCATGATGTTATTTTTGTAGAAGATGCAATTCATCCATAAATCTCATGTACTAAGGAGCCATCAATTAGCTCCAAAGATGTGTATGACACTTTGATGCGTCTTTTTACAGGTGGACAATCAAGTGCTAGTCCAAATGATGCCATTTCTCACCCTTTACACGTTCCACATGATAATGTACATCATTCCATTTCTGATGCATATTTACATGATGCACATGTTGATGAAAGGGTTGATATAGTGGAGGCAAAATCTATGCCTAAAGCGTTGGTGCAGAATTTGTGAGATTGAAAATTAGATGCACCTCTCTCATATCGTACTTATTCAAGCTCTCATAGTGCTTCTTTTGCATCAGATTGCTATGCAATAGCTACCTCTAGTCTTTGTGATGAGAATGAGCTTGTTTCTTTTGATGCTATGCAATTAGAAGATGATGATATGCAATCAACAAAAAATTCACAAAATTGGATGGTTGCTATGCAATCAAAATATGATGCTATTATGAAGAATGGTACTTGTTCTTTATGTGATTTTCCTCCGAGAAAAAAGGTCATTGGCAGTGAATGGGTATACAATCTGAAGCATAAGCCTGATGGAACAGTTGACAAGTATAAGGCTAGGCTTGTTGCAAAAGTTTATGCTCAAGAAAGAGGCATTGATTTTCATGAGACTTTTGTACCCACATATCAAATGAATACCATTCATAGCATCTGTGCACTTGTTGCCCATCATGGTTGGAATGTACATTTTTTGGACATTAAAACTACATTTCTGAATGGTGACTTACACGAAAAAAGTGTATGTTTTTCAACCTCGTGGTTTTGTGCACAAAAGGCATGAAAACAAAGTGTGTAGGTTGAAAAAGGCATTATATGGTTTGAAGAAAGCACCATGTGCTTGCTATGAAAAGATACATACCTACTTGATTTCACATGGATTTGAGAACAATCCAACTGAGGGCACCTTAAATGTTAAGTGTGCAAATGATGTGCTTTTGATCATTGTTATCTATTTTGATGCATGTTGCTCATCGGTCCTAATGAGAAGCATATTGCTCATTTTAAGGCTGATTTGCATGCCTCCTTTGAGATGTCATATTTGGCATTTGCATCATTATTTGGGCATACATTTTATGCAAGTTGATGGTGGAATAACTTTGTGTCAAAAAAATTCTATTGACACATTATTGCAGCATTTTGGCCTTGAATATTACAAACAGGTTTATGTTTGAGTCGTTATGATGCTAGAGATGCATTTGATGTTGTTCTCTATTAGTAGGCTATTGGATGCTTGATTTACTTATGCATAAGTCGACCTGATATTTAGTTTGTTGTCTCACAGATGAGTAGGTTCATGCATTGCCCAAGTGTAAAGCATTGGCAGGCAATTAAGTGCATCTTTCACTACTTGAGTAGTACTCGGCTACTTGGATTGTTTTATCCCAAGGGGGGATCACTACTGCCAGATTTACATGCTCTTTCTAACTCTAACTAGGTTGGTTTCTATGACACACATCCTTCCACTAGTGGCTCTTGCTTCATGCATCATAGCTCATGCATATCTTGGTTGAGCAAGAAGCAACCTACTATGGCTACTTCTAGTTGTGAGGTTGATTATAGGGTAGCTTTCACAATGACTATGGAATGTGTGTGGCTGAGATGCCTTTTGGCTCATTTGGGTATTGGTCGATCTTCTACCACCACCATCTTCACTGACAGTGAGAGTGCATTGGCAATTCCAAGGAACCATTTGTTCCATGCTCACACAAAGCACACTCAGGTGCATTATCATTATGTCAGGGAGAGGTTTCCTGCTCGAGAGATCAATTTGTCATATGTTCCCACACAAGGTAACCAAAGGCTCTACCTCAAGAGAAGTTTGAAGCTTTTCACAAAGCTTTGGGCTTACTTCCTTTGTGGATTGATCTCTTTCCACATAGTTTGGCACTTCTTTATACATGAGTGCCAACTCCTTGTTCACCACATCACTCCCAGGGGGGATTTGTTGATATATTTTGGTAGTGATGTGTGTGAACACACTTACGACCTTCGGAGCACTTTTTTTCTCTCTTAAGGAGGTTTTTTCCCTCCACTTGCATATATGCCTATAACCCTAAGCGGTTACTTCTCTTTGTACATTCATTTGGTAATAAACTTAGTATTTTGCGTTCTGGTCCAAGATTCTTCTTGTTCCTTATGTTGTTCTGGTGCTTCCATAGACCTCAAACTCCAACAAAAACAAAGATGAAAAATATACCATCAATACTCTAGTATGGAAGGGAATGGTCTACTTTCCAAGTGAAACTTCAAAACCTCAAAAATAATCATGTAGCATTGTTTGGATTGTTAGTATCCAAGCAATATAAGCATGAATGAGCATCTCCTTGAAGCATAGAAAAGATAGGCACAAGTGAAACATGAGTATCCAATAATAATGCACCTTGCATCAATTTTTTGTACTCCCAATTACCAAATACAAACTTGTAAGCACATGATACATCTCTTTCCCCACATGAGCGAAATGGGCCACATAAATATGATACTCAACTCCCCAAAGGATGATCGTAAAGAATGCTCTCATAAACATAAATTCCAATCCCTAAGACATATGAAATGTGTAGCCATCCCCCATGGATGAGACCAAGTAGAATCTAAATGCTTCTTCTAAACATAGGAAGGAAAAATGAAGTATGCAAGGAAAGCCCTCAATCGAAACATGAAGTTCAAAGAAATGAGTGTGTCCTGGCTTGTAACCAATGTTTGCACATAGAGAATAAGAGAGCCAAACAAGTACAATCCATTAATGATAATCATGTACATAGAGCTCCAAAAGATAAAAAACCCCCACAATCCATTTTAACTTATGAAATGCTCCCAAATGTGAAAATCACTTGAGAATGGTTGTCCCAAGACTCCAAAGCTCTTTATGAATGAAATCCCATAAGCTTGGGGAGCTTATGCAACCCACTCCTTGTGAAGATGTCTTGGGTTGAAGTGAAGGAGTTGCTTCATGCTCTCTTGAAAGTTTGAAAAGCTTCCTCAAATGCAATCCATAACAAGATCAATTCAAACATAGGCATGAAGAAGTGTAAAGGAGAATCCCGATAAGAAATTATAGGGCCTTACATGCACCTAAGTCACCCTAATGCATGATATTCCAATTCAATCTCCTAAATGATTAGCACTTGGTTCATTAGGACTTTATCATGAATCCCGTGAAGATCCAAATGTGTGAATAAATGAGTGTAATTGAGAAAAATTAATGCATCATGAGAATTTTTTTTAACTTTCAATGCATGAGTTACCATATCTAATGCTTGCAATAATGAAACTAGATCCAAAGTAATATGATGTTATGTCTAGCCTCAACCCAAATTGGGTGCATCTGAACACATCCCCCAACCCAAAGCTACATATGACATGAATACCAAATGTGAAATGGAAAAGAGTTAAAGAAGTAAAGAAAGGAAATGAAAGCTCAACTAGATTTACAACCTCCCCTTATGCTTTTGAAAGTGGTCAACCCGCAATCTCCATGTGAATTGGTATGCACCAGTACTCCAAATCCAAAATCTTTAAAGTGGAATTTCAACTCCCAAGGGGTGGTTTGGACAGGATTCCTTAAGGGCCAGTTATAAAACCACTCCCTAACTATCTTCGTGAAGTATACCCCTTGAAAGGAGTCCTCAAACATGTAATAAGTTTAAAAGAGCAAATACCAATGTAATGAGAGGCTCTAAATAGTAATTTCACATATAGAAGGTTTACAAGGCAAATTTTTCTTGAATTTAAACATTAAATGAAAAGAAAACCTGAATTAGCTTCAAACAACCAAAGCTATGACATGAATGTGAGAAAATAGTGAATTAACTTTCTTAACAGGTTTCTCACAAATGCTTATGTATGGCTCCATGGTTGTATGAGAATCTAAAGAGGTGGGAACAAGAAGAAGAGAGTGGAGGAGGGAATGAGAGAGATTGGTTTCCCAAGCAACTTCATATGGTTGCAAGCTCCTCCAAACTCCAAATTTGAATCCAACTTTGGATCTTCTCACCCAACCTAACATATGCTCATAAAAACATAAGGATGATTGACAACAATATGCTTAAAGAGGTTAGTAGCCATAAACTAGCATAAACATGGACATTAAACACAAGGGCTGATGAGATGGAAAGGTGAAATCGATCAGCATGCCCCCTATTTCCAAAGGTTTCCAAGACTGTCCTTATATTACCATATCACTACCTTTGACATCCCCGTACTTCAGATTGACCTCCAAGTTTGAAGTAGGAGCTTGAAACCTTCAAGCCATGGAAGCACTTAATCCCTTAACTTTTGGTCTTTGGACACATTCTCAAGCATATGGGCAGTCACAAAAACCAAAAGGTAGGTTGTCTTCATGTTTGAGGCTTCAAGAAGAGATCTTCAAAAACCTGTTATCCAAGGAAGCTCCAAGGAATCATGGAGTCAATTAACAATGTTAACCACAAACCTAGAAGCTCTTAGCTTCTTGTAGTCAAAAAGTCATTAAAAATTAGCCTTTAGTACAAATAACAATGTGCTAGCTGTCATTTATTACCATCTAGGTGAGGGCATCACCAATGCCATCTAGAGTGTTATACACCACATACAAAAGTGAATGTGTAGAGTGGCATGAATGTACCATTAAGAACAATTTCTTTCAAGTAGTGATTATAAGTAGCATTGGTGATTTGGTTGCGAATTGAATAGTGTGAATGTAACTTAAAGAGCAAAAAATGCAATATGTCACACCATATGAAGAACATAACCACATATGAGACCATGATATTCAAAAAAGAACAATGTATAGCATTATACAATAAGTGCCAAAAGATTGGCTGCCTTCAATCCACCTCCATCTCTAGACATGGCCACATAATTTATTGTGTTTTTTTTGGGATTTTGGACACAATCCCCATCTAGGGAGAGCCTCCATATTCCAAGGCACAGCAAGCTTGATGGATTCCTAACCTTCAAACCTAGAGTGTGATCTCAAAAATAAATAGGCTAGTGAAAATTTGAATAGAAATATCTTTCCTATTTAGCAAATATGACATACAGAGAGAGGTAAAGGGAAATATCAAGTTCATTCAGCCTTGAGCCTTTGATCCACAAGTTTCTAGCTTCTCACACCCTTTGAAATCATAAAAAACAATGAAGATCCACATGTAAATATCATCTATGTCAAGCTTTTCCTCCCTACTCAGCTGGTTGAACCTACAATTCCTTCAAGGGGATGAGCAATAGGCGACCCCTAAAACACATGCAATGATTGGTGCTCCTTATGACCTTAGGGCTCTCCCATGACTCCTTCATTGCTCCGAATACAAAGATAGATTGCCATTTTTTTCTCTTTGCAGGTACTAGGTTGACCTGTGTGGTTATGGGAGTATACTTCACTCCATTTGGATACTGGATGATGCCTCAACCAGCTGCAACAAAACAGATAACTTGATCTCTTCATAGAGTATGAGCTAACTAGACAGACACTGTTCTGGACATTTCTCTGCACATGTGCAGGCACTAAACCTGAGACTTATACCAAACAAAGTAGAACTTATAAGCTTTCCAACAAGACAAAAATCATTGCAAATGGATTCCGGATGAAGGAGAAACAACAATTACAAGACCGGGGGGTCTGCCAAAAACATCTAGATAGATAGAGTGTGTAAAAGTGAAATTTCTGCAAAATATGCAGAGAACAGCTAGTAGGGGGTGTGCTTAAGCAAGGGGGCAGCTTGGGCACGTATTTCCACGACTCTAAGTCATAATACAACTCATTAGAGGTTTTAAAGACCTCATACTAACCTCTTTAACCAATCAAAAGCATATACATGTGAAAAGTGAGGTCCAATCACATCAAGAGGTGAGCTAAATCTTCTCTAATCAAATTCTTTCCATTATGGGCATGATTTGATGCCTCCAACTCGTGGAAATCAGCCTCCTTTGATTGTGGATGATGTGGAAGGTTCAATTTGGGGCATGTTCCCACACTCTTGAGCTTGAAAAACTTTCAACACTCCTCCTCAAGCTCAAGTCTTTTCCTTTGTTGCTTCAGCCTATGTCTCTTATGTTGATAGCTTCCTTGAATCCTCCAAGCTTTGTACCTTCAAGAAACTTTGTCATCATGTCTGCAACCTGCATTTTAGTGTTCACGTACCTTATATCTAGCTCTTTTGCCATCACCTTTTCTCTAATGAAGTGGTAATGAACCTCTATGTGCTTGCTCCTTGCATGAAACATGGGATTGTTAGCTAGATAGATGCTTGAAATGTTGTCTCCATAAAGAGGAGACTCCTGCACTTCCACTTCCAAGTCCTTAAGTAGCTTCTTAAGCCATAATAGCTCACATGTAGCCAATGCTAAACCTCTGTACTGAGCCTCTGTGGATGAAAGAGCAACAGTGGGTTGCTTCTTAGAGCTCCAAGAGATCACTTTTGTACCTATCATGAAAACATAACCCGATGTACTCCTTCGATCATCCTTGCTACCTGCCCAATCAGCATCACTATATCCTTTGACACTTAGATCAGCATCATATGAGTAAAATAGACCTTGGTTAATGGTGTGCTTGATGTAACGAAGCACCTTTCTTGCCGCCATAAGATGATCATGAGTAGGTGTATGCAAAAATTGAGAGAGAACACCTACTACATATGCAAGATCAGGTCTAGTGAATGTAGCATAAATTAATGAACCAATTATGCTTCTATATAGTGTAATATCTTGTATAGCCTCTCCTTGACCTGCAACCAACTTTGTATTGGGCTCCATGGGCTGAGAAAGTGGCTTACAACCACTCATACCAAACCTGTATAGCACATCCAACAAGTATTTTCTTTGAATCAAGAAGATGCCATTGTGTGCATAGATTACCTCTATTCCCAAGAAGTATTTTAGTGTTCCAAGATCAGATATCTTGAACTCCTTTCCTAGATTTGATTTGATATCTTTAATACCTGCAATATCACTTCCTGTGATGATCAAATCGTCCACATAGATGCATATATATACTGTCTTGTCTCCTTGCTTCTTCATGTAAAGTGATGGATCTGCAACACTTTCTTTGTATCCACAACTTGATAAATAATCCACTAACCTCTGATTCCAGGCCCTTGGGGCTTGCTTTAGTCCATATAGTGCTTTCCTTAGCTTGCAAACATGATTTGGGTACCTCATACTAGCAAATCCTTGAGGTTGGCTCATGTAGACTACTTCTTCAAGCTCTCCATTGAGGAAGGCATTCTTCACATCCAACTGATATAAGCTCCATTTCCTTGATGTGGCCACTGCAATCAAAGTCCTAATTGTTGGCATCTTGGCTACGGGGCTGAAAGTTTCATCATAATCTATCCCGTAGCTTTGGGAGAAGCCTTTCGCCACCAACCTTGCTTTGTACCTAGCAATGGAACCATCTGAATTTCTTTTAATTTTGTAAACCCACTTATTACCTGTCACCTTCATGCCTTCTTGAGCTGGTACCAAGCTCCAAGTATGGTTCTCATCAAGTGCTTTGAGCTCTTCCTTCATTGCCTCTTGCCATTCCTTGCAATCCTTAGCTTCTTCATAACTAGTTGGTTCCTTGTCCTTGATTACCTGAGTCATGTATGCATAATGCTTTGCAATGAAATTATCATATGTTAACCTTTGTACTGGATATCTTACTCTTGAAGACCTTCTTTCACTTCCTTTAGGTGTGGTTGCCATCTTCTTTCTTTGTTTTGCCATTCCTGGAGTTTGAATTTCTTCTATCTCTTCATCTTCCAACATGCTCTCGTCCACATAGCTTCCTTCTTCAACTGAAATCTTCTCTTTGCCTTTGACTTTGCTTTCTTCAGAGCTGGTCTCTCTTTCCCTAAGCCTTCCACTCCATGGTGAGGGTGTCCTTGTGTTGCATGAGTTGCTTGGACCACTCAAATCCATGCTTTCTTGAACTCTATCATCATTCTTCAAATCTGTCTCACCTATGTCTTCAACCTGCAATGGACTTGTGCATGCATACCAAGGCTTCAACTCATCAAAGACAACATCCCTACTTACCTTCAGCTCCTTGGTGATGGGATTATAGCATTTATACCCCTTTTGTTCCATAGAATATCCCAAAAAAATACACCTTTCAGATTTGGCATCTAACTTTGACCTCAACTCTTGAGGTACATGTACATAGCATATACAACCAAAGATTCTAAGATGTGAAATGCAAGGTTTTCTTCCACTCCATGCTTCCTCAGGGGTTAGATGATGTATACCTGATGTAGGACATCTATTCATGATGTATGTGGTTGTATATGTAGCCTCTCCCCAATAACAATGCGGCATATTCATTTCATTGAGCATACACCTTGCTACCTCTGCTATGTGTCTGTTCTTTCTCTCTGCTACCCCATTTTGTTGAGGGGTATACCTGCATGTAAATTGTCTTTTGATGCCATTGACCTGCAAAAATTCAGAAAATTCATGGGAGAAGTACTCTCCCCCTCCATCGGATCTCAAAGTTTTGATAAACTTGCCAGATTCCTTCTCCACCTGTGCTTTGAATTTCTTGAAGTAGTGGAACACATCTGATTTGTTTCTAATGCAATAAAACCACACTTTCCTTGAAAAGTCATCAATGAAGGTTACAAAATACCTATTTCCAGCAAGGGATGCTTCTCTTGTTGGACCCCAAACATCCGTGTGAATGAGGTCTAAAACATTTGCACTTACATAGGTACTCTTCTTGAAGGGCAGCCTTGATTGTTTTCCTTGTTGGCAAGCTACACAAATTTCATGCAACATTTTAGATGTAAAATTTGGTAGGCCTCTTACCAAGCTCCTCCTTTGCATGTCCTTGAGCTTTTGTAGGTTGATGTGACCTATTCGTTTATGCCATAGATCCAAACCTACTATCCTCTTGTCTCCATATGTGACATACATTGAATGGTGTGGCTGATTTATGTCCATTGTGAACATTCTCCCTTGCTTTTTTCCTTTTGCTATGAGCTTGAAACCTGCCCTTGGATCCTCAACAAAACATCCTCTTTCATTGAACCTAACTTGATAGCCTTTTCTACCATTTGGCCTACCGAAATCAAGTTTTTGGTAATAGTAGGGACATGTAATACCTCTGATAAGCACTTTGCTCTTTGATTTCCTTCCAAACTGATATCTCCCACATGTTGAATGGTATGCTCTGAGTTATCACCTGTTTCCACATGCCCTTGATGCTTTGGGACCTGCAAATTACTAAAAAACTCCTTTCGACATGACATATGATTGCTACATCCACTGTCTACATACCATACATCTTCACTAGCTTGAGTTGTATCTTCACCATACCTCATGGCAAGTAAATAATCATTCCCATGGCTGGATGATGTGTTTGCATAATTACCTTGCCCTCTATAATTGTTGTTGTTGTTGCTTTGATTCCCTTGTCTTTGAGCTCTATGATAGCATTCATTTGCAAAATGACCGGGCTTACCGCATACAAAGCATCCATTTGAAGTGGCTTGTCCTCTCCCACCAAATCTTGCACCTCTTCCTCTATTTGTGGCTCTTCCACCTCTTTGACCTGCATTTTCTTGTTGTCCTTGACCTCCTTGGTTGCTTTGATATCTTCCTCTTCCTCTTGAAGCACCTCGATTGTGTCTTCCTCTTCCTCGACCTGCATACAACAATTGCCCTTGGCTATCCTTGGCATTATGACTACCAAGGTTCATCTCCTCTGTCACCATGAGAGTGATTAGTTGATCAAAATCAGGAAGAGAGTCCCTTACATACACTGAAGTTGTGAAAGCCCTCCATTTTTCATCATCCCTAAGTCCATTTAGGGTGTGGGCGACAAGATCGTCATCATCTAGCGCACAACCGATTGACCCTAGTGCATCTGCAAGCTCTTTAACCTTTAATATGTAATCATTAGCACCTTGAGAGGGGCTTTTCCTAAGATTATTTAGCTCATTCTTGAGCTGAATTTTTCTAGCTTTTGTGGAGGTTGAGTACAATCTCTCCAAGCACTCCCACACCTTCTTCGATGTATCCAAATCTTGAATATGCCCTACCATAGAGTTGCTAATATGCTGAGATAAAATGAAAATGACCCTTTTGTCCCTTTCATCCCACTCTCTTACTGCTCTTCTCTGGTCATTGGTTGGATTTACCTCATCTATGTAGGGTTTTGGCTCTCCACCACTCACAAGTCCCCACAAACCTTTTCCCATCAAAAAATTGCTTATTCTAAATCGCCATGGTTGGTAGTTTCCTTTTTCGAGCTTCTCAATCTGAGCATTGAGATCAGCCATGGTGCCTCCTAACTCTTTTGAACCTCCCCCTTGATGCAATGAAGTTGAAAAGGATGTCTTTTACCTCAAAAAATAGAGCTACTCCTCTTGATGAAGCTTCGTCTTTGATTTGATGATGTATTTGCTTCCCCTTGTTGTTGACGTGCCCGTTCTTTGCTTCCTTCCTTCAAACTTTGATTAAGTCTTTACTTCACTTCAGTAGCTCCTTCTTCTCTCTTTGATACTCCACTTATAGCTCTGATACCACTGTTGGAGGATAAACACTCCTATGTGCACAACAAAAGCAAATGAACCCTCCTAGGATCCTGAAATTTTTCAGACATAGGCTCTGTATTTTCTAAGTTTCTCTGAGTATATGCAGAGACTGAAAATGAAATTTTTCAGGCATAAACTAGACTTTAAGAGCTTTCAAATGAGAGTAAAATCACTCAATTTGGATACTGGATGATGCCTCAACCAGCTGCAACAAAACAGATAACTTGATCTCTTCACAGAGTATGAGCTAACTAGATAGACACTGTTCTGGACATTTCTCTGCACATGAGCAGGCACTGAACTTGAGACTTATACCACACAAAGTAGAACTTATAAGCTTTCCAACAAGACAAAAATCATTGCAAATGGATTCCAGATGAAGGAGAAACAACAATTACAAGACCGGGGGGTCTGCCAAAAACATCTAGATAGATAGAGTGTGTAAAAGTGAAATTTCTGCAAAATATGCAGAGAACAGCTAGTAGGGGGTGTGCTTAAGCAAGGGGGCAGCTTGGGCATGTATTTCCACGACTCTAAGTCATAATACAACTCATTAGAGGTTTTAAAGACCTCATACTAACCTCTTTAACCAATCAAAAGCATATACATGTCAAAAATGAGGTCCAATCACATCAAGAGGTGAGCTAAATCTTCTCTAATCAAATTCTTTCCATTATGGGCATGATTTGATGCCTCCAACTTGTGGAAATCAGCCTCCTTTGATTGTGGATGATGTGGAAGGTTCAATTTGGGGCATGTTCCCACACTCTTGAGCTTGAAAAACTTTCAACAATAACTTGTAGAATCCATTGCATACATCCAAGGATCTACTATTGTTTGTCATTGATATGTGAAGCTTCATAATCTTCTGGTTGATCCATAGACTCACCATTTGGAGCTAGGTGTTTCTACTTGTCTGACTAGGCTACAATATTTTTTTCTGCTCATTTATTGAGATGCAATGTTGGGTGTGCCCCTTTTCTTTGGCTCTATTTTTTCCCATCCATTCTTATGCTGAAGAAATCCCTCAAACATTGTGAATGAGAAGATCTTACCCACCTATACAAAGGAAATGAAGGCCCTTATGAATGATCAAGAGTAGTTCATGTGCTTTACCCCTAGACATATTTACTTGAATAAAATTGGCTCTTAGCATGGGCATTAGAGAGAGCAATAATCAAATGATTTACCAAAGATATTCCTTTTGGTGTTTTGTTGTCGCTTTATGAATTAGACTCTTCTCTTGTGGCTTAAGTTGCTTGTCGATCATAAAGTTGATACAAGGGTAGGCAAATAGTAGGGAGGTAAGAATCATTCATTTTGCATGTGGTTAAGGCATTGCTAGAATCGAATGCTACCAAGATGGTAATAGATTATCTTGGAACATTGAATAACGTGCATCTTGGTGATCCATCAACATGCACGATCTTTATGCAGCAAGCATAGTAAAGGAAGGTCTTATGTAGGTCACAAAGTAGGGCAAATATCTTATTATTTGTGTTTATTGCTAGTTGTGGGTAGTATGGGCCAATATCTTCTCCTCCTTAGATAGCATCTCAAGTTATAATGTGACAATGTAGGCTTTCTCTCCCCATCGTGCTTGTGGCTGATGTTCATTCCTTGCTTCAAAGCTGCTTATGATGATGAGGAAACCACCTCCTAATCGAATGATATACCTAATCAAAGTTGATGTAAACACAAGAGAAGAGGTCTACTAAAATCACATGCATTAATTGGTTTTGGAATACACAAGAGAAATTCGTGGGGAGGAAATTTGAAATCCATATCTCAATTCAAATAAATACTTAAGAGAGGAAGTAGGGAGGGTGAAGACCAACCCCCCAACAAACGGATTCATGTCTCTTCCAAAGATTTGTACAAGTCTTACCTTAGAATCCATTTGAGGACTAGTAGAAACTTGCATGTGAGAGTTCAAAAAGGATGAATTGGTGGAGGATAGTATCGCACGCACAAACACACACACACATATATATATATATATATATATATATATATATATATATATATATATATATATATATATATATATATATATATATATATATATATATATATATATATGGGATGAGAGAGGACGTGTACTACCCATCCTCCTACCCGAGGCATTCGTTAGTTCAAAGATGGTAGATATGGATAGTGATGCAAGTAGTGGATGTGCGGAGGTGCACATGTCTGTATGAGTGTGAGAGACAATGGGGTTAAGGGGACGTTCTTGTGGAACCAAAATAAATGAATTAAAACTCTTTAAAAAATGGAACAAATAGGGGTTGTAAGGCCAAACAAAGGACAATTGAATTCAAACACATTCACAAGTTCCAAGATGCATCACAAAAAGTGTAGACAATACCAAAAACTTGGAAAAACCAATGTTTCAAGGCCGAACATCCTCAGTAATGGTGCCAAATTTGTTTATTAGCAATAGTGACCCTTAATGAACTTGCATGGAAGAAAGAGGCATATTCAAGTTAGTCTAGACATGGTGCAAGGCTTTCCACACATGCTCACTTTAACAATGCCTTGGTGGTACACGTAATCATCGAGCAGATATCAAGCACCCTCACACCCACATGTGAACCCTAGCTAATGTCTACACACAAGTAGAGCAACTCCTAACTACGCAATGAGGTTTTGAAAAACAAACGAAATCCTTCATTCCATTTCAAATGGGGGGAAATAAGGCCTATGTCAAGGGATCCAAAATACAAAGAAAGAAAGCTTCTCCTCATATAGAAAAGAGGATTTACATAAGGTAGTGCCTAGATATATAATTTAAAAAGGAGTATTTCTAAAGAGGGAGTAGGCTTGCACATATTCGAATAAGAGCCCAAATATAAGAATATCAATAAGAAATGATTTTATAAAAAAGAAGTGTCTAATTTTCAAAGGTGTGGAAATATCCAAAGAGGGCTCAGAGATAGTTTCATGGGAGACTCATACATACTGTAAATTTTGGAGCCAATGCCAAGGCCCCTTCATCTTTTAGAGTCTTCCAACCATAGCCATACATAGCCATCCATATCCATGCTTCATGTAGCTCCACCAAACAAGCCTTTATAGTGGAAGTGGTTCAGGCTCAACCATAAGTGTGAACTTTTTGCCTATTATGACCAGCAAAGGCTTAAAGTTTGAGCTTGTAACAAGAGCGTAAGAGGCTCAAAATTAAGTTCAACCCTCTATCTAGAGTGTACAAGGCTCCAAATTAAGTTCAAACTTATAACTAAAGCAAAAAAGGCTTAAACTCAAGTTTGTGCCTATAAAGTGAAAGATTTTGAGACTCATTTGAACCTTCCAGACCAAAATATGCTTGAACTTAAGTTTGTATGTGTTGGTTGTGATGAGGGATAGAGCACAAAACCTCTTCTAGATTGATTTTGAGTCTTACTTTGAAGCCCTAAATTTGAACTTATAGAGTCCTTAGAGACAACATGCAACTAGCTCGAACTTAAGTTCGAGTCTTAGTGAGCAAGAGAGGCTTGAAGCTTGAATGTCTAGTCAAACCAAAAGAGGCTTGGACTTAAGTTTGAGCCTCTATATCTTACAATAGGAGAAGCTCTATATAATCAAAGTAGACTCAAACTTAATTTCGACCCTTTTCTTTTAGGAGTACAAGAGTCTTAAAACTTAATTTTGAGTTGATAGATTAAGTGAAAGAGGTTCAAACTTTACTTTGAGCCCTAAATTTCTTTCAACTTAGAGAGGCTCTAGAAGATTATAAAACTCTTGAACATAATGTCAAGCCTCTAATGTCTTAAGAATGGTGTATATATATATATATATAATGTCTTAAGAATGGTGTATATATATATATATATATATATATATATATATATATATATATATATATATATATATATATATATATATATATATATATATATATATATATATATATATATATATGTATGTGTGTGTGTGTGTGTGTGTGTATGTATGTATGTGTGTGTGTAAAGTTATATATACAGCAAGAGCAACGAGATATATATACTATATGTATGGTTTTCATATATATATATATATATATATATATATATATATATATATATATATATATATATATATATATATATATATATATATATATGACTGCTATATATATGAAAATCATAGATATAGCTACATATATATATGAAAAATTTGGCTTTTTGGTTTTCTTGGAAATGAAGAGAGGGAGGGACGACAGAAGAAATGTACTACCCATCCCCCTACCCGAGGCATTCATTTGTTCAAAGATGGTAGACATGGATAGTCATGCAAGTAGTGGATGTGTGGAGGTGTGCATGTTTGTGTGAGATTGAGAGACAAGGGGGTTAAGGGACGTTCTTGTGAAACCAAAATATAAATGAACTAAAACTCTTTAAAAATTTGAACAAATAAGGGTGCTATGTAAGGCCAAACAAAGTCCACATGAGTTGCAACACATTCACAAGTTCCAAGGTGCATCACAAAAAGTGTATACAATACCAAGAACTTGGAAAAACCAATATTTTAAGGCGGATAATCTCCGATAATGGTGTCAAAATTGTTTCTTAGGAGTATTTGGCCCTTAATGAACATGCATGGAAGAAAGAGGCTTATTCAAGATACTCTACACATGGTGCAAGGCTTTCCACACATGCTCATCTTTAACAATGCCTCAAGGGTACATGTAATCATCGAGCAAATGTCAAGCACCCTCACACCACATGTGAACCCTAGCTAATGTCTACACACACAAGAAGACCAACTACTAACTAGGCAAGGAGGTTTTGAAATACAAATCAAATCCTTCATTCCATTCCAAATGGGGGACATAAGGCCTAGGCCAAGGGATCCAAAATACAAAGAAAAAAATCTTCTACTTATATAAAGAAAGAGGACTTAGTGGCTAGATAAGACATTTAAAGCGGAATCTTTCTAAAGAGGGAGTAGGCTTCCACGTATTCGAATAAGAGCCAAAAAATAAGAATATCATTAAAAAATGCTTTTACAAAAAAGAAGTGCATGGGTATATAAAATAAATCAAAGGAAAATGTGAAGAAAATAACTTAATATAAAAAGAAAGAAAGCTAGAGACATGGAGAGGATAAATGAGGACCTTTTTTAGATTCAATTCTCCCATTGAGTCCTCTTAGCTTTTATTCTTTCAATTTCTATTCTCCCCTTGAAGAACTTTATGGGATTCCGATAAGCTAAATATTGTATGCACTTTTTGGAAACTTTTTTGACAAAGTGGGCTTGACTATTAAGGGGTTAAATAGTGTATGCACTTGTTGGAAATATTTTTGACAAAGTGGGCTTGACTATTAAGGGGTTAAATAGTGTATGCACTTGTTCCAAAACTCACTATGTCTATGGTGATGAAGATGAACACGATGAAGTGGGCTCAAAAAGTTTAAAGTAGAAGCTCAACGATGCCATTATAAGGGACGTGCTTTACCATTGAAATAATATGAAGAGGATTTTATGCAATGAAACAAGAGAACCGATCCCTTGATTGATTCCTTTATATGAAGAGGATTTTATGCAATGAAACAAGGGAACCGATCCCTTGATTGATTCCTTTGATTCTCACATTTTCTTTGTCAATTTCTCAAAAAAAGAGAAAGTATATTCTACTAGATTTGTTTCAATTTGGTCAAACTTAGAGAAATGAGCTCTCAAAGAGGCTCAAACTTAAGTTCAATTCTATTACAAGTTTGAACATACTACCAGTTTGATCCTTTTGTGTAACAATTAAGTTCAAGTCTCTTATCAAAGTAGAAAAGGCTCAATCTTAGGTTTGAGCTCTAGCCAAAAAGGAAGAGACTTGAACTTAAGTATACACGCACATACTTACATGTTTGTGTGTGTGTAGATAGGACTTTGTATACATGTATATGCATAGATACATGTTATCATTAGTGTCCATGTGAAAGGCCAAATGGCCGTGGAACACATTTGTATATGTTCTTTAAGAAAACATATAGTGGTATGGTCAATCACAAAATACAGGTTCAACCACATTTGTAACACCTAAGAAGTCTATGTGTTCATGCTCCCTCTGTACTCTATTTGTATGCGTATAATGTAGCCTTCGTGCGCAGTACCATGTGCGGCACTTGAAGCTCGGTTTTTTACTCTGATGATATCATTGTGGAACTCTCAAGAAGGAGAGCGCATTGTGGTGGACCAACATTAAAATACGTCATTGGTATCATAGCATTTTGAGGCAAAAGGTTTGTTCCTTTTGTGTGAGTGAAGCAAACACTTGCCCAGCCATTGAAGGCTTACGACTAAGGTGGCAACTAAGGCATTTGCTTTTCAAAGCTTGTTTTGAAGCATTTTTTGGGTGATTCTTGGAGTCATGTTGGATCACTTGCATGCATAGTGCTCTTCACACAGGTCCAAGAACATCAAGAAGAGTATTCTTTGTATTCTCCGATAACAAATGTTCACCTTTGGGAGTTGTATTTTGAATCACACTCGTAAAACTATAGGTTTTTTGAAAGGTTTTCAGGTGTGGTGGGAGTGGCCACTTCAAGTCTATGCAGGTTTTTGAGCCTAAAGAGCAAAGTTGAGAAACACTTGCACATGTTGTTGGCTAGTGTTTGGGCTGTGAATTCAGTCTTTCATTGCCATTTTATTGCGCATATTGAGCACATACCCACTATGTACGCTTCTATGGATACCACTTATGTACCTCCATGTGGTCATTGATATAGCAGTTGCATTTTTGCATAAATACTTTTATGTTTGATAAAGAGGGTCATGGTGAGGTTTTCTTAACTAAAAGACACCCAGATATCGGGTTCTCTTTGGTGATGCAGGTGGAAGACTTACCCAGCCTTGCCATAGGAGATATATGATAGTTGTTCATAGGTGCTCGATAAGCGTAGTTGGCTTCTTTTGGGTAACTGATTGTATGTAGTTTGAGTCAGTGATCCACTATGCAGGCTAACATGTCAGTACTTGTAGTTTTATGAGATTTTGACACTAGTCATATGCTCATTTTGCAGAGGATACTTTGGCAAAATGTTTCTTGATTTTTTGGTTTTGTCAACTATGTAGTGGTCAATTTACTCCTTGATACACTTATTGGTGTGAGCACATTTATTCTCACACAATTCTGCAGATCAAGAACCAGATTCTTATGAGGAGGCAAAGACCAAACCTGAGTGGAGGAAGGCTATGTATGAAGGGTTCAAAGCTCTTAAGGAGATCAAAACTTGGTAACTAGTACAATTAAGGAAGGCATGAAGATGGTCCAAAACAGATGAGTGTACAAGACCAAGAGGAATGCAATGGCAGCTTGGCAAGGTACAAGGCTAGAGTAGTAGTCAAAGGCTTCACACAGACACAAGGGGTGGATTATGAGGAGAATTTTAGCCCTATTGAAAACAAGGCTACCATTAGAGATCTCATAGACCTATGTGCAACAAGGAGGCAGCCTATCTACCAGATGGACATAAAGAATGCCTTCTTGAATGGTGAGTCACAAGAAGAGGTGTTCATGGAACAACCCTCATGGATGAGCAAAAAGCAACCCATAGTTGCATTGAGTTCAACAGAGGCTGAATATAGAGCTTTAACCCTCACTACATGTGAAGCAATGTGGCTTAAGAATCTCTTCAAAGATCTTGGTATACAACTTGGACCGATTCCAGTTTATGGAGATAACACATCAAGCCTACATCTTGCTAACAATCCCATGTATCATGCAAGGAGCAAGCACATTGAGGTGCACTACCATTATGTAAAGAAATGTGTTCTTATTTCTTGCCGATCTAAACATATGTTATATCAAAGTTCACACAGTAGTTGGAACATGATTTCAAAGCTGATAAAGACACAACACAAATACAATGATAATCATGCATCTACTAGCATGCAAGAGGCTCTACTAATATGTAGTTAGAAGCCTTTACTCACATATGCTTATGATTATTTACACATTCAACCCTTCCTTTATACTCAATTCTTATTTACAGAGCTCCTAAAGTTCATGTGCCTCCACACATGTCTAACTCCAACAAAATTATTCTAGCCTTTAGGTTGGTCCAGATTCCTCAATGAAGAATTTTTCATAAGAGGATAGACTTTTTGATTTCAATGAGAGGGTGCCAGATAGCCATGAACTTCATATCCCACCACAATCGCATCCACGACACGCACCACTTCTTGTTGAGGTTGACCTGATAATCAATGATTTCTTTGATGTTCGGGATTTTTGTTAGGCAATTACCATTGTGCCATCTGAGACGAAGCAGGCATGGCGGGTCATGCCCCATGAGAAGGTGAACTTTAGAGCAAGTCCCAGCCAAGACATCTGCTTTGTAAAGTATTCCATTCTTCATAGGTAATGTTGATGCTAGGGTCACTATCCTCGAAGGTGATCCACTAGTTGGTGACTTGTTTCCAGAGGTGTTTCCATTTTTTGAAGCCTTTGTTCCATAGCCTCTTGCCGTTTTGAATGTTCCAAGATTCCATGTTCTTGATGCCATGGATCGGAAACCAGATAGATTCATATAGGTTGTTTACTCTTGCATGTCCCTTATTTTGAAGCATTTATGCTCATCTCTCTCTCTCTCTCTCTCTCTCTCTCTCTCTCTCTCTCTCTCTCTCTCTCTCTCTCTCTCTCTCTCTCTCTCTCTCTCTCTCTCTCTCTCTCTCTCTCTCTCTCTCCTAGCCCATTCCTTATTTTTAGACACACAAAAACACTTTTTTGTCACTCGTAATTTTATGTGGAATAAGGATGGTGCAAGAGAAGATAAAGAATTGGGGAATCTTTGCATAACACCTGGAAAACATTTTTGAAGGATGCATCAGATCCATTAAAAGATTGCCAAACGTTTTTGTACTTTCATGTATTCAATATGATGTTTAATTAGAGACAAACCTGAATTCTATTCAGCAAAAGAAGAACTCGGCATTCTCATATGATGCAACAATGGAGAAGTCAATCTACAAATAGATTTGCGATCAATCAATGTCAATTATACATTCACGATGGAAATTCTTATTGTGAATCAAATCGTTTGTGCTCGTCAATAATGGTCCAATATTATTTTGAAAATCGATTCTCTGAACTTGCATTCAATTTAGGTACTGTTGCAGAAATCCTACCTTCTTTTGAGACAACAACAACAAACGTAACAAAAAAAACTTAAATTTCCTCCTTTGTACTCTAGATTGGTCAACAAATTCACTGCATTCTTTCTCTCTAGGGAGCACCGACAACAGCCTTTTGTATATACTACGTATATAGAGATCAACAAATTATTCTCCAAAAATGCCTCGACTTTCAATAGATTTTTTGAGATATCAAGCTCAACATGTGACGATCCAGGATGACAAGTACCAGTTTTTCGTTTCTCTAACATGTATAGTGGTCATGCCGGTATATGTCAAGGATACTTCATTGAGCTTTATTAGATTTATCTACCGAGAGTGATGGCACATTTGTTCCTTGCCAGCTCACTCATTCGTGGACATTAGATTTTTTCTTATGTACTGATCTTTATATATTGCACTTGTTGTATTCTTGTTTTTATGTCATTCTTGTACATTCCTTTTTATGTGAAGAAGAAGAAGAAAATCATTATTCCTTGCCTCAATCTGAGTGTGTGCTTCTCTATAAGGAACTTGTATTATCTCCAAGAATCATTGGAGATATAGCATTAGGGGAAAAAAGGAACCTTACATGGGCCTTGTAAGGATCCCTAATTTTTAGGGATTAAGATTAATAAAACAAGGGTTTAAGGCCATAAAAAAACCACTAGTGGTTTCATAAAAAAACCACTAGTGTATCTAAAGTATGTGCTCAATCTAAATGGACTCCTGGAATTCCTATCCCTTAGATAAAACTCCACGAATGGCTGAGATGAAGGAGGGAGTGCCTATCACAAGAGGACGAAAAATTTTCTAAAAGATGAGCAGTCGTGGGCATTTGTTTCCATTAGATCACTTCACATGGACAGCCAAGATTAGGAGGTTGTGTCTGTCCAAAGATGACAAAATAGGAAGCATTCAATGAGCAATGGAAGTGTGTGTGGACTGTCAGAAAATGACAAACGATGAGCTGAACTTTCGTGGCGGGGTTCATTTGGTGCCGTCCAATTGATTAAGGATCTAAAGGCACAAAATGGATCTTGAGATCCTCCCAAAGATATGGTTTCACAACCATTTGATCTAGCTCCATCCAATGGAATGTATTTAAAGGTGCCTTTCTTCATGCGTTTGAATCTACGCCATTAGATCTTCTTCACATCCAATGGACAAAATTTCATGCCAATTTTTTTTTGAGATTTAACATAAGCCTTAGGATCTTTGCGTTCATCCAACGGCTATGGCTGAAACTCTAGCACTATCAAACCACTTTTCGAGAAGAACTTGTGGTTTTTAGTCACTTATACCAACTTTGACCACCAAAAAGCAAGGGAAGCCTAGGCCTAGCCTAGGTGATTAAGGTACTAGACTATGTCCACCACCCTCCTCTCGTTGGTCCATCACTAATCACTCCTTAATCTAAAAGGCCCATGTAGGGTTCATTTTTTCCCCTAGTGGTATGCAATCCCAAATCTGCATATAGCAATCTAATCCATATGGCCTCCTGAGTAGCATTTGGCCAATCCTCTATATTATGCCTCTATTGAAGATAAAGCAACAGTAGGTTGTTTTTTTGAATGCCATGATATAGGCTTTTCACCTGCAAAAGATGTATAACCTGAGGTACTCCTTCTATCATCTTTGCAACCTGCCCAATCTGCATCTGAGTATATCTTGATCTCCAAATCTGTAGTATAAGGAAAGTATAATCCTTGATTTTGAGTGCCCTTAAGGTACTTCAAAATCCTCTTGGCAGCTTCTAAGTGAGGTGCTCTAGGTTTTTACATAAATTGGCTTAATACACTTACTCCATAAGCAATATCGATCCTTGTTAATGTAGCATAATTTAAGCTTCCCACTATGCTTTGATATCCTGCAATATTTTCAAGCACATCACCATCATGAGCACTTAATTTTTGATTCACCTCCATAGGAGTGCTTGCTACCTTGGCATCCTGCAATTGAAAGTTCTTCAACATATCTTGTACATACTTTCTTTGAGTAATGTGGATGCCAGAGTTAGTATAGAATAACTCAAGTCCAAGAAAATACTTTAGTGACCCTAGATCACTGATTTTGAACTCCTGCATCATTTGATTCTTGCTCTACTTGATGCCATTGGCATCATTACCTGTAATTATGATATCATCAACATACACAAATAGGTATATTACCTCTGAATTACTTCTCTTGACAAACAGAGAAGTATCTACTTTACTCATGATGAATCCTTGATCCTGAAGGTATGTAGTCAACCTATGGTTCCATGCCCTAAGTGCCTGCTTTAATCCATAAAGAGATTTATTCAGTTTACACACATATGTTACCTTGCTTGGGTCCTCATAGCCAAGAGGTTGAGACATGTACACCTCCTCTGAAATCCAGCCACGTAGAAATGCATTTTTTACATCCAATTGGTACATGTTCCAATTCTTTGATGCAGCCACACTTACCAATACCCTGATGGTTGGCATCTTGGCCACAGGTAAGTATGTTTCTTCATAATCAACTCCTTGGGTTTGTGCAAAACCCTTAGCTATAAGTCTAACCTTGTACCTACTTATTGATCCATCAGAATTTCTCTTGATCTTGTAAATCCATCTAGAACCAATTACCTTCATTGATTCCTTCTTTGGCACTAGCTCCCAAGTATCATTCTCCTTGAATGCTTCAATTTCTTCATCCATAGCTTCCTTCCATTCTGTCTTGGTCTTTGCCTCTTCATATGATGATGGCTCTTCAAGTGACAAATCCTTTGCAAGATAAATAGAATGCTTAGTAACTAAAGAAGTGGCATACCCATCTGATTGGCTTCTTGCTTTCCCTTTGTGATCTTTTGATTGCTTGGTTGGATGATTCAAGTATATCCTCCAATTACTTCATCTTGACTTTGCATTTGGACTTCCATGCCTTGAATTCTTTTAGGTTGATGATGTCCTGATCATCTGAGTTGATGTCTTCAATCTAGTTTGGCTCCTCCTTGATGAGGCTTGGAAATTCCTCTTCCAAGTCATAAGGCAATTTTACTTTCCTGCATTCACTTTCAAACCAAGAATCATTCTCATCAAAGACAACATCTCTATTGACCACAAATCTTTTGTTGGAAGGATTGTAAAACATGTATCCTTTCTGATTCAAGTCATAACCTATGAAGATGCACTTCTCTACCTTAGGGTCTAGTTTACCTCTGAGTTGAGATGGTATATGCACATAAGCAACACATCCAAAGATCCTGCAATGACCAAGTGAAGGTCTTCTACCATGCCATGCTTCATATGGGTTCATCCCATCAAGAGATCTTGATGGCAATCTGTTAACAAGATAAGTAGTAGTAGATACACTTTCTTCCCACAAATAATTAGGTATTTTTTTCTCATTTAGCATTGAGCTAGCTGTTTCAACAATTAGTCTATTTCTCCTCTCTGCCACCCAATTTTACTCAGGGGTATACCTTGTTGTAATTTCTCTTTTGATTCCTCTATCCTGTAAGAATGCATCAAACTCATTTGAGAAGTACTCACCTCCTCCATGTGACCTTAGTCTCTTTAGGCTTTTTCCTGTTTGGTTTTCAACAAGTGCAAGATACTTCTTAAAGCAACTGAATACTTCATCTTTGTGCATCATAAAATATAAGCTAGTCCACCTATTGAAATCATCAATGAAAGATACATAATACCTTGATCCAGAAATTGAGGGATCCTTACTTGGTCCCCATACATCTGTATGGACAAGCTTTAAGTAGTCCTCATGCATGTAGCCTTTCTTTGAGAAGGGTAACCTGTGAGACTTTCCAAACTGACAAGCACCACATTTATAGATCATGTGTTGCTTGGATACATTGGGTATCCCAAGCACACATTGATCTCTACGTATTTGCTTTAAATTTCTCTCACCAATATGCCCTAATCTCTTATGCCAAATTTCAAGCTCTGATAATGTTTGGTCTTTGTAACTATAAAGTGCAATATGCCTTGTATCTTCAAGTTCAAAAGTGAATGATCTACCTGTCTTTTCTCCTTTGGCAATTCTCTTGAATCCATGTTGGGGATCCTGCACAAGATGCTCCATATTACTATTCATAATTACTATTCATAATTCATTATTGTTCATAATTCCCGTTCATAATTCATTTTTTTAGAAAGACTATTGAATTCTTTCCTAGAATCTGACTCTTGGTCATCCTTCTTTGAGACTTAGTGGTGTTTGGATTCTTCTAGCTCCATTATCATTCTATTTAGTTCTCTATCATCATGGCATCAAAGGTTTTAGGCATGTCTAGTGGATCAGGGCCTAGTGCTAGTGCTCTAAGGAGGAGCTATAACTTGGAGGGCAAAGAATATTTTGAGATCTGAAAATTTGATGGAAGAATCAGATTAAAGATGTGCTAATTCAGAGGAGGCAATGGAAGCCAATAAATGGAATCTCAAAGAAGCCTAGTGACATGGATGAAGATGATTGCGATAAGTTAGATCAAATGGCCAGGTCTACAATTCAATTACACCTGGTAGATAATGTTTGCTTTATAGTATTGCACTGTGAAAGTACAGAGGAGCTTTGGAAGAAGTTATGCAATACATATGGAAAAGAGACGGCATCAAATAAACTGTATCTAATGAGAAAGTTATATGACCTTTGCATGAAGGAAACATACAGATTTGTTGCTCATCTAAATGAGTTTGATGTTATACTCTCCCAGTTAAAAGCTCAGAAAATGGACATGGATAATGAAATGAAAGTAGTCTTGTTGTTATGCACCTTGCCATCATCATGGGATACGTTCTGCATAGCTACTAGCAATAGTGCACCATGTCCTAAACTAGTCTATGATGACATATGTGGAGCACTCTTGACTGAGGAGATTCATATAAACTCTATTGTTGGCACTCAGAGTGGAGATGCATATAATGTTCGTGATTCTTACCAAGTAAAGAATCAACAATGTGGCAAGAGCAAGAATAAGGAAAAGGATGGTCAATGGAGTAAGAGTAGAAGTAAATCAAGGAAGAGGAATATTGAATGCCATTATTGTCATGAGAAGAAAGGAAACATGAAGAAAGAATGTTATGCATTAAAGAATGCTAAAGGTAAAGGACAGAATGTTGATGGGCATGCTAAACAACAACCTACACCATCTACTTCAACTATGAACATTGAAGTAATTCATGTTATTTCTGATGATGTTGATGTGTTGACACTCGATAGCACTATGTCAAATGAGGCTCTTATAGCTGATTCCCTTTTCCACATGTGGATGCTAGATCTTGGTGCTTCTTTCCATGTGACATCACAAAGAGAATGGTTCTCTAATTATGCAACAAAATCTCTTGGTACTCTGAGGCTTGATGACTCTTAGCAGTGTGACATTGTTGCAATTGGAGATGTGGTTGTGCAGTTCATTGATGGTTCAAAATTGACTACACATAAATGCCATGTACCTCAATTATCATGCAGTTTGAAGTAAGTTGGTCAACTCAATGACCTCGGTTACAAGGTGGTTTTCTACGCGCAGTCCTTTCACATATCAAAAGGCAATATGGTTATTGAAAAAGGAAGCAAAGTTGGCTCATTTTATCCCTTATTCATATCATAGAAAGAACACTTGTTCATTGTTACTGAACGACCTATGACTTGTATTTGGCATGGTCGTTTGGGCCATATATCTCATAGGTGAATGGAAAATCTTTCTCATTCTGGCTATTTACTTGTGTTATCTTTCTCTTATTTTTCATTTTTTGAGCATTATCAATATGGAAAGAAAATTAGGAATGTGCATAGAACACACATTGAATCTTCAATTTAGTCTTTAGATCTCGTTCATACAGATGTGTGTGGTCATATGCCTACAAGGTAATTAGATGGTTCTCTTTACTTTCATAGATGATACTACTAGAAAAATCTAGGTATATCCTATCAAATCGAAGGATGAGGTATTCCCTACCTTTAGAAAATGGCTTGCTTCAGTTGAGACTGAAAAAGGAAATAGCTCAAAGCTTGACATTCAAATAATGGGGGTTAGTATACCTCACATGAATTCAGCCTTTTCTGCCACTCTAGAGGAATTCGTAGAGAGTTTATAGCTCCCTATAACCCGGTACAGAATGGTGTATCTGAAAGGATGAATAGAACTATTCAGGATAGAGTAGTTTTTATGTTGCATCATGCAAACTTTTCATAAGGCTTTTGGGCAAAAGTAGTATTGACTATAGTTCACGTGATTAACCTTTCACCTAGTACTGCCAAAGTTATGAAAGTGGCACAAGAGTTATGGACAGAGAAGCCACCATATTATGATCATCTTTGAGTTTTTGGGTGTGAAGCATATGTTCATATACCCAAGAATCTTAGACAAATTTTGGACCATAAGTCAAAGAAATGTATTTTTCTTGGATATGGTTGAGAAGGATAATTTGGATATCGCTTATGGGATCCTAAAACATGGTGAGTGATAAGAAGTAGTGATGCCAATGAGTCTAAGATGCATAAGAAGCCCATAAAGGAGGTTGAAGTGAGAAGAGTGGTGTTTGAGGATACTAGTCCTCCAGTTAGCATGCATAAGAATGCTGCACATAGGGATGTTCGAGAGAATGTCTGATCAGATCAGTTTGCAGATATTCCTATTCAACAACCATTGAGACACTCTACACGTGTCTCACATCCACCTGATAGATATGTTCCAAGTTTGGATTTTGTTATGCTAACATATGGTGGTGAGCCTTCTTGCTACAAAGAGTCCATGCAAACAAAGGATCATGTCAAGTGGGAGCATGCCATGAAGAGTGAGTTGGATTCTATTCGCAAGAATGGTACTTGGAATTTAATACCTTTGCCAAAGGGTAGGAAAGCTTTACCATGCAAATGGGTATAAAAGCTAAAATTCAAATCAAATAGTGCTTCTCCAAAGTATAAAGCATGACTTGTTGCAAAGGGTTTTAAATGGCAACATGGTGTTGATTTCAAGGAATCTTCTCTCGAGTGGTCATGATGATTAACCTTCAAATGTTGCTTGGATTTCTTGCAATGGAGGACTTCGAGCTAGTCCAAATAGATGTGAGAACTGCTTTCTTGCCTTGAGATCTTATATATGAGATCTATGTGGAACAACCAAATGGTTATGTAGTTTCTGGCAAAGAAACTCTAATTTGTACGTTCAAGAAGTGATTATATGGACTCAAATAGTCCCCTAGACAATGGTACCAAAAGTTTGATGCTTTTATGAAGTCTCAAGGCTATTCTTGAAGCAATGAGGATCATTTTCCCTACACAAAGGGATGCTCAGATGGCAGCTTGATATCCTTGATACTTTATGTCAATGATATGTTGATTGTTGGGAAGTCTTGCTTTGACTTGTCAATTGAGTTAGACATTTGATATGAAGGTTTTGGGGGATGCCAAACATATTCTTGGCATGTGCATTACTTTTGATAAGAGCAAAAGATGCATATGCTTGTCCCAAAAGTGAGTACATATCCAAAGTACTTCACAGGTTCAATATGCAAGGTGGAAATGCATTG
>CM035436.1:49157513-49275013 GCA_020310875.1 Ceratopteris richardii | reverse complement strand
TTCAAGCCAGAAGAATCCAATCACCCATTTTAAACACTAAGAGGATACTTCACACTCCTTCTAGGTTCATTGCCAAATCATTTTTCCCTATTGGCATGGTCCCAAAATTTAAACAAAACCCTAATCTGGCCTTGTTCTCTTGTCTACTTTGATTTGATTATCTTTGGGACTTTTATCGTCTCAAGAAATACTTCAATGCATAAAAGCACCTCAATGGAACACTCGAATGTCTTGAAAGCTACTCATGGAAAAACATGGGACCTTGAGTCGTGGATTCCCACTATAACAAAGTTCAATTATTTTCACCACAAATTAAATGCAATAATTTGGCCTCCCCAAATTGGTACATTGCCAAATTACAAGACCCTCGTAGATGATGGGATCTAGGAATGAAGGACCCCAAATATGCCAAATTATGCTTTCTCTCCACCAATGACTAGGTTTAACCAATTTTAAGCCTTGACCAATGTTTCCTCAAGCTTGGACTTCAATTAAGAGTGCAATTCGCCTTGCGAAAAAATGTGATGCCTTGGTACCAAGGTCTCATAAAATGCATAATAGAACTTTCGGCCCCCAAAACCAAGGATCAAGTAGGAAGAACCCAGCCCAAGTCCTTATGCCATAGCCAACCTAGTAGGAAAGCCAAGGTGGGTCCATGACTTAAATAAAGGATCCCCCACTGGTGAGTATGGAAAAATGCGGGACCTCTACTTAAAGTCTCGAAAAATGACAAGTAGCACTTTTTTAAGTCAAAACCTGAAATTCAAAGTTTACATATATTCAATCACTTCAAATAATAATTACACACTCTTGTCATCATACATATTCTCACTCTTGAAGGATCAAAAACTTCACAAGTTCATCCCCTTGACAAATCGTGGGACCTCTGCCAAGATCTCTAAATGAGAAAGCTACAATTCTCCCCCCCCTCTCTCTCCAGACAACCATTGCATGAGAGACACTTGGCCTCGTGCCCTCAACAACCACCAAAATGTGGTTCACACCTAATTTGGTCATAACATTTCCTTCCCCATAAATTCATGTATGTCCTCAAACCTGATCATTGAAGGCATAGGTGAGAAAGAGAAGGAATATAGTTGTTGTTCCCACTAAAGCCCATGTACATAGTGTACATGGTCATCTCTCCACATTGTTTCCCCAAATCCTTCCCCTTAAGAAGACTCATATAAAGTCTTCATAAAGGTGGGCAATTATCTCTAAAGATTACTAACCCACTCCCAAGTAGCACTATTCTCTCCACTTGACTAGGTAATCTTTATATAAATGACTTCTCGTCTATGTTTCTCTAGTACATAGTATGCTCTCACGCTCATGTGGAATAGATTAAACAGAAATAGGCTCTATTATCTCACTATCTGGTTTTAAGTTGTTAGATTTACCCAATCTTTTCTTTAACTTGCTCACATGAAATACTTGATGAATCTAACTTCTTTCTAGAAGTTGGAGATGGTAAACCATCTGACCTATTCTCTTAAGTATTGGGGATGGACCACAATACCTAGGAGATAACTTAGGATAAGGTCCCATTTTCATGGTTTTAGACCTAGAAGGAACTCTAAGATAGAGTTGATTTCCTACCTCAAATTTGATTTCTCTCCTTTGAGGGTTAGCATAGGCTCTAGCTCTATTCGGAGCTTTCCTAATATTGTCTTTAGCAAGTCTAAGCATATACTTCATTTCTTCCAAGAAATCCTTTGTGGCTTGTACTTTCTCACTCTGTAAGCCAACCACATAAGGAGCTCTTGGCTAAAACCCATACATAAGCATGGATGGACTATGTCTTATGGAAGAGTGCTTGGCACCATTATATGAAAGCTCTACTATAGGTAAGTACTCTTCCCAATTAGTCAGCCTTTCATTTACATATGCTCAAAGCATATCTTCTAGGATTTTGGTTAACTCTCTCTGTTTGCCCATCTCACGATGGATGCTCTATCATACTCATACTAAGTTTAGTATCCAACCTTTTGAAGAATAATCTCTAGAAATGGCTTGAGAATTTCCTATCCCACTCAGAAACAATGTCTAAAGGAAGACCATATAATCAGTACAAGTTCTCTACAAACAATCTAACCAACTCAGATGTGTTCAATATATTACATGTTGAAATAAGCCTAGCTAGATTGGTTAACCTATCCACAATTACCCATAGTGATTTGTGCCCTCTCTCTATCTTAGGTAATCCTACTATAAAATTACCCATCCACAATTACCCATAGTGATTTGTGCCCTCTCTCTATCTTAGGTAATCCATAGAAAAATTCTCCCACTCCCCATTGGGGATATCCAACATGTGGATTAATCCTCCAATCTTTAACCTTTTCAATTTATTGACTTGGCATTTAGTGCACTTACTCACATACTCTTGGACATCCGTATGATATACAGGCCACTAAAACTACCTCTTAACAAGATCATAATTCTTGTTGATTCCTCGATTTCCCACACTATGTGCATCATGACATTCATACAAAATATGCCATCTTATCTCAAAATCTTTAAGGACCCAAACCTTAACTTTATATAGCAGATATCCATCATGGATACGATAATTCTTCCACTTGAATCCTTCTTGAGTACTCATCAATACTTCATCTTCATTGCAAACCTCTGTATCATGATCCCCTTTTATTGTGGCTTCTCAAATCTCATAATATGCAAGATCAAGCCTACATTTCCCTCTAATGGACTCAAGTAGATCACGAGTGATGTGAGTAAAACTCAATTCATTGACCATAGGCATGCAGCTAAGAAAATCAACCACTATATTAAGTTTTTCCTTCCTATATCTAAGCTCATAATCAAATTCCTAAAGGGTCTCTACCCATCCATCTTTATGACCTTTAAGGTCTGTTTGATTAGAGATCCATTTAATGCTTTCTTGATCAAACACTATCATAACTTTGGAACCATACAAATAATGATGCCACTTCTTTAAAGCATAGATAATTGAATACAACTCCTTCTCATAAATGGAGTAATTCTTTTGAGCTGGTCCTAACTTCTTGCTCTCAAAAGCCACTGGCCAAGCATCATGAATTAGAATTTCTCCTATAGGAAAATCAATCACATCAGTCTCAACCATAAATGGTTTTCGGATTTGCTATTTGTAATAGTGGAATTGTAGTTATTGATACTTTTAATCTTTCCATACTTTTTCTTTGTTAGTCTGAAAGGCTTTTCCTTTCCCTTTGAGTTGTTCCATCATCAAAACAGCAATCTTGGCATATTTTTTTATGAATCATTCATATAATCTATATAAACCAAGGAAGATCTATAGTTCTTCTAGGTTTCAAAGATGCATCCATTCCATAAAAGCTCACACCTTTTCAAGATCCTCTAAATTTTGTGTTTGGAGATGATATGGCCAAGATATCTAACCTCAGGTTTTAAAAATTCGCACTTTGTTTCTTTAGCAAATAGGGAATGTTCTCTTAACACTTGGAAAACTAGTTGTAAGTGTTCCAAATGTTCCTCGTCTAACTTACTCTAGATGAGATTATCATCCAGAAAGTCTACTACAAACTTGCTTAGTTAAGGCCTCAAAACACTTTTCATGACTTTCATGAACATGGTTGGAGCATTAGTGAGACCAAATGGCATCCCTTAGAATTCATAATGTCCATACCTAGTCTTAAAAGAAATCTTAGTCACATCTTTTGCTTTTATTCGAATCTGTTGATGCCCAAATCTTAAATCAAGCTTAGTAAAATATTGAGCTTGATGCAACTCGTCAAATAAATCATCCAATCTAGGCATGGGACATCTATTCTTAATAGTTACCTTATTTAATGCCCTGTAATCAATACAAAGCCTCATAGAACCATCTTTTTTCTTTACTAGGAGCATTGGCAATGCCCATGGAGAATCGCTAGTTCTAATAAATCCTTTAGCTAGATAATCTTGAATTTGAATTGCTACTTCCTAATGTTGTGCTAAACTAAGTCTATAAGGAGGCTTACAAATAGGTTTACTATTGCCAACTAAGTGAATGGCATGGTCAATGTCTTCTTGAGAACGTGGTAATCCTTTTGGTGAATCAAGTGGAAATATATCTTTATATTCAAACATTATTTGCTTAAAACCCTTAGCCATACTTTCTTGCAAAAAAAGAGTAAAAGAAATCCTTCTCCTTAGTTACATTATGATAAAAAATAAGTGCATCTAAAATTTCATAATCAGCAACAGACAGATGATCATCTAAAGCAAATAATGCATAAACATCATGAACATCATGTGAATCAAAAAGATTATCTAACTACATGCATGACATAAGAGGTATACTAGGTACATCTATTTCACCTTGAATACAAAAAGTACTTCCATCTTTAACAAATTCAAGAGTATTGTTCTCATAACTTCATTTAAGTTTATCCCATAAACCCCAAAGCCATTCTCTACCCAATACTATGTTTGTTCTTTCCATGTTCGTGATTTGGAAATCTAAGTGATTTGTAAATCCTTGTATCTTGATTTAAAAAAGGTGATATCCCTCCGACTCGTCTTCCTCATCTTCTCTCTTTTCTCCTTCCTGTTGTTCAAGCTGTTCAGCCTCCTCCAAAGAATACCCTCCTTTTCTGCGAAGAATCAGAGCAAGTTATGGGTGTTGATGATGATAACGACGATCTTCTATGATTTTTTTGGGGAAAGCATAGGAAACTCAGTCCCTCGTAGAGTCAAGCACAACCCTCTTCCGCCACAGTAAATCTGCAAGACACAGCTTCCTCTGTGCAAGTCCTTTCCGCCCCACCATCTCCTAAGGGTCAAACTGATAAGGACATGGTCATGGAAGATGTTCAACCTATTGACACGGATGATCAGCAACAGCAGAAGCCTACTGATAAACCACCCAACATAGTCGCAGATTCTCTTAACCCAACGGAGCAACACAAAATGAGGAGTCTCTCATTCATCAGGATGCTCAACCCGATACAGTAACCTCCACTGTGCACCCTTCTTCACCGAAATCTATGACTCACGGTACCCATACTGAGTCTATCGTGACACCTCCCCTTTCCCCATCTAAGGTGCCATTACCTCCTAGTCCTCCTCCCTCACCTCATCATTCGGTGGTTGTTTCCCATTCTCAACCTATTCCTTCTTCTCCTGCTTATTCTCCCCCTTCCTCTTCCACCACCGTCTCTGTCAACCCCTCTAGACCCGTTTCAACCTTTATAGTACCTGATTCCTTTGCCCAGTTAACCCAAATAGGTGATTTTCTCATCCACCTCTCTAAGCAACTCCCTCATCGGCTACATGAGGCTCATCAATACCTTTGTACCGAATATCAAGCCAAAGTAGACTTGTTGGAAGTAGACATCGCACCACTCCAGGAAGAGATTCTAGCCGTAAAAGCAGATGCAAATCTATTACAGGATCATATTACAGTTTTACAAGGATAGGTGACCGAAAAAGATGATATTATTGTGGCTCAAGACGTAGAGATTGCTCAACTCAAATAGGCCGTGATGGATAAGGAGGATGTCATGTGTGCGTTAGGTTCTCAGTTAGACATCACTTGCACCAGGTTTATTACGGTAGAATAGGCTTATCAAGTGCTAGCTGACAAGGCGTTACAAGTGGAGATGGAACTAAAGAAGGTTACCGAAGAGTTATTCCATAAAGGCCAGATTTTGGATGAATAAATTGGACGAACCGTAAAGCTCAAGCAGGAAATTGAATCTATTCAAAAAGAAAGATAGGACTTCTTTAGGACTATGCAATTTCAGCAATAGGAATTGGAACGCAGGGAGAAACAATTAGGTATCTAGCAGGATAGAATATCAAGAATTGATGCAGAAATAGAAGAAGCAAGGTTACATAGAGATTCCGCTCTGGCCAATGATTTTTACTTGCAAGAAGCATTTTTGCAGAATCAAAGTGAAATTTTGTTGTCGCAAGTTATAGCTTCTTGTTTTATATGGACAGACGCTCATCTAGTAGGACCCCAAATTTTACAAGAAATGTTATAATCGTTGAAGCAAAAAATTTCCCGCACCTTTAAACTAGCACGAACCATGTATATATAGGGCATCATCGATGACTCTTAGCTTTTGTAATATAACCTTTTGGGTTCGAGTCCATCGTGCGTGCCAATGTTAGGCCGCCGGAAAGGAATGTAATTATATCTAGTATAAAAATGAAATTGGAAAAGATGCACATCGAAAGGATGTTGCGCAAGCATTGTAACCTTTTTTATAATGGAAGAGGCGATTGGAAGAGAGAGACAGAAGCATCACCAAACTGTGCATTTGGGCGATGTGTCTGTGGATTGATTCCAGCACAGTTATATACATTGTTGTATTGTTCTGTTCTATTATGTTCAGTATTGAATAACTACAGTGTTGTGTTGATATTCGATGAGTCATTGGTGAATTGCAAGGTTAATGGTGATGGTGTGCTAGCAGGCATTAAGAACTTGTGTATTCGGGTGTGGTGAATATTATGTTCTATTGTGCACTGGAGATTACCAGTTAAGTTTGTCAGAATTGTCAGATAAGTAATGAAGAAGCTACTACAGTAATGGAGTGACCCCTGACCATCCCAAGAACCCATGAACAGTCTAAAAGTATGTTATAATTAATCCGACAAGATAACAAATTAACAAACTAAAAGAAGCAACTCAAGTACTAAAAGTGAAAGAAATAACTCAAATACACTTCCTTAATGTTCTTTGAAGCTTTGCAAGCAAATTTGACATGATCATCCAAGATTTTAGCCCTTGGTCTTGATCCTCGCCAGTCCCAAAAGTGAATTCAAAATGTCTTGTTGGCAATTGGATTCTTTGGGAAGCAACAAAATCACCAAAAAATCTTCAAGATCACCAAAATATATCATATCTGGATAGATTTGGTTTCTCATCAATTCTTGCTAGAGAAGAAAAGGATGTCCAACACCTAAAACTTGATGTAACAAAGCTTATCCAAGTGAAAAAAAATAGAATATGGACTTTTAGAGTGTCCAAATGAGCCTCTGAAAGGTGTTCCTAGTTTCTACAAAGAATTTGTAGAGACTTTTTGACATGCAAAAAAATATCCAAATCTGATGTTCGTGGTGTCCTTAGAAAGGCTTCGAGCTCCAAAAAATAATAGCGATATGATATTTGAGCAAAAAATAGTGCCTTGTTGAAGATGAGGGTGTAAGCTTAGGCTTAGGTTGGAGTGGAAGCTAGAAAAGACAACCTTATCCAGGAGGTGACTTTGGAGCTTTGGAAAATGAAGGTTTTGATGCCCAAAACTTCTAATGATAATTGATTCTCAAATTCCATACATCAAAGAACATAGACATGTAATGTTCTTGATGTTCTGCAACAATATCTTCTTCCAATAGCTTAATAAAATTGGAAAATATATGTTTACCTCCCCCAACTCCTTTAGTTTGGCAAGAGAATGATGTTTTCTCCCCTGTTCACTTTAAGAAAGCAGGCGCTTGTGTGCGAAATATCCCATATATGGGTGCATACCATCTCGTGAGATGCTTATATTGAAGAGAGGATGACTTGCTCCTTCATCTTTGGATGAAGGAGGATGAAGATGGGAGACGGATGCCTCCCCTTTGCATGCACCTTTGGGCAACGACCTCATTGCTTGCATCGCCCCCATCGGCTTCATTACTTGTCCCTGCCTCTGTGCTTCTTGTCATATGGATCTTTCTCACACGCTTTGATACCATCTTTCTCACGCTTTGATACCAATGGTAGGGTGTACCCTCTCAATATCTCCTTGACCCTTTTTTGGGGGAGGTGACCAAAAATAGAAGTCTAAGATGACATGAATTTTAAGAAAGAAGCTAATGATAGAGCTACAATTCTCCTCCCAACCTCACAACACTTTGTAACCTCCCTCTCTCCATGCAACCATTGCATGAGAGCCACTTGGCCTCATGGCCTCAACAACCACTAAAAAGATTTCACACCTAATTTGATCATAACAATGGACATGCACGTTTGTGTGAGCCTTGGTAAATCTGGGACCCTTGGCAAATCGTGATACCTTCGCTTCTTGCGAGACCTTGGAGATGAGGTGTCTTGCTTCCTCAGTAGTCTGAAGCAAGTCTATATTTTTTTCTTTTATTGATCTATTATTATTTGAGGGCTTGCGACACTTAGCAACACTTGATTCAGGTGGCTTCCTTTTGCCTAGAATAAACCATGCATCACCGACCTATGCATAAGCCCATCCATGCTTACACACACAATGGTCCCCATCCTATGGTCGAGGAATTATAATAGTCAATATGTGAGCTTTTGTACCCTTATTCATCTATGATTTTACTATAGTTCCTTTTCTTCTCATTATCCGATGCCTTTTCCATAGGGGTATGCCATGTGGCAAAGTCAAGCAATGGTCCATGCTAGCACCGTGTGCCCATCACCATCATTAGACAATGAATAAGAATTACTACTCCATGTCAACTAACCTACCATTCAAGGTGCCATGTTTGAATATGATCTTCAATGTATCTTTTCCATTACTCAATGGCACACAAAGCATGTTAGATAGCTTGCAACAAGTTCATGCAACTCCATCATTACCCAACCTCTTCTTTTTTTCTATAACTACCATCGAGGGGCAAGCATGGAGTGCCTACAATCGAATGATTGCTCATTTGTATACACCTTGAGAATAATAGGAGTGCATGAGCTTTCATAATTGAAGCAAGACTTTGCATGGTATTTCTTGACCCTCATCATTTCAATTTTTTTCCTAGAAACTATACATTATTGCCACCACAACTTGGCTTGGCATATGCCTCGCCTCTTCTAGGACTATCAGAACCCTTTCCCTTTGTTGTATGACATGAAAAAGGGTAAACCCCTATGGTGTGTATGGAAGCTTGCTTCCCCCCTATTCTCTTTGTACCATGCGACATCAATCCTAACCCGCCATGTGCTTCCACTTCCTCCTCACCCTACAACCTTATGCATATTCTCCCTCTACTCAATGAGTTCCTTTTCTTTCCATTTTCTTCCAAAAAACCTTCACCCCAATTGGTGGATGATACATATGACCACTGCTCCTACTTGAAGTGTTTCTACCTTACCCTCAACACTTGGTCTTTTACCTTGGTGCTCCTTCCTTACATCCATTCACCCCCTGTATGTAGCTTTCCTCTTGCACACTAGCTACCCACCTATTCACACTACACAAATCACAGGCTCATTCTGGGTGTGGGGAAAGACACACCCCTATTATATGAAAGTCAGAAAGGCCACTAGCCCTTGGGTCTTCCCCCTACACAAATTTTACAAAGTGTAATTGCTAACACAAGAACTACAACAACAAAACACCATTGTACCCTTTCCTTCACTAAACAAACAAGACACATACTTATATTTCAATAGAATTATGACACTAATCACTCACCTCCCTTGTGCAACCATGAGAAATACAACATATGGCACTGATGAAAAGGAAATACCTTGTTGGAGCAAAAACTCACAAATGCATTATCATTGAAAAAAAGGATGAGAAGATGGTTGGATTCATTTCAAAGTAAAGCTATTGAAGTATTTCTTTGCTGATGCACAATGTTAGACTCTCCTTATTGAGATCTCCACAGTGATACCCTTGTTGTAAAAACCCAAACTCTAGTGCTACACACAATACTCTACATAGGGTATGTAGAATACACAAAAAACACACAATACACAGACCACAGATTTCTTAGGTCATACAAATGTGGTCAAACTTAGAGTCTATGGCTGATCAGACCACTATATATTCTATTAAAGAACATATACAAAAAAAGTTTCTAGTGGCCATTTCGCCTTTCACATGGACACTAATGGTAATAATCTCCCGTTAAAGGCCAATATGGTCAAAGTGACTATGGGATAAAACTAAAGAATGATAAAGAATATGTAAGTGTAAGTATACAAACTATACCTCCCACCTGATGGGCATCTTACACAGTATACAAGTAACTTTGTAAGATCATGAATCAAGTAATCCCCATCAAGTGACAACAGTGTTCAAAGTTATCCTGTGGTAGAGCTTTAGTCAAAGCATCTGTAGCATTATCTCAAGTATGAACCTTCTCAAGAAATATGCACTCAATGGCTAAGCAGTCTCTAATGAAGTGATACCCCACCTCAATGTGCTTGGTCATTGCATGATAGACCGGATTCTTAGCCAATGCAATCGCACTCTGACTATCACTAACCAAATGAGGTACATGTTGAGGTAAACCCATATCACAAGCAAGACGAGAAATCCACAATGCTTCCTTACATGCCTCACTTGTTGTACCATACTCTACTTCTATTTTGGAAACAGTTGTACATTCTTGAAGATGATATCTCCAAGAGATAGCACCTCTAGCAAAATGAAAAATGTATCTTGATGTAGACTTACAATTGTCTACACAACTAGCATAGTCAGAATCTTTGTAACCAATAATGGATGCTTTCCCTCTACCTAAGCATTGACACTTGTCCTTAGTTCCACTAAGATATCTCAAAATCATCTTGACCGCTTCCCAATGCTTCTTGCCAAGATTAGACATATATCTACTCTAGAAATACAATTTCTAGTCTCATAGCTACCATACCATACATGAGACTACCAACAGCATACTTATAAGGAGTTTTGTTCATGAATTCCTTTTCCTCATCTGATTTGGGGCAATCATCCTTGCTCAATTTCACATATGTGGGTAAATGTGTACTCAATGCCTTTCCATCCTACATATTGAAGTTGTGAAGTACTTTTGATATGTACTCACTTTGAGACAAGTATATGAATCTTTTACTCATATCACAAGTACTAAGCATGCCAATAATATGTTTGGTATCCCCCAAATCCTTCATATCAAATGTATGACTCAACTTCTTTTTGAGAATTGAAAAGTCATAAGAAGTCTTCCCAACAATGAATATATCATCGACATAAAGTATCAAGCATATTAAGCTACCATCTGAGCATCTCTTTGTGTCTGAGACAATGATCCTCATAGCTTCAAGGATAGCCTTGAGACTTCATAAAAGCATCAAACATTTGGTACCATTGTCTTAGGGACTTTGTAGTTCCATATAAGCTTTTCTTTAGCTTACAAACTAGACTTTCCTTGCTAGGAACTACATAACCCTCTGGTTGTTCCATATAGATCTCATATGTAAGATCCCCATGCAAGAAAGCAATTTTCATATCCATTTGGACTATCTCTAAGTCCTTCATTGCAACAAATCCAAGCAACATTCGTAGGATAGTCATCTTGACCACTAGAGATAAGATTTCCTCAAAATAAACACCATGTTGTTGCTTAAAAATCTTTGCAACAAGTCGTGCCTTATACTTTGGAGAAGCATTATGTGATGTAAATTTTTGCTTATATACCCATTTACATGGTAAAGTTTTCCTGCCCTTTGGCAAAGGTACCAAATCCCAAGTACCATTCTTGTGAATATAATTCAACTCACTCTTCATGGCATGCTCCCACTTGACATGATCCTTTGTCTACATAGCCTCTTTGTAGCAAGAAGGCTCATCAACATCTATTAGCATAACAAAATCCAAACCTGGAACATATCTATCAAGTGGATGTGAGACATGTGTAGAGCGCCCCAATGGTTGTTGAATAGTAACATTCATAGACTGATCTGATTAGACATTTTCTATAATATTCCTACGTGCAGCATTTTTATGCATGATAATTGGAGGACTAGTATCCTCAAATGCCACTCTTCTCACTTCAAGCTCCTTAATGGGATGTTTATGCATCTTAGATTGATCAATGCAAATGACATCATTACTTGTGATCATTGACTGTGTTTCACTGATCATAATTGTTACACTTATGTGTTCCTCGAGTAGCATTGATGTGAACCTTTTCCCTATACATGGGCACTTTTTACTCTAGTGCTGGCTAGAGGCTTTTTCCCTATGTTACCACATACTTGATACTCTCATATGTGGTGGTACTTTGTACTTAGGGATATTATTCAGCTCTTACTTCAGTTCAGTTCATCGTCAATAGAGTGAGCTATTCCAGCCATCATCTTCTTCGTGTGTCTTGCTGTGCTTGTGTTGTGTGTCTCTTGCACTTCTACACACACCCAACAGTGGTATCAGAGTAGGTTCAGCTCCTTCTCAAGTTTTGGTTTTTTGCATCACGGCACGCACGCACTTTTAAGAGTGCAAATCGACTTCAGAGCATAGATCTGTGAATTTCAGTAGCCAAGAAACATTTCCAGCAGGTGCGCTAGGGTTTTACCCCCATTTCAAAGCCGGTTTTACCCCCATTTCAAAGCCATTTGTGCAGACAAAATTGCCATCAGAGTGACGGTTTGTGACCTGAAATTTCAGCATTCATTTCAGCTTTCTTTGAAGTGAAGATTTTGTCACATTCTTGTTCCTTAGTGAAATGGCGGGCAGCAATGACTTGTTTGGCATGCTTCAAGCTGAAGATAAGCTTGATTGGACCAACTATTGTGAAGAGATGGATAGGTATGTGCTTGAAGATGAAGAGGTGTTGCAAAATCCTTGATCTACACCAGCCAAATGAACTCCAGAAGTATATGGTGGGCCCTTTTAGCTTGCCAATGGATGTATTAGACACCCTATGTACCTTGGAAGATCACTCTCAAAAAGATAGATCAAAACAGATAAGTTGGAGTTAGCTCAGAGGTGAAGACTTGCTATTCTTGGTTCATACACCTCTCTAGTGTTTTACATAATTCTATGAGCACAGCAGCAATTAGCTTAATTCCTCTTGGGGAAGTCTAGGTAACTTAAAGAGCTAACTTTCAAGACTAATCTCATCAAAAATAATGAACCACACACTGAGAATGAGTTTTAACAACTGATGATTGTAGGAATCCAATGATTATGAAAATTTGTATGGTTATACTAGACAGTAAGTTGAATCCAACAAGCTTTAAGTCACTGAATTTGGATAACTGAGAAACACCTCTGACAAGATGAGTGAAAAAGTCGGGTACCTGACAGAGAAGTGAAAAAATGCACAGACACTGTTGACTTCAACTCAACATAACTGAAGATTGCAACATCCAAATGACATGAAAATTTGTGAGCATATAGTAGACTTATAGAGCTAACTTTACCAAGTTAAATCATTGAAAATGATGCACCAAGCTTAGAGAAAACATCTCTACAAGCTGACTGAGAAAAACTGAGAGTAATGGCAGTGAGTAGTACACTTCACAAGAACATGGAAAGATGAACTCAAATAATCATGAAAATGAAAGTATATTGCTTGTACAATACAATGACTTACTGATACATATGTGTGCCTTGTAATCACACCTTGATATGGCATAAAGCTTAGCTCTTGGAGGTCTTCACATAGGTCTCTCTAACCACAACTGAAACTGCCATCTATTTATAGTTGAGTTTGGGAGGCTAACTTCCCTCAATCACTCTCCAATCAATCAATGATTGATTTGATTCTTGTTGGGGGATTCTTGGACGAGAAGGAGTTTGAGGGTTTGTAGGAGAAAAAGGAAAGAATAAAGAAAGAAATGAGCTGGGAAACTTCATAGAGGAAATAACCTTGGAAGCTTCTGCAGAAGCACACCTTGGAATCTTGAGTTTGATTACAGTAAAACAATTACAATGTTTGAGCACAATCCGAGTCAATACTTCTGTGCGCACTACAGAGGGTGCTTAATTACAAAATACCAATTATCCCGAAGTCTTCTTGCAGTCGGCCTCCTCTGCACCAGTCCTCTACTTGTTTCAAGCTTATCCTTGTGCACACCTTGCACCAAGCTTCCACCAAGATGAGGAATGAGTATCTTCTGTCGGCATGCACACTGCACAGAGACCTTGAGGTCCTTGGGGTCTAGCTTCGCACTCTCTGCCTTCTTCCTTAGCCACCTCTCTTGCACTCTTCACTTCCACCTCTCTGTGTCGTCGTACTCTGGTGTCTCTTACACTTCTCTCTCTCTTTTTTACTTCAAGTGTGTCCCCAAGAATAGCCTTTGCCTTTCTTTGTTGAGTGCGCCGGTTTCGTGCACTCTAACTGTAATACAATCTTGGTGCCCTTTCAATGTTCCAAGATTGTCTTTTGAACTGGCCACCAACGACTCACTACTTTGTCCTGTAGTGACTTTAGACTTAAAGCAAAATTTTGATTGGGCGGCCCTATTTCCACCTTTGCGTACACGGCCGCTTCCCATACCTTCACCTTTTCCTTTTAATTCTTTACTTTTGCACCTAAGACTTTAAATTCACCCTTTGAACCTTAAGAGAAAAAATACTTCTGCAATACTTCCCCAATTTAATACCTCTTGTCTGTGAACAATTAAAGACCTTTTATATGAACAATTGAAGGTGCACTACCTGTGCACTTTGACCTTGGAATTTTGATACTTTACTCTTGCCTATGCATAGTTGTGACCTTGACTTTGTTAGTTTCAACCGGTTAGGGCTCAACAGATGCCCACCACCTAAAGTTCTCTCCGTCCCGGAGAGACCACAATGACACAATGTAAGGAGGCTTCAATAACAGAGAGAAAACATCAGAAGAACCACAGAGGAAACGGAGGTAAGGAAATAGAGAAAGATGGCTATTATTGATGAAGCATAAAAAAAACAACAGATAAAGAGTGCTACTAGTATTTATTAACCCGGATCATGACAAAAGGAGAAGTATGATGAGATGTGTTGAATTTCTAGAATTGAAGCTGAAGCCCTAAATGCGAAGTGAAGTAAATTATTGCGAAGGGGGAGTGGGATCGGCAGCTGAGGGTTGGGGAGAGGAGGGCAGTGGAGCAGAAGCTTGCTCAATCATATGCTAGAGAGAACTAAGGCACTGCCTAAGATGGTCCCGTTCGCATTTGATACGACGGCAAGTAGCATTATCACATAACCCTAAGGAAGAGCGATTTTGAAGATTGGATAAGTTCTGTAATGCGGATTCGGCCATATCGCGGTATTTGTCGCGCTCATCCTTGAGTAAGCGGGTTGTTTCATTGAGCGAGTGCCATTGAGAGTGAGCTATTCGATTGATGTTGTCTATGGTATTAATGTATTGTTGATGAATAGAAGTGGCGGCTGATACAGAATCCAAAGACACTTTGGAGGCATGAGCACTGCCAGAAGCAGCTTGACTGGCATCGCGGAGCAATTGTAAAAAGGAAGGGGCGGAAGGAAGATCAATTGGAGGGGAGGGTGCAACAGGTGGATCGGGATGAGGGAGAGGAGATGCAGGCAGATTGGGTCGCTGGAATGGAACCGCAGTGGTCGGAGTTGGGGCAGAAAGGGGAGGACGTGGTGGTGTACAGGTCGGGTTGTGGGTGTTGAGCTGCATTTGCACGAGCGGCCGGAAAGCTGGTGTGGAAGAAGGGCCATGTGCCGGAGCAGGATCAGGGGAAGGAATAGGCGCGATATCCGGAGAGGTGGAAAAGATATGCGAAGAAGAGTGTGGAGGGCGGGAAGGGAGATCAGGGGGAGCGGATAGCGGTGTGGAAACGGAAGCCGAGTCGATGGAGATTGGGGGGAGGGGGGAGGATTTGAAGTGGAAGGTATATAGGGATGACTATGCCATTGGCTAACGGGGTTGGGTTGCGACAGAAGTAGAGGGAAATTAGGGTCAGAGTTCGATGGTATTTGATAAAGCCAAGCTATGAAGGGACCAGAATATAAGGAGAATGTGCGAGAGCCCCTAGAGACAGCTTCACGAAGGCGACGAGAGCGCAAATTTAAGGAACCATAGATGAGGGCGGCGTAAGGGTATGGGCGGCTATTTAGGAAGCAAAAAAGCGGATCAGCAAGACGAATATCGGACCATGGGAGTGAAGATGTGGGACTACGAAGCAAAAAGAAGAAAATGAATGCATTAAGAATGGATGTCATGCAGATGGAAAATCGGGCATTAGTGTCGAAGTGATCTCTACAAAAGGCAATTGTGGCAGAGGCTGACAATCCAGAATATAAGAACGGAGGATTATGGAAATCGACGGGGCAGGAGCCGAGGCTGGCAACAAGAGCGGAAATGGAGAGAGGACCTGTGCGAAAATTAGGAAAGAGGCGGATAGCTTCAAAGACATCACTATAATTGGAGGGATCATTTAGGAAAACGTTGGCCAAGCCCCAGAGACCCGCATGTTGAAGATTATCAACAGAGAAAAGGCGACGGAGTTCAATGGTTGGGAGAGATAAATGAATACGAATCTGCATATCTAAATCAGGCGGACGAAAAAGTCGTATATAATCTCCTGAGGGCAAATTTGGTTGCGAGGAATGAGAAGCGGAAGGAGAAGGAGAAGGAGGGCGAGGGAGTGGAGGTGGAGAATATATATCCGTGGAATCAGATTGAACCGAATAAGTGGGAATATGTAGGATGGCAGGAGGAAGTGAGGAAGGCGATGCATCATTTTGTGGGTCAGTGGAAACGGGCAACGTAGGGAACTGGGAGTGGAGACCGGTGGTGGGTGTGGCAGACGCAGGAGGAGGGTAATTTGGATTGGGTGTATGCAGTGCTGAAGGAGTGAGCTCCGAGATGTCGTCCGGTGCAGTGGGATCGGCCATAGAGGTCTGCGTAGAAAGGACCCGGTAGAGAGATTGCAAGGAGCTGCAAGCTGTTGAACTTTTTGCGTTGAAGGAGCCGTATCACATCAAGGAGATGATTGTGGATGGCGTGGGAACGAGAACCAGTACCGCCAGGCTGCCTGTGTGAACAGCAGGCAGGGATGCAGAAGAGATAGAGGAGGATGAAGGGGGGAAGGAGGGGAGTGTGGAGGGGAATGGATGGAGGGGGGCGAGGGAGGGTGGTTCGAGTGGGCGGGGAAGGTGGAGGGGGAGTGGAGGGGAGGCGGGAGTGGAGTGGAGGGGGAGGCGTGGAATGAGAGGGAGGGTGGGCGGGTGGGTGGGTGGGAGGGGGTGTGGAGAGGGAGGGTGGGCGGGTGGGTGGGTGGGAGGGTGTGTGGAGGGGAGGCGGGAGTGAGAGGGAGGGTGGGCGGGTGGGTGGGTGGGAGGGGGTGTGGAGAGGGAGGGTGGGCGGGTGGGTGGGCGGGTGGGTGGGAGGGAGGGGGTTTGGAGAGGGAGGGTGGGCGGGTGGGTGGGTGGGAGGGGGTGTGGAGAGGGAGGGTGGGCGGGTGGGTGGGCGGGAGGGGGTGTGGAGAGGGAGGGTGGGCGGGTGGGTGGGTGGGAGGGGGTGTGGAGGGGAGGCGGGAGTGGAGTGGAGGGGGAGGCGTGGAGTGAGAGGGAGGGTGGCGGGTGGGTGGGTGGGAGGGGGTTTGGAGAGGGAGGGTGGGCGGGTGGGTGGGTGGGAGGGGGTGTGGAGAGGGAGGGTGGGCGGGTGGGTGGGCGGGAGGGGGTGTGGAGAGGGAGGGTGGGCGGGTGGGTGGGTGGGAGGGGGTGTGGAGGGGAGGCGGGAGTGGAGTGGAGGGGGAGGCGTGGAGTGAGAGGGAGGGTGGGCGGGTGGGTGGGTGGGAGGGGGTGTGGAGAGGGAGGGTGGGCGGGTGGGTGGGCGGGAGGGGGTGTGGAGGGGGAGGGTGGGCGGGTGGGTGGGCGGGAGGGGGTGTGGAGGGGAGGCGGGAGTGGAGTGGAGGGGGAGGCGTGGAGCGAGAGGGAGGGTGGCGGGTGGGTGGGTGGGAGGGGGTGTGGAGAGGGAGGGTGGGCGGGTGGGTGGGCGGGAGGGGGTGTGGAGGGGAGGCGAGGATCGAGGGGAGGGGGAGGCGTGGAGTGAGAGGGAGGGTGGCAGGTGGGTGGGTGGGAGGGGGTGTGGAGAGGGAGGGTGGGCGGGTGGGTGGGCGGGAGGGGGTGTGGAGGGGGAGGGTGGGCGGGTGGGTGGGCGGGAGGGGGTGTGGAGGGGAGGCGGGAGTGTAGTGGAGGGGGAGGCGTGGAGTGAGAGGGAGGGTGGCGGGTGGGTGGGTGGGAGGGGGTTTGGAGAGGGAGGGTGGGCGGGTGGGTGGGTGGGAGGGGGTGTGGAGAGGGAGGGTGGGCGGGTGGGTGGGCGGGAGGGGGTGTGGAGAGGGAGGGTGGGCGGGTGGGTGGGTGGGAGGGGGTGTGGAGGGGAGGCGGGAGTGGAGTGGAGGGGGAGGCGTGGAGTGAGAGGGAGGGTGGGCGGGTGGGTGGGTGGGAGGGGGTGTGGAGAGGGAGGGTGGGCGGGTGGGTGGGCGGGAGGGGGTGTGGAGGGGGAGGGTGGGCGGGTGGGTGGGCGGGAGGGGGTGTGGAGAGGGAGGGTGGGCGGGTGGGTGGGCGGGAGGGGGTGTGGAGGGGGAGGGTGGGCGGGTGGGTGGGCGGGAGGGGGTGTGGAGGGGAGGCGGTAGAGGGGGAGGCGTGGAGCGAGAGGGAGGGTGGCGGGTGGGTGGGTGGGAGGGGGTGTGGAGAGGGAGGGTGGGCGGGTGGGTGGGCGGGAGGGGGTGTGGAGGGGAGGCGAGGATCGAGGGGAGGGGGAGGCGTGGAGTGAGAGGGGGGTGGCGGGTGGGTGGGTGGGAGGGGATGTGGAGAGGGAGGGTGGGCGGGTGGGTGGGCGGGAGGGGGTGTGGAGGGGGAGGGTGGGCGGGTGGGTGGGCGGGAGGGGGTGTGGAGGGGAGGCGGGAGTGGAGGGGAGGGGGAGGCGTGGAGTGAGAGGGAGGGTGGCGGGTGGGTGGGTGGGAGGGGGTGTGGAGAGGGAGGGTGGGTGGGTGGGTGGGTGGGCGGGAGGGGGTGTGGAGGGGGAGGGTGGGCGGGTGGGTGGGCAGGAGGGGGTGTGGAGGGGAGGCGGGAGTGGAGTGGAGGGGGAGGCGAGGATCGAGGGGGGTGGGCACAGATGTTATTGCTCTAGCTTCGAGAGTCAACGATTGAAAAGCCACGCAAGCTTTTGAAGAGTTGGGCAGCCCTGTAGACTCGGGCATTGCAGACTTCTGAGTTCAGTTGAGATGATCTTGCAGCAAGATGGAGTTGAAGGCGGAATGAATGAGGTTTCCCATTATATAGCAAGGAGGATGAAGGGCTCACCTCACAGCAAGGGATGGTTTAGCATAAAAGAGGGTTCAAAAGAGAGGAGAAGCCAACTTTAATCTCATCCATCCAAGAGATAAACAAAGAAAAGGCTAGCATTAAAAGCTTCTGCGTAGAACTAAGAGCCGTCCAAAAAAAATTTGCGCCAAAACTTTGTGTAATTGAGCAACATATTTTTTAGCAATTATTAGCAATGATTAAAGGAACACAATAGAAAAACAAAATGACCTAAGAACTATGGAGTGGGATGTTAGAACTTTTTATGATAGGATTTGAGTTTAGAAATATTTACTAGCGGCATGGTGGCTCCATTGAGTGTTTCTAACTACACAGCACCCCAATGCAACGTCTTCAGAACGCGAAAAGGGCCTTCCCAATGAGGGATCCATTTCCCTTTTGCATTCGTATGAGGGTTAGGTTTATGGAGAAGAACTAACATGCCTGCTTCAATGTTGTTGTTCCACAGATATCGATCATGTGCCTCCTTCCTCTTCATCTGAGTCTCTATCAATTGTTTGGTCGCTAGTAGACGAATCTCCTCCACTTTATGTAGTGCTCCTAGCCTCTGAGAGACATCACAATCCTTCTTTCCCTGCATGAATGCTATCTTAGGCGATCCATGTAAAAATTCAAAGGGCTCGATGGGTAAAATGCCATAAACCAGTTGGAATGGGGAATATCCTGTGGCCTCTTTATAGGCTAACCTGTATGCCCACAGTGTACCTTGATAAGCAATGCCCCAGGAAGTGGGCTGCAACATGCATTCCTTTCTTAATATTGAAATTAAAACCTTATTTGTCGATTCAGCCTGTCCATTTGCTCTTGGATAGTAAGCACAAGAGGTCCTATGAAGAATCCTATACCTGTTGAAGATTTCTTGTAGGACTTTATTTACAAAATGGGTACCTTGATCAGTACAAATTTCAAGTGGACATCCAAACCTACAAATGATGCTACTATAAATGAAATCAGCAACAGTTTGGGCAGTGCAATCGGGGGAGGCAATAGCTTCAGCCCACTTTGTCGCATAATATGTAGCTATCAAGAGATATTTTTCTCTTTTTAGAAAAGCGGGAGGGTAGATGGGCCCTACAAAATCTAGCCCCCACTTCTCAAATGGTTGCCAGGAAGTGGAAACAACCAAGGGGTTATGTCTCTGCTTTGTTGGCTTAGGTCCACACCTCTGGCAAATGTCACATGCCTTTCCCCATTCATCTGCATCCCTAAATAGTGTAGGCCACCATAGACCAGCATCCAGTATCCTCTGACTCATAATATGTCCTAGAAGGTGCCCACCACCTGTTCCTTCATGTGCAGAGTGAAGGACTTCCCTCAATTCTTCTTCTTCCAAACACTTCCTGAACCGGTCATCCTTGCCCTGTCTATACAATTTATCTTCAATGAAGGTATATGGTCTACTCTTGATTAGCAGGCTCTTCTTTTGTACAGCACTAGCCTTTTCTGGATACAACCCAGTTTTAATGAAATTTTTGATGTCGTAATACCAACCTTGAGCTTGTACAGCAAACAGATGAGCATCTGGAAAGTCATCATTGATTCCACTAGTTTGATTCATCATATTTATTCTCGATAGGTGATCCGCCATAACATTTTCTTTTCCTGATTTATGGACTACAGAAAAATCAAACTCTTGGAACAACAATAACCACCTCCATATTCTACCAGTGGCTTGTGGTTTGTTGAGTAGGTATTTTAGTGGTTGGTGATCTGTTATAATAATAAATTTTACCCCCAGTAAGTAATGACGGAATTTTTGGACAGCAAAGACCATTGCTAGGGCTTCCCTTTCGGTAGTACTGTAATTCCTTTCAGCCTTGGTCAAGGTTCTACTGGCATATTGAATTGGCCTATCCACTTTAAATTCTTCACTGGGTTGGGTCAAAACTGCCCCCACTGCATAGGCACTGGCATCGACATGTATATGAAAGATTTTTTACCACTCCGGTGTGACCAAGATAGGAGCAGACACTAACCTTGACCGTAATGTTTGATATGCCTTTTCCTCCTCTTCTTCCCATTTAAAAGGTACTTCCTTGCCTGTAAGTCTAGCCAGAGGTCTAGCTATCTCTGCATACATTTTTATAAACCTTCTATGGTATCCGGTATGCCCCAAGAAACTCTGAATCTCTTTAGGGGATTTAGGTTTAGGCAACTTTAATATAGAAATGATTTTATCAGGATCTGGGGCCATACCTTTAGCCGACACCACATGTCCTAAGACGGTTCCTTCTGTCACAAGGAAATGACATTTGTTTGGATTGAGCTTTAACTTAGTCTCCCTGCATCTTTTGAAAATATTCTGCAGCTGCCTCAAGTGGTGGTCCAAACAATCTAGATGAGTTTCTTTGTGAGATCCTGAAAACGAAGAGAAGTCATCCATGAAGATTCTAAGTGATTCCAGCAATAGGGGGCCAAAAATGAGATTGACCGTTCTGTTAAAGGTGGCTGGAGCATTTCTGAGCCCAAATGGCATTTTTACATACACATATGTTCCCCAAGGTGTGATAAAATCAGTCTTTTCACGATCCTCTGGATATATTGATATTTGGTTATAGCCACTGAATCCATCCATAAAGCTATATAATGCATGCCCAGCCACTTCCTCAATGACCTGTTCTGCAAAAGGCATAGGGAAACCATCTGGAATGGTCACCTTGTTGAGTGCTCTAAAGTCAACACAAATTCTGATTTTATTAGTATTCTTCTTCGGTACTATAACCATAGGTGAGAGCCACTCTGAGTGTTCAACAGGAATGATGATTCCTGCATCCTCCATCTTTTGGATTTCCACATAGACAGCTTCGGCATATTTTGGATTAAGTCTATAACTCCTTCCTCTGATGGGTTTGGCTCCATCAACCAGAGGGATTATGTGCTCTCCATAAGTTGCAGGCACTCCTTCTAAGTCTTTATAATGCGAGGCAAAAACATCTACATACTGGGTCAAGAATGATTTTACCTTTTCAAGGAGCCCTGGGTGGCTCCACAACCAAGTGGCCACCAAAACTGGCTGATTATTGTCTTGAGTGCCTAAGTGTATTTCTTGGACAGGATTTCTCGCTACCATATTATCTTCGTGTGCATGTGCTTCCTTATCTTCTTCTACTAGCTTTTCGTGCATTGCTTCATAAGCAGGTGTATTTTGGACTTCAATGTGTTCCTCCTTGTCCCGCATCCATCCTGCAGGGATTTCTTGAATTGGGAAAGAACATTCAACACCAGAATTTTTTACCTTGCTTTTAGCTTTAGAAACTTCTTTATCTGTGGTTGTCACATCCTCCTCCAAGTTGTATTTGAGGGGTGTCTTCCTGCCCCTTCTGTGGTCTATGATGGGCTCTCCCAATCCATCAACCTGGACCTTTTCCTTATCTTCATCATAACCTTCAGTCGTGCAAGGATTATTAAGAAAAATTCCAAAACAAGAGGAAGAGTTGCCTGCTTGGAGCCAATTTAGAATATCCTCTTCTTCCTCAAAATCTATTTGGGGTTGATCCTCCGATTTTGTTTCCATGCAAACGCTAACTGTTTGCATCATACTAGTGTTTCCTTGATTGTCTGGGCCCTCTTCTAAATGAATCTGTGTCAGCTCCTACCCTTTCTTTTGTACCCACATAGTGTCCTTGCCCCAATCATGAATGACACTGGCATGCCTCAGCCAAGGTCTTCCAATTAAGAGAGGAAATCCTCCTTCAACCTGGGGCAATCTTAAAACCACAAAATCCAGAATGAATAGGTTACCTTGTACTTCAAGTGGAACTTTTGGGATTACCCCCAAGGGCCTTACTTTGCTCTGATCTGCCAAAGTAACAGTGAAGTTTGCAGGTCTTGAAGGGTGGAGTCCAACCTTTTTCATGGTATGTTCAGGCATCAAGTTAATGCCAGAACCACCATCCACAATAACACCTTGGAATTCATGACCCTTGATTGATAATGTAAGCCGAGGAATTTTATAATCCGTAAGGGGTGCTTCCCCAATAATTATCCCTTTATGTAAAATAGCAGTCTTTGCCACTGAGCTTGTAGTAGAAGCCTCATCAATTATCTGCAATAATTCTGACCTGAATTTCCCATCCATCTTTATTAATTCAAAAATACTAACCTCCTTCTTCATGGACTTGAGTAGTTTTGAAGCCTCTGACTCTTTAAGAGAATGAGCTTCATTTGCTTTGCCAAACTCTTCTTGAGCCCTGTTGAAGGCATGCCCAATGGCATCACTGGTGCCTATGAGATATTCCTTTTGGTTTGTGTCTGCACTTGTGGTGTCTTTGTCTTCAGATGCAACTCTGTCTTTGTTCAATTCCCTAATTATTGATTCTTGATTTTCGTCCACTTTTGCCTTCCCCTTGCTTCTTGTCTGTACTGCAAAAGATTCAAGCTCTTCTAATTGTACCACCCTGGTAGACGGTGAGGGTTCATTGACCTGAGGTAATGTTTCCTCCTTGAATACAGAGATCATTTGGAGATGGGGTCCGGAAGTAGAGGCTTGATTCTTAGGACAACAGTTTGTATAGTGATCCCTGGCCTCTAGACAATTCCTGCAAGGAGGGGCATTTTCTGGGAGAGTGCACCTAGATTGGTAGTGCCCGCACTCTCCACATATGAAGCAAATGATGGGCCTTCTAGGCCCATTTGCAAAATTATTCCTTGGTCTAGGATTATAGTTGTTACCTTGGTTTGCTGCGGCTGCCATTACATTTGCTGGTGGCAGAGGTCCTCCCTGTGTCCAGTATGTCGTTGCAGGCATTCCCCTGGATTGGCATTCATGGGCCTCATGGCCAACTTTCCTGCATAATTGACAAGTCACGTTTAGCAGAGGACATTCACTTACTATGTGCCCTTGCTTGCTGCACATGGAGCACCAGAGTCCACTCTTGATACCGCCTCCTTTGAGTTCTTGCAATTCCTGCCTCAATTGAGCTAATTCTTTTGCTTGAGCCTCCTCCTCCTTTTGGAGCTTGAGTGCTTCAATCTCCCTTCTCAGCTGAGCCACAGCAGTCTCCTCTTCTGTGTAGGGCTTATTCCTTTTCAAGCCCTCCAGCTCCCTTCTTAACTGGATCATTGGGTCCTCCAGTTCTGCATCATAGGTTGGTTGGGAAGAAGTTGCACCATACTGGTGCCTTATCTGCTCCAAGCGTGTGGCCGTATTGATGAACTCCTCAACAGAGGCAGTAGGTAACACTAACTCTTTTATTTTGCATTGGGTGACCACTGGTAGGGGTTTGGCTAACCACTTCTTGACAAAGAAATCATGCGGTGGATCTGGTAGTTTAGCCATTAGTGCTTTGGCCCTGGTCACAAACTCTGGGAATTTTTCTCCTAGACCCAATCTCAAATTTTCTAGCTCTTCTATAATGATCTCCGCAGTGTTGCCATGCTGAAACTGATTTTTGAAGGCCTCTTTCATCAAATCCCAAGAGGTAAAGTGGTTTTCACCAAACTGGCTAAACCACTTGTCTGCCAATCCTTCCAATGTGGCCGGAAAGAGTATCAAGAAGGCATCTTCCCTACCCATTAGACCTCTAGTCTTGCTTAATGCCAGAAATCTTCGAATGTGCTCATCTGGATCCTCATGAGCTAAACCTCTGAAAGAGGGAAATTTTATGTTTAATCTGGAGAGTAAGGTTTCTAGGTCCACCTGTCCTGCCATGCTTCTTACCGATGAAGTTGATGAAAGTGGACTCGATGATCTTCTGATCGCCTTTCTTCTTGTCTGCTTGCACGTGACCCTCAAGGTTTGTGACCGGGTTGCGGTCATGAGCTGTTCATAGTTCACTTAATATGAGACACTTGATATAAGTATGTACCTCTTTAGTCAACTGGAGTATTACTGTCGACACTAGAATATTGTTCTCCAAGTGCAATAGATCTTCTCCTATGCTCAATTCTCCTTGGATGTCCCACCGTGCGTGCCAAATTTGTTGGGGGATTCTTGGACGAGAAGGAGTTTGAGGGTTTGTAGGAGAAAAAGGAAAGAATAAAGAAAGAAATGAGCTGGGAAACTTCACAGAGGAAATAACCTTGGAAGCTTCTGCAGAAGCACACCTTGGAATCTTGAGTTTGATTACAGTAAAACAATTACAATGTTTGAGCACAATCCGAGTCAATACTTCTGTGCGCACTACAGAGGGTGCTTAATTACAAAATACCAATTATCCCGAAGTCTTCTTGCAGTCGGCCTCCTCTGCACCAGTCCTCTACTTGCTTCAAGCTTATCCTTGTGCACACCTTGCACCAAGCTTCCACCAAGATGAGGAATGAGTATCTTCTGTCGGCATGCACACTGCACAGAGACCTTGAGGTCCTTGGGGTCTAGCTTCGCACTCTCTGCCTTCTTCCTTAGCCACCTCTCTTGCACTCTTCACTTCCACCTCTCTGTATCGTCGTACCCTGGTGTCTCTTACACTTCTCTCTCTCTTTTTTACTTCAAGTGTGTCCCCAAGAATAGCCTTTGCCTTTCTTTGTTGAGTGTGCCAGTTCCGTGCACTCTAACTGTAATACAATCTTGGTGCCCTTTCAATGTCCCAAGATTGCCTTTTGAATTGGCCACCAACGACTCACTACTTTGTCCTATAGTGACTTTAGACTTAAAGCAAAATTTTGATTGGGCGGCCCTATTTCCACCTTTGCGTACACGGCCGCTTCCCATACCTTCACCTTTTCCTTTTATTTCTTTACTTTTGCACCTAAGACTTTAAATTCACCCTTTGAACCTTAAGAGAAAAAATACTTCTGCAATACTTCCCCAATTTAATACCTCTTGTCTGTGAACAATTAAAGACCTTTTATATGAACAATTGAAGGTGCACTACCTGTGCACTTTGACCTTGGAATTTTGATACTTTACTCTTGCCTATGCATAGCTGTGACCTTGACTTTGTTAGTTTCAACCGGTTAGGGCTCAACAATTCTCTACCTACCACAAATCACGACTTCGTGGCTCCTCTTTCCATTCTTGATCAAGTGGACTCAACCACTTAAGATTCTTTCACTTTTACATTAAGTAAACTCTTCAAAAGTTACAAGAGGTAGTTCACAAGTGAACTTTACATAGTCTTCATTTTAAGGCTTTTTCTATGACTTTGTGGGACTCAAGCCAATACTTAGGCTTGTCATAGATTTGCTCCAACAACTATCCGATGTGGTCTTACATGATGAAGCATGTTCTTGTTGCAAAACAACTTTGGAACATAGTGGCAGATGTTGATCAAAGACCTGCAGGTGCTTCTACTTCATAGTCTACTGTTATAGATGGAGCTTCTTCTTCAAGTACAGTGATTTCTCCTTCTCCACCTACACAAGAGCAGCTTAGATGGGATAGAAAAGATGCACAAGCTCATGCATTGATTGCACTTTCTGTGAGGCATCATATAGTTCCACACATTCGGTCATGTTCTACATCGCGACAGGCATGGGACGCTCTTGATTCTTTGTATGTTGTGCGTAATGAAGCACGTGTTGCATACTTGAGGAAGCAACTTAAGGATGTATGTATGGCTGAAAATGAGCCGGTGGATGTGTATGTGACACGCATCAAGGACTTGAAAGAGCAATTGGCAAACATAGATGAGATCATTCTAGATGCATCACTCATTTCTACATTGTTGAAAGGATTATCGAAATCTTTTCAAAGCTTTGCTACTACACTCCGTTTGGTTGCAAAAGGAAATCCTAATATGTATGCATTTGATGAGGTTGTGTCTCTTCTTTTGCAAGAAGAGCAATCTAGAGTGAATAGGAGTGGTTTAATCGAGGGAACGCAAGCACTTGCTATCTCACAAAAGGGGAAAAGCAAGTATGGTTCAGCTTTGGGTTCATCAAAACCAAAGCCTCAAGCTTCCTCTTCCACTCATTCCTCTAATGAGGCCGATTTGCAAAAGAAGAAGAGATGCAAATATTGTGGAAAGGCTAGTTATACTATTGATGAATGTAGAAAGCTTGCTAAATGCAATGAAAAGAAGAAGGAATCTGGCATGTCTATTGTTGAAGATTCAGCAAATGCAAAGAATGATGAAGCTAACATGGCTCAAGATTTTTGGGCATTTGTTGTTACATGTCATTATGATGCTTCTTTACATTCTAATGTATGATTGTAAGTGAGGCTGATTCGGATTGGTTCTTTGATAGTGGTGCTTCAAAGCACATAACATCATGCAAAAGATATCCATTGAAGAACACAATTATTGTGAGTCGAGATGTGGTATTTGTTGAAAATTCAGTTTTCCCTCTACTTGAATGCAAAAAACAACCAACAGTTAGCTCACAAGATGTGTTCGATACACTCATGCCTTTGTTCCAAAATGGTGCTCTTTGTTGGTGCAAAGTCCAAGCCCACACATTTGGCTTGAGATTCATAAAATATGAAGTTCCATGAAAACTATTGCTAGTGGAGATTTACCACTTTACCTTCGTAAAAGTCATCTTTTTTGTACTTGAGAATATTTGTATCACCTACCCAAAAAGTCGTGGACTTGTTAGTTAAGAAAGTAAACTACATTGAGGGAATATCTCCTAGAATGAAGGTTCACTTTTAGAGAGAGCCAAAAGTTGAATTCAAATTCAAATTTTAATGGAACACCTATATAAACTCACTTGAAAGAGGCGCGATAAGAATGATCATTTTCCCGAGCTCTCCATTGACATTCTGTATGTGTGTAAGGCCTACATTGTAGCCTACACTAATCTCTATCATAAGGCTATTATTACCAAGCCTATGATCTTGTACAACATTGTTCATTAATACATGATACCTACATTGTTCATCTATGATATCTCTGTTATAGTCATTTCTCACTATCAACTTGTGTTGCTCATATCTCATTCATTTCACCACAAAATTCAAAGATCTATAGCTTGTTGGAATCGGCTCCAAGTTATCTATATGCTGAAAAAGTTTGACGTAAATCCATTTAGCTAATTTGGAGAAAACTGCATCGAAGCACTCACTGGTCAAACTCTACAGAGGTCTTAAAAAATCGGGGGTAATGATTAATTTGCTAAATTGATTTCTCTGTGTATAGTGGATCATTTCAAGTGATTCCACTTGGAATCATTAGCTTACTAAGCTAATTAGATATTTCTAAAAGGAACTTTTCCAATTCCTATTGTACTGGTAGTACTGAGCATTACAAGCAGCAGGTGTATGATCCAAAATAGAAAGTTTCCTTGGATTCTTCTATTTTGAAGTAGTCTGTTTTGATTCAATCTTTTTATACATCATTTCCAAAGTACATAGACACTTTTATGGTGTCATTGGAAAGCTAAGAGGGTCCACATATCAACTCTGAAGCTAGAAGGGGTTGGTACTAAGCAAGATTTGGTAGTACCTACTCATCACTTGGAGTGTCCATCCATCTTTCCCAACATGCTTGACTATGGCCATGTAGACCAGCCCACTGAGGCTCAAAGGGCTGAAAAATTCTAGCCAAATAGTGCTAAAAATGCAGAGAATTTCCGGCTAAACATGGCTGAAAATTTCAGCCAAAAAATGTCCAAACTGCTGGAAATTTCGAGCCACATGGCTGAACATTTGCATCAAAATATGGTTGAAAATGAGCATGAAATTCAGCCCACGCATGATGTACATATTGAAGATGTTTTACATAATGAACGCATGTCTATCAAGAGTGCACAAACTATGTCAAAGTGGCTGAAACAAACTTTTCAGGACAGCAAATTGAGTGCATCTTTCCTTGGTAGAACAAGATCAAGCTCTCACCATGCATCAAGTAATTTTGTGGATTATTCTCTTATTGCTGCAGCATGTAATGAAGAGCCACTTTCTTTTGAAGATGCATGTGACAATCCGCAATGGATGAGTGCTATGCAATCAATAATGGATTCCATACATAGGAATGGTACTTGGGAGTTATGTGAATTGCCGAAAGGAAAGAATGCCATTGGTACAAAGTGCGTTTACAAGATTAAGAGAAAATTTGATGGTGGCATTGATCCCTCCAAAGCTAGATTGGTTGCCAAAGGATATGCGCAATATATGGCATTGACTATGAGGAAACTTTTGCACCTACTTCACACATGACTACCATTCGTACCGTGGTTGCATTGGCTGCCCATCAAAGTTGGAAAGTGCATCAGTTGGACATAAAAATAGCCTTCTTGAATGGTGATTTGCAAGAAGAGGTTGTTGATATATTTAGGTAGTGATGTGTGTGAACACTCTAGGACCGTCGGGGCACTTTTTTCCCTCTTTAGGAGGTTTTTTTCCCCCGGCTTGTATATATGCCTATTGCCCTAATGGGCTACTTATCTTTGTACATTCTCTAGTAATACATTCAGTATTGTGTGTTTGTGCTCCAAGATTCTTCTTCTTCCTTGTGCTGTTCGCGTGCTTCCGCAGACGTCTATCTCCAACAATTGGTATCAGAGCAGGTCGTCGCTTCTTCTAGGGCGCCGTCGACACTCCTCCGTTTGCAGTTTCAGATTCGCACGAAATTTGGTGAGCATACTCAGGGTGTTTCCGAGATCAAAACAGCTTCGCTATGTGGTGCCGAAATCGCGATCTGAGCTCGTTTCGGCCTCCGAACGCACTATCGTAGCGCTTGTGCAGGCTATTTTGTCCTTTTGTGCCAAAGGTATATACCAGTTTCTGTTCGCCAGTTTAAGCGTCTTGCAGTCTACTACAGGTCTAGTAGAACTCGTCTTGGCAGTTCCGTTCAACTTTTTGAGATACAGTCAATTTTCTACATCAAGGTATTTTAGTCACCGGGCATGGCTGAAAGCAGTGATGTATTCCGTATGTTGGCTATTGAGGATAAGTTGGATGGTACCAACTACCCATTATGGGCTTATATGATGCGACATGTACTGGTTGCAAAAGGATTGTGGAACATTGTGCAGGGTGTTGAAAGACGTCCTGTTACACCTGTAACGACAGGTACTGCAAATACAGGTGATGGAGCTGATGAAGATGGTGTCGAAGATGATATTCCACAGATTCCTGTTCGTGCTGCTATTTCTGTTGCACCTACTGCAGAGCAGATTCGTTGGGATGGCAGAGATGCCCAGGCACATGCATTGATAGCTTTGTATGTCAAACGTGCCATTATTCCTCACATTCGCTCTTGCAGAACAGCAAAGGATGCTTGGGATACACTTACCACTTTGTACCAGGCTAGGAATGACGCTCGTGTTGCTTACCTCCAAAAACAATTGGAGAGTGAGCACATGAATGAAGGTGATTCTATGGACAGTTTTCTTACAAAGATCAAAGACCTGAAGGAACAATTGATTTCTGCTGATGAGGTTATACCAGATAGCTCACTTGTGCAGACCGTTCTGAATGGTCTTCCTGATTCATATCAAAGTTTTGCCTCTACTCTTCGGTTGATGATGAAAGGCAATCCAAATGCCTTGTCATTTGAGGAATTAGTCTCTGTTCTGTTGCAGGAAGATCAGTCCAGGCAGAACAGCTCCATTATGCGTGTTGCAGATCAAGCTTTCCTGGCTAGTCAGAAGGGCAAAGGAAAATGGAGCTCTTCTACTAGTAAGCAGAAAATCAGCAAATGCTGCACAATCGAAGAACCAGGATAAAGATGAGAAGAAATCAGAAAAGCAGAAATTGTTCTGCAAGTACTGTAAAGGAAATGATCATATTATAAAGAACTATCCAAAACTGGCTGCTAAAGAGGCAAAGAAGAAAGAGGCTGGAATGGTTGTTGCAGAGGCCTCTACACCAAAAACAGAGTCTGCAAATCTTGTGCAGGAAGAAGAATGGGCGTTTACTACTGTCTGCAATTTTGACCCATCTTCTCATGATCAGTGCATGTCTGCAGTAGACTCAGATGTTTGGTACTTTGACAGTGGGGCGGCCAAACATATTACCTCGCAGCGTAGTTTCTTCTCTTCACTCGAGCCTGCCCCTACAGGGAATACTGTCACATGCGCCAATAACTCCTCTTATCCTGTTATGGGAGTTGGTAAGATCATTCTGACTACTACTGATGGTAGTTCTTTCACTTTGTCAGATGCTTTATTTGTGCCAGGGATCAAAAAGAACCTGTTATCAGTTTCTGCATTAGCCAAGATTGGCTTGGTTGTGAAATTCGTTGATGACAGGTGTACAGTCCATGATCTCTCAAATGGCGATGTGATTATTGCTTTTGGCATTTTATGTCGTGGGCTGTATAAGCTCATAGACTATGAAAGATTTGTGAATGATTCGGCATGTGCAGTTCATGATTCTCAGGCTATGTCAGATGCAAAGCTTTGGCATGCACGCTTTGGTCATCTGAATTTTGCTAGTTTGTTACGCCTGCAGAAATCTGAAATAGTGTCCTCTTTGCCCAAACTTGAGGCACCTGGAAAACATGTTTGTGATGGCTGTATTTTGGGCAAAATGCAGCATTCTTCCTTTCCAAAAGATGGTTCAGTTCGGGCTACGCAGAAATTGCAGCTTGTACATAGTGATGTCTGTGGTCCTATGCAGACACCCTCTTTTGAAAATTACCTTTACTTCGTGACTTTCATTGATGATTTTTCCAGGCATGCATGGGTATATCCACTCAAAGCAAAGTCCGAAGTGTTCATGTGCTTCAAACAGTTTTTTGTTTTGGCTGAAAATCTGTCAGCATGTAAAATGGGCAACCTCCGTTCTCATCGAGGGGGGGAATATATGTCTTCAGATTTTAATCCATTTCTGGCTGAACGTGGGATAAAACACAAATGTACAGTGCCGTATACACCTCAACAGAATGGAGTTGCTGAACGAAAGAACAGGTCACTCATGGAGATGGCGAGGTGCATGGTCAAAAGTCAGGCTTTACCACATAGTTCCTGGCTTGAGGCTGTCATGTGTGCAGCATATGTACTGAACAGGTGTCCCACTAAAGCGTTGCAGTCTATCACTCCATATGAGGCTTGGCATGACCGCAAGCCATCTGTTGCTCATCTGCGTGTTTTTGGTTGTTTGGCATATGCATTAGTGCCTGAACAACATCGCAGAAAATTGGATGATAAGGCAGTAAAATGTATTTTTGTTGGGTATAGTTCTAAAAGTAAAGGCTATCGTCTGTATCATCCACAGACTAAACGCATTCTGGTTAGCCGTGATGTTGTCTTTGTGGAAGATGCTATTCAGCCATTGCTTTCATGTACTAAGGAGACATCTGTTAGCTCCAAAGACATGTATGATACTTTGATGCCTCTTTTTACAGGTGGACAGTCTAGTGTTGGTCCTAATGAGGCAACTTCTCAGCCTTTGCAGGTTTCATATGATGATGCAGATCATTCCATTTCTGATGCAGATTTACATGATGCACTTGCTGATGAGAGAGCTGATATTGAGCAGGCAAAAACTACGCCAAAATGGTTGGTGCAGACTTTGCGTGACAGCAAATTAGATGCACCTTTGTCATATCATACTCGTTCAGGCTCTCATAGTGCCTCCTTTGCATCAGATTGCTATGCTATGGCTGCATCTAGTCTCTGTGATGAGAATGAGCCTATTTCTTTTGATGAAGCACAGAATTCAGAAAATTGGATGGATTCTATGCAATCTGAATATGATGCTATAATGAAGAATGGTACATGGTCTTTATGTGACTTGCCTCCCGGTAAGAAGGCCATTGGCACTAAGTGGGTATACAAGCTGAAGCGTAAACCTGATGGTACAGTTGACCGGTATAAGGCTAGGCTTGTTGCAAAGGGTTATGCGCAGGAAAGAGGCATTGATTTTGATGAGACCTTTGCACCTACATGCCGTATGACTACTGTTCGGAGCATTTGTGCACTTGCAGCCCATCATGGTTGGAATGTACATCAGTTGGACATTAAAACAGCATTTCTGAATGGTGACTTGCATGAAGAAGTGTATGTTTTTTAGCCCCGTGGCTTTGTGCAGAAAGGGCATGAAAACCAGGTGTGCAGGTTAAAGAAGGCGTTATATGGTTTAAAGCAAGCACCACGTGCTTGGTATGAGAAGATACATGCCTATCTGATTGCACATGGTTTTGAGAACAGTCCAACTGAAAGCACCTTATATGTTAAACGTGTTAATGATGTGCTTCTGATCATTGTTGTCTATGTTGATGACATGCTGCTCATTGGTCCTATTGAGACACATATTGCTGATTTTAAGGCTCATTTGCATGCCTCATTTGAGATGTCTGATTTGGGGCATTTGCATCACTATTTGGGCATTCAGTTTATGCACGTTGATGGTGGAATGGCTTTGTGTCAAACGAAATATATTGACACATTATTGCAGCATTTTGGCCTTGAAGATTGTAAGCCTATTGCCATTCCTATGGAGACAGGTTTACGATTGAGTCTTCATGATGTTGGAGATGCATTTGATGTTGTTCTCTATCAGCAGGCTGTTGGATGCTTGATTTACTTATGCATTACTCGGCCAGATATTCAGTTTGCTGTCTCACAGATGAGCAGGTTTATGCATTGCCCAGGAGTCACACATTGGAAGGTGGTTAAGCACATCTTTCGCTACTTGAGTGGTACTCGGCTACTTGGGTTGTTTTATCCCAAGGGGGGATCACTACCGCCAGATTTGCATGCTTTTTCTGACTCAGATTGGGCTGGTTGCTATGACACTCGTGTGTCCACCAGTGGCTTTTGCTTCATGCTTGGTAGCTCATGTATATCTTGGTTGAGCAAGAAGCAGCCTACTATGGCCACTTCCAATTGTGAGGCTGAGTATAGGGCAGCTTTCACAGCGACTGTTGAGTGTGTGTGGCTCAGACGCCTTATGGCTGATTTGGGTGTTGGCCAGTCTTCTGCCACCACCATCTTCACTGACAGTCAGAGCGCATTGGCAGTTGCGAGGAACCCTGTGTTCCATGCTCGCACTAAGCACATTGAGGTGCATTATCACTATGTCAGGGAGAGGTTCTCTGCTGGGGAGATCAGCTTGGCATATATGCCCACGCAGGAGAACATTGCAGACCTTTTCACGAAGGCTCTACCTAGGGAGAAGTTTGAAGCTTTCCACAAAGCTTTGTAGCTTACTTCCTTTTGTGGAGTGATTTCCACATAGCTTGGCACTTCCTTATACATGAGTGCCAGCTCCTTGTTCACCGCATCACTCCCGGGGGGGATTTGTTGATATATTTAGGTAGTGATGTGTGTGAACACTCTAGGACCGTCGGGGCACTTTTTTCCCTCTTTAGGAGGTTTTTTCCCCCGGCTTGTATATACGCCTATTGCCCTAATGGGCTACTTATCTTTGTACATTCTCTAGTAATACATTCAGTATTGTGTGTTTGTGCTCCAAGCTTCTTCTTCTTCCTTGTGTTGTTTGCGTGCTTCCGCAGACGTCTATCTCCAACAGAGGTCTATGTGAAGCAACCTCCTGGATTTGCTATGAAAGGGAAAGAGCATATGGTTTGTCGCTTGCATAACGCCTTGTATGGTGTCAAGCAAGCTCCACGTGCATGGTATGACAAAATACATAAGCACTGTTGACATATTTAGGTAGTGATGTGTGTGAACACTCTAGGACTGTTGGGGCACCATTTTCCCTCTTTAGGAGGTTTTTTTCCCCCGGCTTTCATATATGCCTATTGACCTAATGGGCTACTCTTCTTTGTACATTCTCTAGTAATACATTCAGTAGTGTGCGTTGTGCTCCAAGCTTCTTCTTCTTCCTTGTGTTGTTGGCGTGCTTCCGTAGATGTCTAACTCCAACAATTGGTATCAGAGCAGGTTGTCGCTTCATCTAGGGCATCGCTGGAATGGTTGTTGCAGAAGCCTCTACACCAAAAACAGAGTCTGCTAATCTTGTGCAGGAAGAAGAGTGGGCATTTACTACAGTTTGCAGTTTTGACCCATCTTCTCATGAGCAGTGCATGTTTGCAGTAGACACAGATGTTTGGTACTTTGATAGTGGGGTGACCAAACATATTACCTCGCAGCATAGTTTTTTCTCTTCATTTGAGCCTGCCCCTACAGGGAATATTGTTACATGTGCCAACAACTCCTCTTATCCTGTTATGGGAGTTGGTAAGATCATTCTGACTACTGTTGATGGTAGTTCTTTCACTTTGTCAGATGCTTTGTTTGTGCCACGGATCAAGAAAAATCTGTTATCAGTTTCTACATTAACCAAGACTGGCTTGGTTGTGAAATTTGTTGATGACAGATGTACAGTTCATGATCTTTCAAATGGCGACGTGACTATTGCTTTTGGCATTCTATGTCGCTGGCTGTATAAGCTCATAGACTATGAAAGATGTGTAAATGATTTGGCATGTGCAGTACATGATTCTCAGGCTATGTCAGATGCAAAGCTTTGGCATGCACGCTTTGGTCATCTGAATTTTGCTAGTTTGTTATGCCTACTGAAATCTGAAATGGTGTCCTCTTTGCCCAAACTTGAGGCACCGGGAAAACATGTTTGTGAAGGCTGTATTTTGGGGAAAATGCAGCATTCCTGCTTTCCAAAAGATGGTTGAGTTCGGGCTACTCAAAAATTGCAGCTTGTGCATGGTGATGTTTATGGTCCTATGCAGACACCATCTTTTGGAAATTATCTTTACTTCATGACTTTCATCGATGATTTTTCCAGGCATGCATGGGTATATCCATTGAAGGCAAAGTCCGAAGTGTTCATGTGCTTCAAACAGTTTCTGGTTTTGGCTGATAATCTGTCAGCATGTAAAATGGGCACCCTCTGTTCTGATCGAGGGGGGGAATATACGTCTTCTGATTTTAATACATTTCTGGCTAAACGTGGGATAAAACACCAGTGTACAGTGCCATATACACCTCAAGAAAATGGAGTTGTTGAATGAAAGAACAGGTCACTCATGGAGATGGTGAGGTGTATGGTCAAGAGTCAGGCTTTACCACATAGTTTCTAGCTTGAAGCTGTCACGGGTGCAGCATATGTACTTAACAGTTGTCCCACTAGAGTGCTACAATCTATCACTCCATATGAGTCTTGGCATGATCCCAAGCCATCTATTTCACATCTGCGTGTTTTTGGTTGTTTGGCATATGCATTAGTGCATGAACAACATCGGAGAAATTTGGATGATAAAGTAGTAAAATGTATTTTTGTTGGGTATAGTTCTGAAAGAAAAGGCTATCACCTGTATCATCCACAGACTAAATGCTTTCTGGTTAGCCATGATGTTGTTTTTGTGGAAGATGCTATTCAGCCATTGCTTTCCTGTACTAAGGAGACATTTGTTAGCTCCAAAGACATATATGATACTTTGCTGCCTCTTTTTATAGGTGGACAGTCTAGTGTTGGTCCTAATGAGGCAACTTCTCAACCTTTGCAGGTTTCATGTGATGATGCAGATCATTCCATTTCTGATGCAGATTTACATGATGCACTTATTGATGAGAGAGTTGATATTGAGCAGGCAAGAACTATGCCAAAATGGCTAGTGTAGACCTTGCTTGATCGCAAATTAGATGCATCTCTGTCATATCGTACTCTATCAGGCTCTCATAGTGCCTCTTTTGCATCAGATTGCTATGTTATTGCTACATCTAGTCTTTGTGATGAGATTGAGCATGTTTCCTTTAATGAAGCACAAAGTTCAGAAAATTGGATGGCTGCTATGCAATCTGAATATGATGCAATAATGAAGAATGGTACATGGTCTTTATGTGACTTGCCTCCTGGCAAGAAGGCCATTGGCACTAAGTGGGTATACAAGCTGAAGCATAAATCTGATGGTACAGTTGACAGGTATAAGGCTAGGCTTGTTGCAAAGGGTTATGCGCAGGAAAGAGGCATTGATTTTGATGAGACCTTTGCACCTACATGTCGTATGACTACTGTTTAGAGCATTTGTGCACTTGCAGCCCATCATGGTTGGAATGTACATCAGTTGGACATTAAAATAGCATTTCTGAATGGTGACTTGCATGGTGAAGTGTATGTTTTTCAGCCTCGTGGCTTTGTGCAGAAAGGGCATGAAAACCAGGTGTGCAAGTTAGAGAAGGCATTATATGGTTTGAAGCAAGCACCACGTGCTTGGTATGAGAAGATACATGCCTATCTGATTGCACATGGTTTTGAGAACAGTCCAACTAAAAGCACCTTATATGTTAAGTGTGCTAATGATATGCTTCTGATCATTGTTGTCTATGTTGACGACATGCTGCTCACTGGTCCTATTGAGAAGCATATTGCTGATCTTAAGGCTAATTTGCATGCCTCATTTGAGATGTCTGATTTGGGGCATTTGCATCACTATTGCATGGTGGAATGGCTTTGTGTCAAACAAAATATATTGACACATTATTGCAGCGTTTTGGCCTTGAAGAATGTAAGCCTATTGCCACTCCTATGGAGACAAGTTTACGATTGAGTCTTCATGATGCTTGAGATGCATTTGATGTTGTCCTCTATTAGTAGATTGTTGGATGCCTAATTTACTTATGCATTACTAGGCCAGATATTCAGTTTGTTGTCTCATAGATGAGAAGGTTTATGCATTGCGCAGGTGTCAAGCATTGGCAGGTGGTTAAGCGCATCTTTTGCTACTTGAGTGGTACTCGGCTACTTGGGTTGTTTTATCCCAAGGTGGGATCACTACCGCCAGATTTGCATGCTTTTTCTGACTCAGAATGGGCTGGTTGCTATGACACTCATGTGTCCACTAGTGGCTTTTGCTTCATGCTTGGTAGCTCATGTATATCTTGGTTGAGCAAGAAGCAGCCTACTGTGGCCACTTCCAGTTGTGAGGTTGAGTATAGGGCAGCTTTCACAGCTATTGTTGAGTGTGTGTGGCTCAGACGCCTTATGGCTGATTTGGGTGTTGGTTAGTTTTCTGCCACCACCATCTTCAGTGATAGTCACAGTGCATTAGCAATTGCAAGGAACCCTGTGTTCCATGCTCGCACTAAGCACATTGAGGTGCATTACCATTATGTCAGGGAGAGGTTCTCTGGTGGGGAGATCAGCTTAGCATATGTGCTCACGCAGGAGAACATTGCAGACCTTTTCATGAAGGCTCTGCCTAGGGAGAAGTTTGAGTCTTTCCGCAAAGCTTTGGGCTTACTTCCTTTTGTGGAGTGATTTCCACATAGCTTGGCACTTCCTTATACATGAGTGCCAGCTACTTGTTCACCGCATCACTCCCAGGGGGATTTGGTGATATATTTAGGTAGTGATGTGTGTGAACACTCTAGCACTACCTGTGCACTTTTTTCCCTCTTTAGGAGGTTTTTTTCCCTCGGCTTGTATACATGCCTATTCTCCTAATGGGCTACTCATCTTTGTACATTCTCTAGTAATACATTCAGTAGTGTGTGTTGTGCCCCAAGCTTCTTCTTCTTCCTTGTGTTGTTCGTGTGCTTCCGCAAACGTCTAACTCCAACAAGCACTTGATTGCTCTTGGCTTCACATGTATTCCGATTGAAAGCACACTCTATGTACGCAAAAATGGGGCTGATCTTAGAGTGCTTGTTCTTTATGTCGATGACATACTCTTGACTGGGTCATGTGATGCAAAACTTGACATTCTTATGGCTGATTTGCAGCATACTTTTGATGTCACTTATCTTGGTCTTTTGAGCTACTATCTTGGCATCTAGTTTGTATCCATTAAGGCGGGAATTGTTATGCATCAAGCAAAGTATGTTGACAAACTACTTCAGTGTTTTGACTTTCAGGATTTAAAGCAAGTTTCCACACCAGTTGAGACAGGATTCAGGTTCTCAGTCAAGGATTCCAGTTTTGCATTTGACACTTCTCTTTATCAGCAAGCTGTGGGATGTCTTATATATGCATGCAACACAAGGCCGAATATACAGTATGCAGTTTCCCAGTTGAGTCGATTCATGCATAGCCCTGGCACTAAGCATTGGCAAGCGGTAAAACATGTATTTAGATATCGTAGAGGCACCTTGAGCTTAGGTCTCTTTTATGACAGAGATGTTCAGCCATGCTTGCATGCTTTTACAGATAGTGATTGGGCTGGTTGTTATGATACTCACGTGTCCACTAGTGGTAATTGCTTTTTCCTTGGAGACTCATGCATATCTTGGTTGAGTAAGAAGCAACCTACAGTGGCAACATCGAGTTGTGAAGCTGAGTACAGGGTAGTTTTCACAGCTACAGTGGAGTGTATATGGATGAGACACCTATTGATGGATATTTGCATGGAGATTGATGTTGCTATGCATATTCTCACTGATAGTCAGAATGCTTTGGCTGTTGCACGAAACCTAGTGTTTCATGCACGGACCAAACATATTGAGGTGCATTATCACTGTGTGAGAGAGCACCTTAATGCAGGAGATATTGATTTGGTATATGTGACTACACAAGATAATGTGGCAGACATATTCACCAAAGCTCTTCCACGAGAAAAGTTTGAATCTTTTCACAAAGCTTTAGGCTTATTACCTTGTGGGGGCTGATCTGTCACTCCCTGTATGTGTTCACATCATTTGCTTCAACAGGGTTTGTTACACTTATGTGTTCCTTGAGTAGCTTTGATGTGAACCTTTTCCCCATACATGGGCACTTTTTACTCTAGTGTTGGCTAGAGGTTTTTTCCCCATGTTACCACATACTTGATACTCTCATATGTGGTGGTAATTTGTACTTAGGGATATTATTCAGCTCTTACTTCAGTTCAATTCGTCGCCAATAGAGTGAGCTATTCCATCCATCGTCTTCTCCGTGTGTCTTGCTGCGTTTGTGCTCCTTGTGTGTGCTTCTCGTGTGTCTCTCACACTTCTACACACACCCAACAATAATATGGTGGTTATCATGTCAATAACTCTTGTGCCACTTTTAGACCTTTGACAATACTAGGTGAAAGGTTAATCACGTGAACTGCAGTCAATAGTATTCTATCCAAAATCCTTGTGAAAGGTTTGCATGATGCAGCATAGAAACTACTCTATCTTGAATATTTCTATTCATCCTTTCAGCCCTGTTCCTTGATTTAATTCTACTCTTATTTCGTTGACCATCCGTTCTTGTTCTTGCTCCTGCCATGTTGCTGATTCTTTCCTTAGTAAGAATCACAAACATTATATGCATCTCCACTCTAAGTGCCAACCATATATTCTCTACAAATCTCCTCGCTCAAGAGTGCTCCACATATGTCATCATAGAGCAGTTTACCACCAGGTGCACTATTGCTAATAGCCATGCAAAATGTATCCCATGATGATGGCAAGGTGCATAACAACAAGACTGCTTTCATTTCATTATACATACCTATTTTCTGAGCCTATAACTGGGAGAATATAGCATCAAACTCATTTAGATGAGCACCAACACTATCTATGTCCTTCATGTGAAGGTCATATAACTTTCTCATCAGATACACCTTATTTGATGTCATATCTTTTTCATATGTATTGCATAACTTCTTCCAAAGCTCCTTTGAACTTTCAAAGTCTAATATTGTAAAGTAAACATTATCTACTGGGTGCAATCAAATGGTAGACCTAGTCATTTCATCCCAATCATCATCATCCATATCAACAAGCTTCTTTGAGATTCCATTTACTGGCTTCCACTATCTCCTCTAAATCAACACATCTTTAATCTAATTCTTCCATAGAGCAAAGTTTGTGCCATCAAGTTTTTTGATCTCAAAATGGTCTCGGAACATTGGCACTAGACTCTTATCCACAAGATGTGCTCAGACCTAGGATGCCATGATGATAGAGAACTGAATATAATGATAATGGAGCTAGACGAGTCCAAACACCACTAAGGCTCAAAGAAGGATGACCAAGTGTCAGATTTTGGGAAAAAATTCACTAGAGTCTTCCTAGAAAAATGAATTAATGAACAGTAATGACCAACCAAAAGGATTATGTGAGAATAAATGTTCTCCCACCAATAAGTGTATCAAGGAGTAAATCGACCATTGTATAATTGGCAAAATCAAAAAGAAAATTTTTGCCAGAGCCTCCTCTGCAAAATGATCATATGAGTAGTGTCAAAATCTCATAAAACTGCAAGTACTAACATGGAAACTTGCATGCCAATGAAAATCTTCCCTTCGGTTTAGATTATCAGGTGTGGATGCTACACGATACTAATTTGAGTTCTTAAGAGCTTGGAGTGGTCTACATCTCAACATAACTTGATATAAATCAAAAAGCAAAAGTCATTCTTTATGACATAGATGGTGAAAAAAAAAATCTTGATGGAATTGATGATGGAAAATCATCAATTCCATCAAGATTTTTTTGTTTTTTTTCGATGGAGATATAAGAGCTTAAACCTACTCTTATCGAAAATCCTATGACTTCTACCTAACTACAAAATTAAAACATGAAACAAAAGATGATAATAAGCTTTCAATACACCTCCTTACAAAATTCAAGTCCATGAGCAAATGAGCAATGGCACACCTCCCTGGACAACACACCAAAGTGTTGGACATAGAGCTACAAGCATGACACATGTACAATGCCGATATGAAGCAATAGATCCTCACCCACAAATTTTCAATCCCTAAGACAATTTTGGTGGCATGGAGACCTTCACCTTGCATATAAAAATGCATATGAAAGAGCAATCACACACACATGCACCTGCATGTACACATAAGCATGCAAGAAAAATTCACTCATAAGGAAGTAGATGCCAAGAAAATCACAAGCTGAAAAGAGCAAAAAGAAACTTAAATGAGTTTGATTTCACTTTTGTATGACTCTTTTAAAAGGTTTCCTTGTTCACACTCTTATACTCACATTAGTTAAACATAGGTCTTAAACCCTCATTTGGTGTCCAATTTAAGTACAAAAAATCCTATGAAAAGCTAGAGGTTTGGGGACAACTTGACAAGCTCAAGGACTCCTTGATTTGTACAAATGGGGAGTATTTTACAATAAATTGCATTTGGAAATATTTGATAAGGATGGAGCTCCATACACAGGGGGACAACTTTGAAAGTGATTTTGGGAAAATTTGGCAGCCCACGTCACACTTTCTTTGCTTGGACATCCATGTATTGCTTTTTATCTCCAAATCATCACAATCCCGATCATCTTCTCTCTCTCTCTCTCTCTCTCTCTCTCTCTCTCTCTCTCTCTCTCTCTCTCTCTCTCTCTCTCTCTCTCTCTCTCTCTCTCTCTCTCTCTCTCTTTCAAAAAACAATTGTTGAGTTTCCACCTCCAACATGCTCCCATCCACTTTTTTGTTGTTTTTTTTTCAACATGATAGAAGACAATGAGTGAAGCTAATAATTGCTACAACCAGGTAAATTAATAATGCTCAAAGACAAATACACATCAAGTAGAAAATCAGTATGCCATAGGATCCCAAGCACCAAGAGTGATTTAGAAACATCAAAGCCCAACCACAAGCTTATGGTTGGCTATGCACCAAATGTACTACTTACAACTCCATTAGATTGATTCACTTGTTTCCACATAGGTCACATGGTCATTGCGGGTGATGACAGAGCAATTATAGACAAGGTAAAAGAGAGATATTGGGGTGGGATAAGGTATACCCGATCGAGGATACAAGATGATGTATAAAAGTTAACGTGCATGCTAGTCCAACTCCTTTTAAATAGAGAGATCACCTTGGAACATCCACAATTGTAGTTAGAGCTTCAAATTTAACTATGAGGATTAATCGTGTATTGTGAATTTCTTGAGGGCATATGGCCATTGTCGGGTTTACAACATGGGGCCCATATCCCAAAAATGATCTCTAGAGGCTTAATTCTTATCATAAATCTTATAACTTTCAAATAATAAGGATTTTTGCACTTATAAGGGCCAGAAACCTTAAAAGCAAATGATCTACAGGATGCTCCAAGAGAGGAAAAAAATATAAAATTCTTTTGTCGAATAAGTGACAATAAGTGTCATATAAGTGATGCATATATTCTTCATCGCTATCTGTTTCGACTTTTAGCAACTATGTTAGCAATGTTTGCACACTGGATGTGACGCTATAGCATTGCATAAGCCATGCTCCCCGAAATTGAAAAAAAAAATATTTCTCTTGGCACAGTTGTGCCAGGATCAAGTGAGAGAGTGAGAGCGAATGAGTGAACGAGAGAAGGAGCGACCGAACGAGTGAATGAGAGTGAACCAATGAAGAAGTGACCGATGCGCAAAGGTACATGCACATACATATACACATATGCATACACACACATGCATACACAGATATGCATACACACACATGCATATACATACACACATATGCATACACACACATGCATACACACACACATGCATATACATACACACATGTGCATACGCACACATGCATACACACACATGCACACATATACATATATACACACACATACATATACACATATACACACAAAATCACACACACACATACACATATAGGTACTTGCACATATACACATACACATATACATACACTCACAGACACACACATGCACTCACATGCATACATACACACATATGCATACATACAAAGACACATCTATACACACACATGCACATACACACATGCATACACACTCATGTGCATACATACTTACATGCATTCGTATACACACATGCATATGTATACATACATACACACATTGATATGTATATATACATAAACACAAGCACATACGCACACATATGCGTACACACACATACATATATACACATACACATATACATACACACACATAGACACACATATACACTCACATGCATACATACGCTTATTTGCATGCATACATATACACACATACACATACATAGGCACGCATATACATATACACATACACATACATACACACACATAGACACACACATACACTCACATGCATACATACACCCATATGCATACATACACACACATGCATATGCATACATACATATGCACATGCATACACGAACATGCACATACACACACATATGCACATATAGACATACATACACTCACATGTATACATACACACACATGCATACATACATAGACATGCATACACACACATGCATACATTCATAGACATGCATACACACATGCACATACATACATACATACATACATACATACATATGTATACACACACCTACATACATACACACATATACGCACATACATAAATGCACACATATGCATACACATTCATACACATATAGATACTTGCACATATACCTACAGACAAATAGACACACACTCACACTCACATGCATACATACACACATGCATACACATGCATATGCATACATACATAGACACATGCATACACACACATGCACATATAAACACACACATGCACATACACACACATGCACATACACACACACACATGCACATACACACACACATATATACATACACACACATACACAAATGCACACATATATGATATGCATACACACACATTTACAAATGCACACATATGCATACACACACATACACATATAGGTACTTGCACATATACACATATACATACACACACATACAGTCACAGAGAAACATATGCATACACTCACATGCATACATACACACATATGCATACACATGCATATGCATACATACATAGACACATGTATACATGCATATGCACATACATGCACATATGCATACACACACATGTGCATACATACTCACATGAATTCATACACACACATGCATATGTATACATACATGCACACATGCACATATATATATATATATATATATATATATATATATATATATATATATATATATATATATATATATATATATATATATATATATATATATATATATATATATATATATATGTGTGTGTGTGTGTGTGTGTGTGTGTGTGTGTGTATGTATGTATGTATGTATGTATAAATATATCATCAACTGAAGGTGAGTACAAAGGACTTGTAGAAGTAGCTAAGGAGGTCATATGGATGCAGACATTGTTCAAAAGCTTGGGCATTGTTCACGGTATACCTACAATACATGGAGATAATATGAGTTCACTTTATCTTGCAGCAAATCCAGTATTTCATGCAAGAACAAAACATATAGACATACATTATCATTTCCTGAGAGGAAAGGTAATGGAGAAAGAAATTGAAGTGGAGTACATTTCTACAAAATATCATATAGCAGACATAATGGCAAAGAGCTTGGATGGTGTGAAGACCAATAGATTCAAAAGCATGGCAGGGGTAAAAGAAAAAAAGATGATATGAAGAAATAGAGAATGTCAATTAGTGATTGAGGGGGAGCTGTTGGAGAAACAATCACTAGTTGGACATATTTTTGAAGGTCAAAGTTTTAAAAGAAAACCACATGCCTATGTGAAGAGACAAATTCACAAGTGTATTACATTTGTAAAGTTAGTTCACTTTAGTTTTAGAGTTTTTTAAAAGTCACGAAATTGTGAAAAACTATATAAGTTAATTTGTATCAACTGACGCGTAGAGGAAGACAATGAGTTAGAGTGAGAAAAAGTTCATTTTGTATGACTGCGTATAGTCGGGCTTCTCTGAGTGAGAAAGCATGGTAAACTTCTAAGTTTTTCATAGCTATGACAAGAACTAGTTAAAGTTCTGTGTATGAGATTCTCTCCTTCACCTTCATGCTTTGTCTGTTGTGTAATGATTTCAAAAATTGAAGTTTTCCAGGCAAGTGAATCTGGCATCGAATGTATGGTGAAAGGTTGAGGTTTAATGCGAGAAGTCAATGCCTGGCATCGAATCTAAGCTCATAAGTCCTTGTTTCCATATGTGAATTTTATCTACTGATAAAGCTTTCTAAAACATGAGGTTTGTGGAGCAATCTGATGCTTGGCATCGAGTTTATGCATAAAGTTGATACATGGCATCGAATTCCATCATAAAAGTGATTTTCTTTATATCTGTGTTCAAGGGGTTATTTCAGGTGTTGAAAAAGTGGCTAAAAAATCACCAAGTCGATGCCTAGCATCGACTTTTGGTTGCAAATCGATGTTAAGCATCAAATTTGCATTTTTAGATAGTCAGTTTTACTAAAACATGCAATATTTCCAATTTTGGCAATTTGACATAGTCACCTTGTGAAGGCCATAACTTGAGTTGTGGTGATCCATTTCTTGCAAATAATATCTTGTTGGAATTCTCTACTCTTCTACTTTAATATCCAAAAGATCTTAGCAAAATAATCTTTGTGATAAGAGAAATAAGAAAAATTTTGAAGGTATGTCATTTCAATGATCGGAAATTTTTGAAGAAGTAAAGTTTTTCGTTTTGGCTATCATTTCTCAAAGTTTGGAGTAGCAATGAGTTAATGGTGACCATAGTGGTTGTCTAGTGTCACATTAATTCATTTCTTGTGATGTTTCACACATCAACAATATACACTCACATGCATACATACACTTATATGCATAGATACATATACACACATGCGCATACATAGACATGCATATACATATACACATACACATACATACACACACAGACACACACATACACTCACATGCATTCATACACTCATATGCATACATACACACACATGCATACACATGCATATGCATACATACATACACACATGCATACACACACATGCATATGCACACATGCACATACACACACATATGCACATATACACACACATACACTCACATGCATACATACACACACATTCATACATACATAGACATGCATACACACATGCACATATATACATACATACATACATGCATACATACATACATACATACATATGTATGTATACATACACATACACACATATACACACATACATAAATGCACACATATGCATACACACTCATACACATATAGATACTTGCACATATACCTACACATAGATAAACACACACTCACACTCACATGCATACATACACACACATGCATATGCATACATACATAGACATATACATACACACACATGCACATACACACACATGCACATACACACACATGCACATACACAAACATGCACATACACACACATATGCATACACACACTTGCACATACACACATATACACACACCCATACATTCACATGCATACATACACACATATGCATACACATGCATATGCATACATATATAGACACATGTATACACACACATGCACATACACACACATACACATACATACACATCTACATACACATACACACACATACACACACATATACATACATATATATACATACACACACATATACATACATGCACATACACACACATACACAGATGCATACACACATACATACACACGCATACATACATACACATGCATATGCATATATATACATACACACATACATATATATATACGCACATATGCACACACACACACACACACACACACACACATATATATATATATATATATATATATATATACACACACATATATATACACATACATACATACATATATATATATATATATATATATATATATATATATATATATATATATATATATATATATATATATATATATATATATATATATATATATATATATATATATATATATATATATATATATATAGAGAGAGAGAGAGAGAGAGAGAGAGAGAGAGATTTCTAATCCATTTTGTTTTATATTTATAGATATTATGGATCATATGAGGAATTACATTTTACCATACAGATGCTTACCCAGCACCTAGAGTATGTGCATGTATATGCATGTATATGTGTAAGTATATGTGTATATATATGTGTATATATGTGTGTATGTGCATGTGTATATGTGTGTTTATGCGTATGTGTGTGTGTGTTTCTACACACACACACACACACACACACACACACACACATATATATATATATATATAATATATATATATATATATATATATATATATATATATATATATATATATATATATATATATATATATATATATATATATATATATATATATATATATATATATATATATATATGTGCGTGTGTGTGTATGTGTGTGTGTATGTTGTGTGTGTGTATATGTAGGTATATGCATGTGTATATATATCAGCATGCATGTGCATGTGCATGCATTTTCATTTGCATCCATGTGTATGTGCATGCATGTGTATGTGCATGCATGTGTATGTGCATGCATGTGATATGCATATGCATGTGTATAAGTCTGTGTTAATGTGTATATGAGTATGTGTATATGCAATAATGCATGCACACATATTCTTTTATGTGTTTGTAGATATGTTTGTGCATATGCACGTGTATATGTGTGTGTGTATGTGTTGTGTAAGTGTATGTGCATGTATAGTGTAAGTGTATTTGTAAGTCTATGTGTATGTATATGTGTGTGTATGTGGATGTGTGTGTAAGTGTATGTGTATGTATATGTGTGTGTATGTGCATGTGTATGTGTGTGTATATGTGTGAGTATGCTTAGTCATGTATATGTGTATATGAATAAGTAAGTGTGAGTATGCTAATTAATGAAAATAAAACAATTTAAATGATACACAACCAATGAAAATTACACTCACAATAACTAGCCATATTTTATGCTTGCTGGACTTTTTGAAAACCAGTAATAGAGAGAGAGAAGATAGAGAGATCAAAAGAGATGAACAAAAATGAAAAAGACAGAAAGATAGAAATTAAAAAAGAAAGAGGTAAAAAGAAGGAGAGAGAGAGAGAGAGAGAAAGAAAGAGAGAGAGAGAGATAATAAGAGAGGGATTAGAAAAGAGAGAGATCCAAAAAGAGCTCGTAACTACACCACAGATCTGAACGTTGGAGATCTCTTCGATCAGATGCACGTAAATGACGATCCAAGAGCGGGTTAACGTTTTTTATTTTTTGTAAATGTCACGTAAGCAATGGAAAACTATTGTTCCCCGATATGCCTAAGTGTCGTATAAGCAACATTAAAAAGCATCGCTTATACGAGGACATGGACATATTGTATAATAAGCGACGGTACGGCCAAAGTCGTATAAGCGACGTGGAAGTAGTGATGCTAATGTTTACATCGCCCTTAGTGTCAGTAACAATGTCGGAAACAACATCGAGATTAACGTCGTTTAAATGATGGTACGTGCACACACATCCATACATACATATACATATACATACATACATATACACATATATACATACATACACACATACACATGTATACACACTCACACACACACATACAAACATACATACATCCAAACATGCATACATACATACATACATACTTGCTTACTTACATACATACACACACACATGCACATACACACATACACACACATACACATTCACATATACACAGGTAGTAAAATGTTTTGCTTTGCAAGTAGAATGTTTCTTTGCAAGTGAATTGTTTCTTTGCAAATCCCTTATTTGATTTTTAGCAAGTGGAAACAAAAAAATTGCAAATGGTTTTATGTTTAACCTGTGTGGGTTTTTTTAGGGCCTTCCTACCTTATTTTCTTAAAAAAATGTGCTCACACCAATAAGTGTATCAAGGAGTAAATCGGTTGCTGTATAGTTAGCAAAACCAAAAAATCTGGAGAATTTTTTGCCAGAGTCTCCTCTAGAAAATGAGCATATGGCTAGTGTCAAAATCTCATAAAACTACAAGTACTGACATGGAAACCTGCATAGTGAATCACTGATGCTACTACCCAAAAGAAGCCAACTAAGCATATCGAGCACCTATGAACAACTAGCATACATCTCCTATGGCTAGACTAGGTAAGTCTTCCACCTGCATCACCAAAGAGACCCTAACATTTGGGTGTCTCCCAGTTAAGAAAACCTCACCATGACCATGTTCATCGAACATAAAAGGCATTATGCAAAAAACATAATTGTTATATTGATGACCACATGAACGTACATAAGTGATATCCATAAAAGCATACATAGTGTGTGTGTGCGCGCGCGCTCGTGCTCAATATATGCAGTAAAATGGCATTGAAAGGCTGAATTCACAGCCCAAACACTAGCCAACAACACTTGCAAGTGTGTGTCAACTCTATTCTTTAGGCTCAAAAATCTGCATAGACTTGTGGTGGCTGCTCCCACCACTACTAAAACCTTTTAAGAAACCTGTGGATTTACTAGTATGGCTAAAAACACATCCCCAAAAGGTGAAAATGCATTGTCGAAGAAGTACAAAGAGAACTCTTCTTGATGTTCTTGAACCTGTGTAAAGAGAACTGTGCATGAGAGTACTCCCAAAGGGCTCTAAGAATCACCCCAAAAATTCTTCACAATAGGCTTTGAAAGCAAAGAATGAAGCTTTGAGGGCCCAAGACATGCTCAAGGTAATGTTAAACTTAGTCTTTCCCCTTCTTCAAATACCACAAGAATGTAGCTTAGTGGAAATAAATTTTCGGTTAAGCCATCTCCAGGGGGGAACAGTACTGGGATATGTGACCTCTCGGAAAGTACCAAGAACCTCTCTCTTCCTTGATCATTGAAGTCCTCCTTGCATGCAGACAATGGCACCAATGGTGACTTTGGTGACTCGGATGACAAGGTTTGTCAAGGTCTGCTGGAGCAATATTCACAAGCCTACATACTTGGTTACCTAGCCATAAGTTTCTATATATCCTCATGCATACTCATGAGAATGCCCACTAGTAAAAGCTTGATTTATCCTTTGTAAAAGTGCATATGTAAAAGGCTCTTTCAATCACGATGTGTTAGGAGAATCAATTAGGAGATTTATTTGGTGAGGTTTATGAAGGGCTGAAAAAGTTTAGGTACACTTTTTGGTAGAGTTTGAATTTCAAAATTCATAAGATGGCTCCAACTTTAGCTATAAAAGAAGGCACAAAAACCCACATAGTGCGTGCTCCTTTTTTTGAGATATTGAGAGGAATTTCAAGTGGATATTGAGATCACACTATATCTCTATCATTTCCCTCATATTTTGCAATCATCCATTGCCAATATCATTGTACTTTATGTGTATTAATACATACATTTTAGTTATGGTTCATTTTCTCTTCTCTGTCATGTACCACTCAAAACAGTGAACTTCTCTTATCTGTTTCATAGTGTATACTTGATCATTTTTAGTGATTTAAATTTATATAGATTCATTAGACAATCTATTCTCATGTTACAAAGTTTCATTCTTATTGCCTCAGCCATTCTCGAGTAATGTACAAAATAGTGCTCTCTAGTCTGCATATAGTCAACCTCCTAAAATGTCGGGATACATCTCTGATTGCTTCTTGGAAGATGTACGAACAATTCATAAAATCAGTTCTTTGGTAAGGTGAATCTCTTCTAAAGAGATAAAGAGAGATAGCATAGAGAGTGCAAAACTCAGTGCTATAGAGGATGTCTGTATAGTTGAAATACTTTCCCTTAAGTATTCTCACAATTTAGCTTCATTTATTGGTTCATGTAGTTGATGAAGTTGCAATAGCAGGAATTGTCCATAGTCGATAGATGTTCTTCTTAGAGCGCTTCATGAAGGCATTAAAAGGGTTTGTTCATCAAAGAGCACATCCAAAGGGCAGCATGGCAGAGGGATAGCTTATACAAGAGTCGCTTGTATTCACAACAGAGTTTCTACGCATGTCAAATCCAAAAATGCCTCGCTTATGGAGCAATGATGAATATGTTCGTCTCGTAGGCGATGAACCTCAAGCTAAAGAAATGCAAAGAAAAATGGATGTCGCTTTCAGAGAGAAGGCAATGAGTTTTGCATCATTAACTCTGAGCCTATGCAAAAGTGGTTGGAGAGGTATGAGCTTGCCAAGGAGACAAACGCAAAGGAAAGAGATCAATTTTGCAAGAATCATTCCACTCGTTTTTTATCTCTTCTAGAAAGCCTTCGACCTCTTCCATCCTTTCGAACAAGAAGATGGCTAGATACAGCGGTTTCACAAGCAAGAGAGTGGATGAAGATATCTCTAAAGAAGAACAAGAGCTTGCAAAGGGATGTGATTAGGAGTATTTTACATATGGTGCACTATGGTCTCATGGATGACACTTTCAAATCGCACGAATCGATAAAAATAGGTCTAATTTTGATAATGGATGATGGTAGACTTTTTCCAGAAAAGTAGAGCTACTGCAAGAGATGACAATATTCAAGAAGGCTAGCTCGAGTATTGTGGAGTGATCCAAGATATCTTGAAGCTATCCTTCACGAGGTTTGATTACTTTCTGTTTAATGTGAAATGGTTCAATGTAGTCACCTCTAGAAGAAATACAATAGTGAGACGAGATGAAAGTGGTTTGCTTCAGGTAGACTCCATAAAGCTATGGACAAATGTGAGAGATATATTCGTACTTCCCAAACACTATGAGCAAGTTTTCTTCTTGCCAAATTCGAAAGAACCAAATAGGCTCTTTGTTTTATAAGTCTTTCCACATAGCAAATAAATTTGTGAGAACATAGATGTAGAAGAAATCCCATCCATAGTGGACTATGAGATTTATTTGATAGTCGAAGAAGAAGAGATCATTGTCTGAGATGAAGAGGTCTTTGAAGAAGATGAGATACATGGTGAAATAACAGATAATATGTTGTACAAGAACCATGATGAAGAAGGAGCTAGCATACCAAGAGATCTAGAAGTCACCAACATAGAGATAGATATCTTCTATGCATCAGATCTCCAAGAGGATGGTAGAATAGAGGATTTTGGAAGCAAATACTTGTACGTACTAATTTGTGTTTATCTTTTTGCTATGTTTTTTTGTAGATTACTGTTTTTCTATATTACCATTATTATTATATCCTAATTTTTTGAGTTTTTTGTTGTAGAGCACGATGGGAGACAGTCCTCTAGTCACTCCGCATTCCATGACTATGGAGTAGTTCTTGGAGTTTATATCTCAGGCTTCTCCTACTTATATGGTTGTTGCATCACAATACTATCTCACTCGTGGTAGCATTTTTCCTGACCTCACTCCTGCTAACCTCATTCCTGCTAGTCTCACTTCCATCGGTGTCACTCCTGTCATCGTTACTCTAGCCAGCGTCACTCTCGCGATTGGAGCTACTCTCGATCGAAGTACTCCAAGCTTTCAGACTCCACCATGATCACCTTCTCAGCCGTCCTCTAGTGGCTTCACTAGTCGACGTTTACGTTCCACATCTCAACACAATATAGGTATTGGTCCCTCTCATCGATCGAGGTCATAGCACTTTGGAGAAGGCGGCAAATATTATGGAGATAGTGTGACGAACATTGTGACTCCCACTTCTACTCCTAGAGTGAGTTGCTTGGATGCAGGTACACCACGTATACCTTGGGATGCTTGTGAATAGGATGACTCCAAGGTGTATCATATATGGGATGGAGCTCCTGTGATGGATGCGATCGAAAAGGCCATGCATCAATGCATATGATAGCTTTGCTCCATATAGTTTGGACATTTTGTTATGTTGAAATGGGGTGAGCAGGATAAAGATTGCAAAAACTATATCACAGAGGCGATCTATCAGGGGTACCGATCAATACCTAGACATTCTACTGTTAGTTTCGAGTGGATTCAGCACACGATACGTGAGGTGATATCCCATCGGTGGTCCGGGGCTCGTGATGCTTTTAGCGTAGGCCTACCAAAGCCTATGTGGTTAGATAAAAAGGACTGGGATATGATTAATGATGAACAGCAGCAAACTCCTGATAGATATTGCCAGCAGTGAGATGCGGTAGCCACATGGCTAGATATTGTTGAACGATCACATTTAGGTAGCAACGAATATGACACCATGCATCACAAGTTTATAAGTCTCATTTTCATTATTGAATTTGCTTGTGTTAAGCATGTTATGTATGTTCATCTAACATTTTGCATATTTGTTGTAAGAGTTGGTAGTGGTTCGTCCTCTTACATGAGTCGAAGAGGCTTATGAATATCGTCATGGATTAGTTGCATTGTTGGAGGAATTGGAGGGATGTGGTGCGATCATTTCATGGGAGCATCTATGATGAGGTGAGCTTATAAACTTGATTTGGTATTTTTAGTTGTTGTTTATAAATATCATGTGCAGGACTGTAGGTGTAGATGTTTTGATTCCTCTACGTATAGTATAGCAGTGTTGTGCCACAATTTTGTATTATCTTCATATATGGTAGTGATGCATCATAATTTTGTATTCGGTTCCTATATGGCAATGCTTTGTGATATATTGTATCTAGCTCATATATATCAATGGTTTTTCACACTTTTGTAAATGATTCATTCATGGAATATATATCTCTTTATCATACTTTTGTACATGATTCATGGTTCATTCTGCTCATCTCCTTTGTGTCTGATAGTGTTTTGCTTTATCGAATCGTATTTTGATTGTCGGTCATCTAAACATTATATTGGCAACCTTTAGAGTACATACTACATGTACTCGATTTTTTTTTGGCAGAGTGGATTGTCTTTTGCTACACAACAGTATGGAAATATTGCTTCAATAAGAGACAATACACTCTACCCAAAAAAAAATGTAGATTTGATCGCCGATATAAGCATCGGTATGTCCAAGCAGATACTGATGCTTATACCGATGCTTATACCGGCACTTATATCAGTGCTCTAGAAGTATGCCGATGCTTATACTGGCGATCGATCGACGGTTATACCTGTGTTTCTGTACCGACAATGATACTGGCGCCTATACCAATGTCGCGGCAAAAATAGTCTCATCTATTTATGTCGGTATATGGGCCGATATGCCCACGTTATGTTGTAGTGATTGTTTTAAAAGGTAATGGACTCTCATTTTTTAGGGTTAGCTTGTTAGCTCTTGTATTATTCGAAAGTCTTGTGAATAGAAGTGAGTTTCGTAGAGTTAGCTTGTTCTTGCTCGTGAGTGATTTGTATGCATGTATCTTTCTTGATTGACATGTCATGAGCGTGGAGGTCTTCACATCATCGATAGTCTTCCTTCAAATTGACACTATGGGTTGCAGATGCTACATTTGACATTGGTTTGAGTTCTTGAAAGCTTGGAGTGATCTATATTGGCACCATTATGGATGCCATGCTCATTGGCGATCGTGTTCGATGATCTGTTCTTTGTGAGAGATACGTGCTCTTTGAGTTTTGCTATGTTCTGCGTTTACGTGACTAAGAGGAGTACGTGGCTGCATTTGTTTTATCATTTCCTAGTCGTAGTTAAGTTCTCGTTGAATTTTGGTAAAGAAAACACTAAAAGGAAAACCTAAAAGATCAGACTATTTTATCATCATCTTTGTCATTTTCACCTCTGCATTTCGTCTTCTTCATCATTTTGCATGTCATGCAATATTTGTAGGTGCTTTTTAGCAGATTGGAACTTTGCTGTCGTGTGCTTTACGTCTCTCACAGAGGACTATTTCTTTGCCTACACATCTCTATTCAGAGAAAGAAAAAGAAAACAAACGCATGTGCAAAGCATTTCCTGCATCAATTCAGATATTTCCTGCATCAATACAAATATTTCCTGCATCAATACAACCTACAAAGTAATGGGTAAGCTCATGCATCACCTTAATGTGTGTGCTAAATGGAAAATGCGTTGGCTCCGTTGTTCAATTTAACTGCAGTGGTGGAGAGTTTTTTTGTCACAAGAGAAAAACAAAATGGTTTCATTAGTATACGAACCTGTGTAGCGTCTAATTGCTGACGCTTTGAAGCTATGGGAGGAAGTCTTGAGTTCAAGTCTTGAATAGACATGTCCATGAGTCTCTCATGATGGGTGCCTCTAAATTACGAGGTTGAGTGTGTGTGTATTTTCAATTCATTGTACTCTCAAAAAAAAAACATTGTTTCATTAGCTAACTTTGTGATGAGTAATGGGGCATTTTCGAATTCTGGATGTCGATACATCATGCTGAGGACCCTCGTGAGAAACAGAGTCCTCAACCAGGTAGTTATGAAGGTTGAAAGCAAGTCGTTTTTGCACAGAGGTGCATGCAACTCAAACGTGGTATGCATAATGCGGTGAGGAAGGAGTCGTCGTTCTGTGTGTCACTCACCCCAGTGAACGTCTTGTGTTTGACGAACACTTCATGAGGCAAGTAGATGTACATTTCAGCTCGGAGAGGTGATTTCAATCATTCCTCTAGTAGTATTTTGCGCCGTATAGAGAAAGAAAAAAGAAGTACAGGTTGGTTAGGTGGGCGAAGTAATTTTGCCTCACTAGATTGACGGCGGCCAGCCTGTGATTGTACGAGTGAAGTTTCAAACCGGCACAAGGTCGATTCGTCAGAGACACTACCTGCCTTTCAGTATGAAGACACTACTTTCATCTCCAAAGCTGCATGGTGTTGGTTTGCACCTCAATGGAAAAAAGAAAAGAGTTACGTGAGGCATGTTGAAAACACTACCTTCGTCTCCAAAGTTGCATGGTGTTAGTTTGCGCCTCAATGGAAAGACGAAAAGAGTTACGTGAGGCATGTTGAAAACACTGCCTTCATCTCCAAAGCTGCATGGTGTTAATTTGCGCCTCAATGGAAAAACGAAAAGAGTTACGTGAGGCATGTTGAAAACACTACCTTCGTCTCCAAAGTTGCATGGTGTTGGTTTGCGCCTCAATGGAAAGACGAAAAGAGTTACGTGAGGCATGTTGAAAACACTGCCTTCGTCTCCAAAGCTGCATGGTGTTGGTTTGCGCCTCAATGGAAAGACGAAAAGAGTTACGTGAGGCATGTTGAAAACACTGCCTTCGTCTCCAAAGCTGCATGATGTTGGTTTGCGCCTCAATGGAAAAACGAAAAGAGTTACGTGAGGCATGTTGCATGGGCTACCTTGAGCGCAAGCGGGAGGTTGAAGCTTTTTTTCGAGGCGTCCTTTTGTCATCTGTATATATTCCTACCCTCCTACGGACGTTTCATATCCCAGGAATGGCAAATAAACGATGAACTACAGGCGTGCACCTCACGTGTGTGAGGCGTGCAAAGTGTTAGCCTTGGTACCTTTTTACTGCGTTGAAAGCAGAGGCATCATGGCGAGCAGGAAACTCCACAAGATTTCTGAGTTCGCTTACTAGAAGAGCTAAGGAGCATGCAGTTGAGAGGATCACTTCTCTTCGCCAATTCGGTGTGGAGAGATGGAAGGAGGTCTGCGCATCTGTTAAAGCATGGCGCAACACGTGGCTGAAGGCATGAACAGTGGAGAATATTATTAGACAGAAATACGTGGGGACAGATGTTCATGAAACAGGATGGTATGTGAAGAGAGAGTTTGAGGAATCATAGGTCCGCTTCATAGGTCCGCTTCACATAAGGGCAGAGGAACCAAAGGCAAAAAACTTAAGGTTCCATTTGAGTATTAAAATACAAATAAGTTGAGGAATCATAGGTCCGCTGCACAAGGGCAGAGGAACCAAAGGTAAAAAACTTAAGGCTCCATTTGACTATTCACACATAAGGTGGAACAATGCAAGTGATTACTTTGTGCCTCTTCCATGTGTGAATGGAGAGGAGCGATGGAACAGAGATCTATTTGAACTAATTCAAGAGAAACATAAAGAAAAAGGCTGAGGAAAAAATTAATAATAAATTATCTTTCAATCGTATGAATTCACATGGAGGCAGAACATTAGGAGAGCGCACAAAGGGGGTCATAACATTTTTAAAAACTTAATGTTGTGATAAGGCTAGAATGTCACTACAACATATGAGAGGCATATCAATGCTACCCATATCGATGGTCATACCCCAGCGTTGATATGACAGTTGGAAATATCTAGAAAGATCATGCTATGGATATCGACGACCACTTGGGCATCGATATAACCGTTGAAAGCTTGTTGCCAATATAAGCACCGAAAAATATAGTTGGGGGTATACATGTCGGTATATGCCTCGGTATAAGCATCAGTGTAAGTGTCCATATATTCCTAGGATTATCAAAGCTTATACCAACTAATTTATTGATGCTTATATCGACAACGTGTTTTAATAACCTGAGAGCAAAAAGTCGACACCTCCACTCTATTTTGAACTGCATACTATTCTTGTCGAATTTGCGCGCATATATTGTGCTTGTCCACCTACATTGTGATCATCTTGTGCACACACACACACAGACCTCTCTCTCTCTCTACACACACATCTCTCTCTCGCTCTCGAATCTTGGTAAGTGATGCTTGCACTCTTTCACCCTCTCTCCTTCTTTATGTTTTCTCTTTCCTAATTTCTCTTTTCTTTTGTTTTGCAAGAGCTTCTTGGCATCGGTTCTTTGGAATTTGATGAGAGACACCATCGACTGAGCTTTGACAAGAGCGATCGGAAGAATTACATCGATGTAAGTGATTTTTCTATTCTTTATTAGGAATAAAGATAGAGAGAGAGAGACATGAAAGAGAGAGAGAGAGAGAGATGAAAGAGAGAGAGAGAGAGAGAAAGAGAGAGATAGAGATAGAGAAAGAGAGAGAGAGAGAGAGAGATACATACACACACATGCATACTCATGTATATGCATGCATACATATTACATACACACATGCATATGCATACATGCATGAACACACACATATGCACACTCACATGCATACATACACATATGCAATGAAAGAGAGAGAGAGAGAAAGATACATACACACACATGCATACTCATGTATATGCATGCATACATATTACATACACACATGCATATGCATACATATATATACACACACACATATACATACACACATCACACACACACATACATACACATATGCATACACATACATATGCATGTACCTACACTCTCACATGCATACACATACACACACATACATACACATATGCATACACATACACTCTCCCATGCATACACACATAAGAGATAGACATATACATACACACATATTCATACACACACTTTTTCACACATCTGCACATATATACATACACACATAGACACACACATATACACACACACTCACATACATATTACATACACATATGCATATTCATGCATATGCATGCATACATACACACATATACATATGCACATATACATATGCACATATACATACACACATGTACATACACATACATATTACATATGCACATGCATATGCATGCATACATAGACACATGCATATGCATGCATACATACACACATGTACATGCACACAGATATACATACACACATGCATATGCATACATACATACACATACATATGCATACATGCATGCATACACATATACATACATGCACATACATACACATATGGACACACCTTATACTTACATGCATATATACACACACAGATACACACACATAGACACACATACACATACACACACCTGTACATACACACATATACACATACACACACATATACATACACACACATATGCCCACACATGCACACATATACACATACACATATATATACACATACATACACACATACACATGTTTTAAGTCTAGGTCTTTAGGATTAGGGTTTTAGGGTTTTTACATACTTACACATATGCATACACACATATACACATACATATATATATACATATGCATACATGCACATAGGCATACACACGTCACATATACATACACACATACAAACATATACATGATTTAGGGTTAGGGTTTTAGGATTAGGTTTTTGCCTTTTACATACATACACACATAAACACATACACATGCATAGACACATACACATGTTTTAGGTCTAAGCCTTTAGGACTAGGGTATTTGGGTTTTTACATACATACACATATGCATACACACATATACGCATAGACACATGCACACGTATATACACATGCATACACACATATACATGTTTTAGGTCTAGGTCTTCAGGATTAAGGTTTTAAGATTTTTACATACATACACACATGCATACACATATACACATATACACACATACATATATATATATGTGGTTGCATACACACACACATATACATGTTTTAGGTCTAGGTCTTTAGGATTAGGGTTTTTGGCTTTTACATACATACACACATGCAGACATACATGTACACATATACACACACAATACATATACACATACACATATATATATACACATGCATACACACATATACATGTTTTCGGTCTAGGTCTTTAGGATTAGGATTTTAGGGTTTTTCCATACATACACATATGGATACACACATACACACACACACACTATATATGTGTGTGTGTGTGTGCATGTGTGTGTGTGCATGTGTGTGTGTGCATACATGCACATACACATACACACATATACATGTTTTAGGTCTAGGTCTTTAGGATTAGGGTTTTTGAATTAAATTAAATATATATAATTAATTATATAAAAAAGGGGTTTTAAGTTTAATATTATCATATATAATCAAATAAAATCTAGGAAAAAAATTAGCATGTATAATCAAATGTACTATATATAATTAAATATATAAGAAATTAGGATTTTTGAATTTAAATAAATATATGAAATTAAATATATAAAAAAGAGGGATTTAGGTTTAATATTAATATATATAATCAAATAAATTTAGGAAAAAATTTAGAATACATAACCAACTGTATTATGTATAATTAAATATATAAAAAATTAGGGTTTTTGAATTAAAATAAATATATATAGTTAAATATATAAAAAATAGGATTTCATGTCTAATATTAGTATATATAATCAAATAAAAGTTAGGACAAAAATTAGAATATATAATAAAATGTACTATGTATAATTAAATATGTAAGAAATTAGGATTTTTGAACTAAAATGAATATCCATATTTAAATATATAAAAAATAGGATTTTAGGTTTAATATTAATATATATAATCAAATAAAAATTAGAAAAAAATTAGAATATATATTAAAATGTACTATGTATAATGAGATATATAAGAACTTAGGGTTTTTGAATTAAAATAAATAAATATATTTAAATATATAAAAATAGGGTTTTAGGTTTAATATTAATATACACATACACATATATACACACATATACACATACACATATATATACACAGGCATACACACATACATATATATACATGTTTTAGGTTTGGGTCTTTAGGATTAGGGGTTTTGGCTTTTACATACATACACACATGCATGCATACATATACACATATACACATATACACATATACACACATATATCTACACGTGCATACACAAATACACACATATAAATATGTAATAAATGTAGTATGTATAATTAAATATATAAGAAATTAGGGTTTTTTAATTAAAATAAATATATATATATATTGAAATATATAAAAAAATAGGATTTTAGGTTTAATATTAATATATATAACCAAATAAAAATTAGGATTAAGGTTTAGCTCTTTAGGATTAGGATTTTTGGCTTTTAAATACATACACACATGCACACACACATATATACATATACACACATATACGCATACACACATATATACATATGCATACATACATGTACATGTTTTAATTCGAGGTCTTTAGAATTAGGGTTTTAAGACTTTTAAATACATACACATATGCATACACATATACATATACACATCCATATATCTATATATATGCATACACACATATACACATACACATATTAGGTTCATATATGGTAGTGGATTGCCACATTTTGCATTTGGCTCATATATGGTAGTGGCTTGCCACACTTTTATACATGCTTCATTTATGGAATATATATCTCTTTTGTACATGGTTCAATGCACTAACTAATATGCCCCCAATATAAAAAACGATCAAAAACAATAAGAAATTCAAATCCAACAAGATTTTTGGAATGTATGTCCTATCTAGCTCCATAAGAAGTCTTCAACCCCAACACATGCATCAACATCCATGCTTCCTTGAGGGCAAAGACATCAATGTCTATTGAGGGCGACAAAATATAGGAGGGGGAATCTTTTGGAGGAGAAACTCACAAATGCAGTTATCATTGATGAAAAGGAGGAGAAGATGGTTGGGATCATGTCAAAGTAAAGTTATGGAGCTACATGGAGTTTGCAAACTCATGAAAGTGCCAAGTGGGGCTCACATATTTCCGATTTCCCTTTTACTTTGGCCATTTCCTCATGGAAACACCCTACTAGAAACATGTCCAAAGCCTATTTTTGTTATTTTGTTCCACTTTTGTACAAATTAAGGAATGGTTGAGCTTGAATTCTGATAGCATAAGCCACTATACTTTTTACTAGATTTTTTGGATCTCAAATTGGAGGGCACATGAAGGTTTAAGACCAATTTTAATTAGGATGGACATTAGAATGTGAATAGGATGCAAATTAATATTTTTTTATAGAAGTCAATGGACTCTCATTTTTTAGAGTTAGCTTGTTAGCTCTTGTATTCTTCTCAAGTCTTGTGAATGGAAGTGAGTTTTATAGAGTTAACTTCTCTAGCTCGTGAGAGGGGCTTGCATGCATGTATGCATGTGTGTGTATCTTTCTTGAATTATGTGTCTTGAGTTTGGAGATCTTCACACCACCAAGAGTATTCCCTCAAATTTAGATTATCAATTGTGGATGCTACACTTGATACTGATTCCATTTCTTGAAAGCTTAGAGTGGCCTACCTCTCAACATACCTTAATGTAAATAAAAAACCAAAAGTCATTTTTTATGACATAGATGGTGAAAAAAAACATTTTCTTGATGGAATTGCTTATGGAATTTTTTGTTTTTTTTTTAATGGAGATATAAGAAAGCTTAAACTACTCTTGTCAATAATCCTATCACCTCTACCTACCTACGAAATCAAAACATGAAACAAAAGATGATAATAATCTTTCAACACACCTCCTTGGAAAATGCAAATCCATGAGCAAATGATTGATGGCACACCTCCTTAGACAACACACCAAAGTATTGATGTAGACCTGCAAGCATGACATGTGTACAATGCTGACATTAAGCAATAGATCCTCACCCACAAATTTTCAGTCCCAGAGACAATGTTGGTGGTATGGAGACCTTCACCATGCATATAGAAATGCATACACAAAGCAATCACAAATCACACACATGTGCATATGCATGTCAATATAAGCATGCAAGCAAAATTCACTCACGAGCAAGTAGATGCCAAGAAAATCACAAGCTTGACTGAGAAGAGAAAAAAGAAACTTAAATGAGTTTGAGTTCACTTTTATATGACTTGTTTAAAAGGTGGCATTGTTCACACGAGCTAAACATAGGTCTTAAACCCTCATTTCGTGTCCACTTTTACAAAAAAATCCTATGAAAAGCTAGATGGTTGGGGACAACTTAACAAGATCAAGGACTCCTTGACTTGCACAAAAGGGGAGTATTTTACAAGAAATTGCATTTGGATATATTTGATAAGGACGGATCTCCATACACAGGTGGAAAACTTTGAAAGTGATTTTGGGAAATTTTGGCAACCTATATATTTGATAAGGACGGATCTCCATACACAGGTGGAAAACTTTGAAAGTGATTTTGGGAAATTTTGGCAACCTACATGACACTTGCTTTGCTTGGACATTTATGTCTTGATTCTTTTCTCCAAATCATCACAATCCCAATCATGTACTCTCTCTCTCTCTAGCTTTTAAAAACCAATTGTTGAGTTTCCACCTCCAACATGCTCTCATCCACTTTTTGGTTGTTTTTTTTTTTCACGATGGTAGAAGACAATGAGTGAAGCTAATAATTGCTACAACTAGGTAAAGTACTAATGCTCAAAGACAAAGACACATCAAGTAGACAATCAGTATGACATAACATCCCAAGCACCAAGAGTGATTTAGAAACTTCAAATCACAACCACAATAGTAGAGATAGGAAGAAGAAGAAGACAAAGAATAATTCCACAAGAGAAGAGACTCATGTTGCATCCAACCCCCTCATGGTTGGCTATGCACCAGATGTACAACGTACAACTCCATTAGATTGTTTCTCTTGTTTCCACAGAGGTCACATGGTCATTGGGGGTGATGACACAGTAATTATAGACATTGAACAAGAGAGATATTGGGGTGTGATAAGGTATACCCGGTCTTTGAAGATAGAAAATGATATCTAAAAGTTAACGTGCATGCTAGTCCAACTCCTTTTAAATAGACAGATCCCTCTTGGACCATCCACAATTGTATCTAGCTCTTGGAATTTGACTATGGGGATTGATCGTGTCTTGTGAATTTCTTGAGGGCATATGGCATTGGGTGTTTTACAACATGGGACCCATATTCAAAATATGATCCCTAAGAGCTTAATTCTTACCATATATCTTATAAGTTTCAAACATTAAGGAGTTTTGAATATTTGTCAATGCACTTATAAGGCCCAAAAACCTTAAAAGCAAGTGATCATATAACTATTTTTTACCATGTTAAGACCATGTTTGGCTCTTTTTAGAATTTTTCACCCTAGCATCCTCGTGCATGTGTAGCAACAAGAAGGGAAAGGACATGAAGGAAAGCAATGAGGAGAGGAAGGTTTTTCTCTTTGTCTTGGTGAGGAAACATTTGAGGCGAGGCAAGCAAGTTTTCTTGAGCTCAAGGGAATTAAGGAGTGTTATCTTGGTGACAATGATGCATGTTTTTTTTTTTACAAGTATCAGACGTCAAAGGTTGATTGAGGCATAATAAAGAGAGATAATTCATTATGAGGGGAGGAGAATAGTGGAGAGAATGGGCAAAGATGTGAACTTGAGGTGGGGTAAAAGAGAGGGGACCAAGCATTGAAAGGAGGGATAATTGAGTGGAAATGAGTGTTATAAGGGTAAGAAAGTGAGGGGTATAGAGTGTTGGTGTATGCAAGAGTGAGAAAGCATGAAAATAGGTACATAGAAGTGAAGAAGGAGATTGACATAGGAAGAAGTGTGATAATTGGAAGAGATCTCTATAGGTACATGATGAACAACTATCAATAATATGAATATGAGTGAAGTGATAGCCATACGTGAATCCCTAAGTACTATGTGCCACCATTGATGATCATATTGTGTATATGTGCTTACATGGAAAAAAACATCTAGCCAACACTAGAGTAAAAATTACCCATGTATAGGGAAATGGTTCACATCAAAGCTACTTGAGTGAAACATAAGTATAACAAACCCCTTGGAGCAAATGATGTGAACATATTCAGGAAGTGAAAGTTCAATCCGCATAAGGTAATAAGCCTAAATCTCTAGGAAATGCTTCAAAGTTTTATCATGGAAGAGCTTTGGTGAATATATATTTCACATTATCTTGTGTAGGCACATATACCAAATCAATATCTCTAACATGAAGGTGCTCTCTAACATAATGATAATGAACCTCAATGTGTTTTTTGCATGCATGAAATACTATATTTCTTGCAACTACCAATGCACTCTTACTAACAGTGAGAATATGCATAGGTGCATCAATCCCCAGATAGATCCATCCATAAGCATCTCAACCATATACACTTCACTATATTTGCGAATATTGCCCTATACTCAGCTTCACAACTTGATGTGTCCACAATGAGTTTCTTCTTACTCAAACAAGATATACATGATCTCCCAATCAAAAAGAAATTGACATTAGTGAAAATTCCTACATAATAACAACTAGCCCATGATATTTGTAAAATCATGCAAGCATGGTTGAGCATCTCTACCATAAAAGAGACTCAAAATCAAAGTGGCTTTGAGATATCTAAACACATGTTTCACTGCTTGCCAAGGTTATGCATAAATTCACTCAACTTGATAATTGAATATTGTATGACTCACCTTGTGTTACATGCATATATCAAACATCCCACAATTTATTGATAAAGAGAAACATCAAATCCATAATTTGCATCCTCAATTGAGAACCTAAATCATCTTTCCATTGGTATTCAAATATGTTTGCAATCCTCAAAACCATAATATTGAAGTAGTTTCTCAATAAACTTTGCATGATTATCAATAATTTCCCCCTCAACACATACAAATTGATGTTGAGATAATAGTCCAAAAGACCAATGTTGGGGAATGGAATGCTTCTCCCTCAACATGTATTGAACTACACAACCATGTTGTTGATATATTTAGGTAGTGATGTGTGTGTTCACACTAGGACCACCAGGGTAATTTTTTCCCTCTTTAGGAGGTTCTTTTCCCCCGACTTGTATATATGCCTATTGCCCTAATGAGTTATTTATCTCTGTACATTCTAGTGGTAATACATTCAGTAGTGTGTGTTGTGCTCCAAGCTTATTCTTCTTCCTTGTGTTGTTCGCATGCTTCCGCAGATCTCAAACTCCAACAATTGGTATCAAGTCATATCATCCCTTCATTTAGGGCATCATCGACACCTCTCCAGTTGCAGTCTCCGAATCGCACAAAATTTGGTGTGCATGCTCAACGTGATTAGGAGATCAAAATTGCCTAGCTCTCTGGTGCCAAAATCAAGATTTGAGCTCGTTTCAGCCTTTGAACACACTATTGTAGTGATTTTGTAAGCTATTTCATCTTTTTGTGCCAAAGATATATACAGGTTTCACTTTGCCTATATAAGCATCTCAAAATCTGCTATAGGTTTATTAGAACTCGTCTGGATAGTTCTGTTCAACTTTTTCATATACAATCATTTTTTTGCATAAGGGTATTTTAGGCAGTGGCCATGGCTGAAAGTAGTGATGTATTTCATATGTTGGTTGTTCAGGATAAGTTGGATGGTACAAATTAACCATTGTGGGCTTATATGATGTGTCATGTATTGGTTGCAAAAGGATTGTGGAATATTGTGCAAGGTGTTGAAAAACGCCCTATTACACTTGCAAATACAAGTACTGGAGCTGATGTAGATGGCATTGAAGATGGTGATATTCTTCATGTTCTTGTTTGTGCTGCAATCCCTATTGTACCTACTGCAGAGCAAATTCATAGGGATGGCAGAGATGCTCAGGTACATGCATTGATAGCCTTATCTGTCAAATGTGCCATTATTCCTCACATTTGCTCTCGCAAAATAGCTAAGGATGCTTGGGATACACTTACCACTTTGTACCAAGTTAGGAATGAGGCTCCTGTTGCTTTCCTTCAAAAATATTTGGAGCGTGAGCACATGAATGAAGGTGATTCTATGGACATTTTTTTGACAAAGATCAAGGATTTGAAGGAATAGTTGATTTTTGTTGATGAAGTCCTTCCTACAAGTTCACTCGTGTAGACTATTCTGAATGGTCTTCTCGACTCATATTAGATTTTTGCTTCTACTCTTAGTTTGATGATGAAAGGCAATCCAAATGCCTTAACATTTGAAGAGTTAGTTTTTGTTCTATTCCACAAAGATCAATCTAGGCAGAGCAGGTCTATTATGTGTGTTGCAGATCAAGCTTTGTTGGCTAGTTAGAAGGGTCAAGGTAAATGGAGCTCATTTACTAGTAAGCAAAAATTTGCTAATTTTGCACAATCGAAGAAGGAAGACGAAGAAGAGAAGAAAACATAAAAGAAGAAATTGTTTTGCAAGTACTGTAAAGCAAATGATTGTGTCATAAAGAATTTTCCAAAACTCGTTGCAAAAGAGGCAAAGAAAAAAGAGACTGGAATGGTTGTTACAGAGGCCTCTACATCAAACACAGAGTCTGCTAGTCTAGTGCAGAATGAAGAATGGGTGTTTACTATTGTTTGTAGTTTTCACCCATCCTCTCATGAACAGTGTATGTCTGTAGTAGAATCAGATGTTTGGTACTTTGATAGTGGGGCAATCAAACATATTACCTTGCAATGTAGTTTCTTCACTTCACCTGAGCATGTCCCTACAGGGAATACTGTCACATGCACCAACAACTCCTCTTATCCTATCATGGGAGTTGGTAAGATCATTCTGACTATTGCTAATGGTAGTTCTTTCACATTGTCAGATGCTCTATTTGTGCCAAGGATCAAGAAGAATTTGTTATCAATTTTAGCCTTAGCCAATATTGGCTTGGTTGTGAAATTTGTTGATGATAGATGTACAGTTCATGATCTGTCAAATGGCGACATGATTATTGCTTCTGGAATTTTATGTCGTGGGCTCTATAAGCTCATAGACTATGAAAAATCTATGAATGATTCAACATGTGCAGTACATGATTCTCAGGCTATGTCAAATGTGAAGCTTTGGCATGCACGCTTGGTCATCTGATTTTTGTTCGTTTGATCTGCCTGTAGAAATCTGAAATGGTGTCCTCTTTGCCTGAAATCGAGGCACCCGGTAAACATGTTTATGAAGGCTGTATTTTGGGCAAATGCAGTGTTCATCCCTCCCAAAAGATGGTTGAGCTCGAGCTACTCAGAAATTGCAGCTTGTACATAGTGATGTATTTGGTCCTATGCAGACACCCTCTTTTGGAAACTATCTTCACTTTGTGATTTTCATTGATGATTTTTCCAAGCATGTATGGGTATATCCATTGAAAGCAAAGACTAAAGTGTTTATGTTCTCCAAACAGTTTTTGTTTTTTGCCGAAAATCTATGAGCATGTAAAATAGGCACCCTCTGTTCTAATTGAGGGGGGAATATATGTCTTGTGACTTTAATTCATTTTTGGTTGAACGTGGGATAAAACATCATTGTACAGTGCCATATACACCTCAAAAGAATGGAGTTGCTAAATGAAAGAACAGGTAACTCATGGAGATGGTGAGGTGTATTTAAAGTCACGCTTTACCACATAGTTTCTGGCTTGAGGCTGTTATGTGTGCAGCATATGTACTTAACAGATTTTCCACTAAAGCATTGCAATCTATCACTCCATATGAGGCTTGGCATGGTCATAAGCCATCTATTGCTCACCTGCATGTTTTTGGTTGTCTGGCATATTCATTAGTGCTTAAACAACATCGCAGGAAATCGGATGATATAGTGAAAGCTATTTTTGTTGGGTATAGTTCTAAAAGCAAAGGCTATCGTTTGTATCATCCACACACTAAATGCATTTTGGATAGCCATGATTTGTGGAAGACGTTATTCAACCTTTACTTTCATGTACGAAGGAGACATTGTTAGCTCCAAAGTCATGTATCATACTTTGTTGCCTCTTTTTACATGTGGACAGTCTAGTGTTGATCCTGATGAGGCAACTTTTTAGCCTTTACAGGTTTCAGGTGATGATGCGGATCATTCCATTTCTTATGCAGATTTACATGATGCACTTGTTGATGAGAGAGTTGATATTGAGGAGGCAAAAACCATGCCAAAATGGTTGGTGTCGACTTTGTGTGATAGCAAATTAGATGCACCTATGTCATACCATACTTGTTCAGGCTCTCATAGTGCTTCTTTTGCATCAGATTGCTATGCTATGGCTACCTCTAGTCCCTGTGATAAGAATGAGCTTGTTTTGTTTGATGAAGCACAAAATTCTAAAAATTGGATGGTTGCAATGCAATCAGAATATGATGTTATCATTAAAAATGGTACCTGGTCTTTATGTGACTTGCTTCCTCGCAAGAAGGCCATTGGCAATAAGTGGGTATACAAGCTGAAGCGTAAGCCTGATGGAGCAGTTGATATGTATAAGGCTAGGCTTGTTGCAAAGGGTTATGCACACAAAAGAGGCATTGATTTTGATGAAACCTTTGCACCACCTACATGTTGAATGACTAATGTTCATAGCACATGTGCACTTGCAGGTCATCATGGTTGGAATGTACATCAGTTGGACATTAAAGTAGCATTTCTGAATGGTGACTTCCATGGAGAAGTGTATGTTTTCCAGCCCCATGGCTTTGTGCAGAAAGGGCATGAAAACCAAGTTAAAGATTATATGGTTTAAAGCAAGCACCATGTTCTTGGTATGAAAAGATACATGCCTATCTGATTGCACATGGTTTTGAGAACAGTCCAATTGAAAGAACCTTATATGTTAAGCATGGTAATGATGTGCTTCTGATCATTGTTGTGTATGTTGATGACATGTTGCTCACTGGTCCTCATGACTAGCATATTGCTAATTTTAAGGTTGATTTGCATGCCTCATTTGAGATGTCTAATTTGGGGCATTTGCATCATTATTTGGGCATTCAATTTATGCAAGTTGATGGTGGAATGGCATCGTGTCAAATGAAATATATTGACACATTAGTGGAGCATTTTGGCCTTGAAGACTATAAACCTATTGCCACTCCTATGGAGACAGTTCTATGATTGAGTCTTCATGATGCTAGAGATGCATTTGATGTTGTTTTCTATCAGTAGATTGTTGGATGCTTGATTTACTTATGCATTACTCGGCCAGATATTTAGTTTTCTATCTTACAGATGAGTTGGTTTATGCATTGCCCAAGTGTCAAGCATTGACAGGAGGTTAAGTACATCTTTTGCTACGTGGATACTTGGGTTGTTTAATCCCAAGGGGGGATCACTACCACCAGGTTTACATGCTTTTTCTTACTCCGACTAGGCTGGTTGCTATGACACTCATGTGTCCACTAGTGGCTTTTTCTTCATGCTTGGTAGATCATGTATATCTTGGTTGAGCAAGGAGCAACCTACTGCGACCACTTCCAGTTTTGAGCCCAAGTATAGAGCAACTTTCATAGTGACTATTGAGTGTGTGTGGCTCAGACACCTGATGGCTGATTTGGGTGTTGGTCAGTCTTCTGCCACCACCATTTTCACTAAGAATCAGAGTGCATTGGAAGTTGTGATGAACTGTGTGTTCCATGATTGCACTAAGCACATTGAGGTGCATTATCATTATGTTAGGGAGAGGTTCTCTATTGGAGAGATCAGCTTGGCATATGTGCCCACACAAGAGAACATTGTAGACCTTTTCATGAAGGCCCTACCTATGGAGAAGTTTGAAGCTTTCTGCAAAGCTATGGGTTTACTTCATTTTGTGGATTGATTCCACATAGCTTGGCACTTCCTTATACATGAGTGCCAGATCCGTGTTCACCACATCACTCCTAGGGGGGATTTGCTGATATATTTAGGTAGTGATGTGTGTGAACACACTAGGACCATCGAGCACTTTTTTCCCTCTTTAGGAGCTTTTTCGCCCGGCTTGTATATATGCTTATTGCCCTATGGGTTATTTACCTTTGTACATTCTAGTGGTAATACATTCAATATTGTGTGTTGTGCTCCAAGCTTCTTCTTCTTCCTCTTGTTGTTCACGTGCTTCTGCAGACCTCAAACTCAAACACATGCAACTATGTGAATATGTCATAACACGACAAGATAGAGAGAAACTAGGTTTACCCATTAAAATTGATGGCTCCAAATGTATGTGCATATTTTATTAGACCCCAAGGTGTTTTATTTATACAAGATGGGTGCCCATTCATTCCACATCCCATGGCTCCTCATTTCCCAACTCATACCCATTTGTAGCCTTTATCACAACCCTTCCCAAAGCCTTCAATTAGGAACTTAGATTAATATGCTTTTAATAAAGATATCCAACCAAAAGTTAATGCCAAAATGCACCTCTACATTGGCACACACGGTGGACTTGAACCCATACATGACTTACTAATGTCATAGGCTTATTACATGTTTCTACTCGATGGAAATTGTTTCATCAACCAAAGTGCCCAATTAGACTAAGGTATGGGAGGCAAAGACAAAGTCCATTCGCATTCATACCTATATCCAAATGAGGAGCAAAGTGGAGTGCTTGCAATGGTAGCCAAGGTATACAAGCTACTCCTCATCCACACAATAAGCCACCTATCCTAAATGCTCTATATGCAAATGCAAAGTGCTTAGTTGGAGGTCATCTCATCCTATACATCTTTGCATCAAGGACAAGATACATCAAATGAGCATACATTTTCATATAGATGAAGATCCGTTTCTTTTTATAAAAGATATGTATATGACTCCATAGGAGTGAGTCAATGGGCACATAGAAGTTCATCCATATGATCCTTGCATCAAACACACATCCAAGCTTCACTTCATAATGCTTCCAAGTATCCATAGTCTCCATTTTTTGCATCCAAGATTTGAAATTCATTTCCACTTGCATATACTCATGAAAATTAAGTATAATCCTCCACGTTCAAAATTCATGAAGGTACCCTACAAAGATTTAGTACAACCATACACTTCCAAAAAATATGAGTAGCAGAGTCGCATGAATAGATGACTCAAAATCATTCCTCCATGTCATAACAATGGGATAACATACAAATAATGAATAAGATCTAGAAATTACATTATCAAATCATAAAAGAAACTTCCCCAATGCATAAAACCAACCATAATACATATCATCAAAATAAGCACTCCCCAAATCTAGAATCTCATCACTTGTCTTGTAGGCACACCAAACTTACACTTATGGGACTCACTTAAATTTACGAACAAAAGTATTGGGATGCATTGATATAATGGTGCAGCATGACTCTCAATCAAAATAATAGCATGATCACTGACATGTGTGACTTCATTCACTTCATTAGTGGAGGAAATATTAACATCATTCTTAATACATGTAGAAGGTACATAATTTGCGCTTTCCACAACATAAGAGTCATTCATGTCATCATTCTCGTCATTCAAATATAGATAAAATATAAGTCTTTGAACAAATCAACAGTCATGAAATGCAAGATTTTTGTTATCATTGTTACAATCATAAAAAATGCATGGAGAATATGGATAATAAGCACATGACTTGTTATGAAAATTTATAGCATCATAAAAAATAGGAGGATCACTATAATCAATGCTATAAGAAATCATTCTATCATCATCCATAAGATCAAAATCGAGATCAATGTCATCATGTTTAATCATAGATGCATCATCTTTTAATGAATTCTAATCTAAATATTTGTCTAAAATAGGGATATCATGTGCACAAGGAATTCTATTTTTAGAAGATTCTTCTTCATTCAAGCAAACATAATATGCATACATGCTGTGAGCTTCATCATTACAAGAAGATTTATTATCGTCAATACAAGTGGAATCTTTTATACATGGTACATCATGAGAATATTCAAATGTAACATCACAAGGAGCAATCATCAAGGAATCATCATGCACAAGTGTGATACTACTTTGAAAAGTGATTTCATCTTCAAGATTCGATGCATCAAGATTAGAACATGTTATAACATCAATATGAACAACTACTACATCTTCATTCTTAATGTTTATGGGTTCATTTTCATCCTTAAGGTGTGTAGATGGTGATGACATATGCTTCTAGAGACATCAAGAGGTAAATCTTCATCCTTTAGTGCATTTTTGTCCCCCTTCCAAGTGGACTTACGTGCATCATGCCAAGGTAAGGATTCATTTGCATTACATACTGGTGTGGTATTTGGAACATACATGAATAAATGTAGCAATCGTATCTTCCATATTCAAAAACACATTAATGATAGAACAAGTAGGAAAAAACGAAGGAGAATCCTAATAACTAAAAAATTTCCTAACCCTAGCCAATGCAATAGAATCAAGGTTTTTTGACAAGTGCAAAATGAACTAAAAATGACTGGCATAGGTATCTATCATAGGTGATTTTTGCAACATGCAAAATGCAAGGATATAAGTCACCTCAATATAGCACTCATTGTACCAATTAGGTTAAATAGCTTTTTTGTGATTTTTGATAGATATCTCAATGTACTTTTCTTTTTTTATTTTTCTTAATTCTTTTTTTTTTGCTTTTATGTTGTTGTATAAAAATTGAAAAAATGCCATTGATATATTGATCGGTATATCGACCAAAAAAAGATCCCAATCACTATAGTGATGGATATTGTGATGGACAAAGTTATTGTAACAAGTCTCCTAATCTTCAATCAGAACCCACACAAAATAATAGACTTTGGCACAACAAGAAATAAAGAAGAAAAACAAAGTATACATAGAAGAAGTAGAGAGAGCTCTTTATTATCTATGCAGATTTACAAGTAGTTCTAATCTGCGTTACAAAATCTATCAAATAGCTTCAATGTGAAGCCTCATCCACTCGACCACCCCCGATCTGATATCAATCCCAATCCCAATCATAATCACAATCTCAATCCCAATCTCAATCTCAATTGCAATCTCAGAAGCCAAAAATGATCGTGATCAATGTACGACCATCGTCTTTTTCCTCTCTCCATCTTCATCTTTTCGAATCTCCACCTTTTCCAGCACACGACCAATCACACCTTCCTAGACATGCACTCTTAGAATCTACATGCTCCAAGATAGCATCTTTTTGCATGTCTCATGCAAGACTTCCACACCACCCATGCATCTACTTTTCATGTCCACCTCAAGAATTGTACCTGCAAAAATAGAGGTGATCCCTGCAGCACACTTACACACACGTCAATCACCCAAAATAACCCATATACCCATGTGCATTTTTTAAATCCACCAGCATGAATAAGATGAATCAAAGCTTCTTTTTAAGTGTTGGAAAATGGCACTTTTCAAATCCCTGTAACTCAAAAACGGTGAGGAATTAGTTTAACCTTGTGAGACACAAAACATATTCAGTTCTTCAATCTATACAATAGTGTTAGAGATGTCTTAGGTCCAAATCCGCTTCTAGATATCACTTTTGGGCCCTACGAAATTGGAAATTATAGAGAGATGAAAAAACATGAAAAATACCTCTCACATGACCATGCATCTAATATGCACATAAAACCATGAGCATAAACTCACTCACCAAGTCTCCAAAATGATCATACGAAGATGTGAAGAATCCTAGGAAAAATCTGACAAAGTATCTATTATATAACTCCATGGGTCTAAGGGGTAGAACCCTTGGGTTTCTATGTGTGAAACCCTTGGGTTTCTATGTGTGAAACCCTTGGGTTTCTATGTGTGAAACCCTTGGGTTTCTATGTGTGAAACCTTTGGGTTTCTATGTGTGAAACGCTTGGGATTTATTGTTTATTTATCCCTATTTGAAGGGTCTTGAACCTTTGGGTTAATTCTCTGAGGTTGATCACCTTGGACTTGAGTGGAAGCTACTTCTAAACACTTGATTTGTATGTGAGAGCTTGAAGGGTCTTTGTTTAGAAGGCATGTGATTTCATGTGCTTTCCTAAGCTTGGAAACCATGTGATCACCTTAGGGACCCTTCTGATGAAAGGTACATATGTCCCCTTGTGGTTTAGTTACCCCCTTGAACTTGGAGCTATATTATTGGAGGGGATGATTGGGTGGATATGTGCATCTATCTTCCTAGTGTGAGTTTTGCTAGTTACACAACACTAGTATCACAGCTTAGGTTGAAGCTTAGAAGTATTTCTCATTAGAACATTTAATTTTCATGTGAGCTCTATTGAAATAGCCAATTTCTTGAGACCTAACCATCGAGCGCTTAGAGCTTCATAAAAGTCTTTTTGTGTGACCCCTTATTTAAGGGACCACAATAGCCCATCAAGGCTTCCCCAACTACCTATCGGGTGGCCAAGGGAGTCACTCGAGAAAGGACACCTCATCTCATGTCAATAGAGAGCAGGCAGTTGAGGACTCCTCTCTACATCTATTAAGAATGAATTCTAGCCTTGCACTATATAGATGCTCATTCATCACGTTTTGTTCTCATTTGTGGGGTTTTCATATCCCAAAGAAAACTATGTAGGAGTCACTTGCTCTTTTTTTTTCAATGTCTTGTCTCTACCCATTACATGCCAACCATGGCTATTGGCAGGGGTTGAACCCTTGCCCCCACCTCGAGAGGCAAACATTCCACCCGAATCCTCAAAGGTAGGTACACATATCTCATATGCTCATTTTGCAAAGGAGACTCTTGCAAAATTTTTCCAAATTTTTTGGTATTGCCAACTATATAGTGGTCGATCTACTCCTTGATACACTTATTCATGTGCACACATTCACTCTCACATAATCCTTTTGGTTTATCATTGCTATTCGTTAATCCATTTTTTGGGGGAGACTATTGATTTTTTCCCAAAATCTAACACTTGGTCATCCTTTCTTGAGCCTTATTGGTGCTTAGAATATTCTAGCTCCATTTTCATTCTAGTCAATTCTCTATCATCATGGCATCAAAAATCTCAGCACATCTGGTGGATTTGGGTCTAATGTGAGTCTTTCCAAGAGCAGCTATAACTTGCAAGGAAAAGACATTCTGAGATCTGAAAAGTCAATGGCACAAACTTTGCTATATGGAAGAATCAGATTAAAGATGTGCTGATTCAGACGAGACAGTTGAAGCCAGTAAATGGAATCTCAAATAAGCTTGTTGATATCAATGATGATGATTAGGATGAGTTGGATGCAATGGCTAGGTCTACTATTCGATTGCACTTGGTAGATAATGTTTACGTTATAGTATTAGACTATGAAAGTGTAGAGGAGCTTTGGAAGAGTCATGCAATACATATGAAGAAGAAATGACATCAAATAAAGTATATCTAATGATAAAGTTATATGAACTTTGCATGCAGGACACAGATAGTGTTGCTGCTCATCTAAATGAGTTTGATGCTATATTCTCTTAGTACTCAAAAAATAGATATGGATAATGAAAGAAGTTGGTATGCACCTTGCCATCATGATGGGATACTTTTTGCACAACTATTAGCAATAGTGCACCTAGTGGTAAACTAGTATATGATGACATATGTGGAGCACTCTTCAGTGACGAGATTTTTGGAAAATCTATGGTTGAATTCAGAGTGGAGATGCATATAATATTCCTGATTCTTACCCAGGAAATAATCAGGAATGTTGCAGGAGCAAGAACAAGGAAAAGAATGGTCTACAAAATAAGAGTAGAAGTAAATCAAGGAAGAAGGATATCAAATAGCATTATTGTCACAAGAAAGGACACATGAAGAAGGATTACTATGCATTAAAGAATGCTAAAGGTAAAGGACAGAATGTTGATGGGCATGTCAAACAGCTACTTGCACCATCTTCTTTGAGAGTGAAGATTGAAGAAATTAATGCTATTTCTAATGATGTTGATGTGTTAATCCTTGATAGTAATGTGCCCATTGAGGCTCTTATGGTTGATTCTCTTTCCCACATGTGGTTACTAGATTCTAGCACTTCTTTCCATGTGACACCGCATAGAGAATGGTTCTCTAATTATAAAGCAAAGTCTCTTGGTACCGTGAGACTTGGTGACTCTTATCAGTGTGACATTGTTGGGATTGGAGATGTGGTTGTGTAGTTCATTGATTGTTCAAAATTTATTATGCATAATGTATGCCATGTACCTTAATTATCATGTAGTTTCATGTTCGTTGGTTAACTTGATCACCTTCGTTACAAGGTGGTTTTCTATGCTCATTCCTTTCGCATGGTTATTGCAAATGGGAGCAAAGTTGGCTCACTTTATCCTTTATTTGTATCACTTAAAGAACACGTGTTAGTTGTTACTAAACAGCCTATGGCCTGTATTTGGCATGGCCAATTGGGCCATATATCTCATGGTGGAATGGAAAATCTTTCTCATTCTTGCTACTTACTTGTGTTATCTTTCTTTGATTTTTCATTTTGTAAGCATTGTCGATATGGAAAGAAAAATAGGAATGTGCATAAAATGCACATTGACTCTTCAATTCAGCCTTTAGATCTCGTCCATATAGATGTGTGTGGGCTTATGCCCACAAGTTCATTAGGTGGTTCTCTTTACTTTGTCATTCTCATAGATGATGCTACTAGAAAAGTCTAGGTATATCCTATCAAACTGAAGGATGTGGTATTCCATATTTTCAAAACATGGCTTGCTTCAGTTGAGACTAAAAAACGAACTAAGCTCAAGGCTTTATGTTCAGGTAATGGGGGCGAGTATACCTCACATGAATTTAGCCTTTTCTGTCATTCTAGAGAAATTCATAGAGATTTTAATACTCTTTATATTCCAATATAGAATGATGTAGCTGAAAGGATGAATAGAACTATTTAGGATAGAGTAGTTTCTATGTTGCATCATGCAAACCTTTCACAAGGTTTTTGGGCAAAAGTAGTATTGACTGCAGTTCACATGATTAACCTTTAACCTAGTACTACCAAAGGTTTGGAAGTGGCACAAGAATTATGGGTAGAGAAGCCACCATATTATCATCATCTTTGAGTTTTTGGGTGTGAAGCATATGTTCATATTCCCATGATTCTTAGACAAAATCTGAACCATAAGTCGAAAAAATGCATTTTTCTTGGATATGGTCAACAAGAAAAATTTGGATATTGCTTATGGGATTATGAACCATGGTCAGTAATCAGAAGTAGTGATGTCATTTTCAATGAGTGTAAGATGCATAATCAACCCATTGAGGAGGTTGAAGTGATAAGAGTGGTGTTTGAGGATACTAGTCCTCCAGTAAGCATGCATAAAAATGTTGCACATAGAAATGTTCAAGAGAATTTCTAATCAAATCAGTTTGCAAATGTTCTTGTTCACCAACCATTGAGATGTTATGCACGTGTCTCACATCCACTTGATAGATATGTTCTAGGTTTGGATTTTTTTATGTTAATAGATGTTAGTTAGCCTTCTTGCTACAAAGAGGGTATGTAGACAAAGGACCATGCCGAGTGGGAGCGTGCCATGAAGAGTGAGTTGGATTCTATTCACAAGAATGGTACTTTGGATTTAGTATGTTTGGCAAAGGGTGGGAAAGCTTTACCATGTAAATGGATATATAAGCTGAAATTCATGTTAGATAGTGCTTATCCAAAGTATAAAGCATGACTTGTTACAAAGGGTTTTAAGCAACAACATGGTGTTGATTTTGAGGAAATCTTCTCTCTAGTGGTCAAGATGACTACTCTACGGATGTTGCTTGGATTTGTTGCAATGGAGGACCTAGAGCAAGTCCAAAGGGATGTGAAAATTGCTTTCTTGCATGGAGATCTTACAGATGAGATCTATATGGAACAATTAGAAGGTTATGTAGTTTCTAGCAAGGAAAGTCTAGTTTGTGAGCTGAAGAAGAGCTTATATGGACTTAAATAGTCCCCTAGATAATGGTAACAAAAGTTTGATGGTTTTATGAAGTCTCAAGGCTATTCTCAAAGCAATGAGGATCATTGTCTCTACACAAAGAGATGCTCAGATGATAGCTTGATACTTTATGTCCATGATATGTTGATTACTGGGAAGTCCTCCTATGACTTATTAATTCTCAAAAAGAAGTTGATTCATACATTTCATATGAAGGATTCGGGGGATGCCAAACATATGTGCATTACTCATGATAGGAGTAAAAGATGCTTATACTTGTCTCAAAGTGAGTACATGTCCAAAGTACTTCACACGTTCAATATGCAAGTTGGAAAGGCATTGAGCACACCTTTACCCACATATGTGAAACTGAGCAAGGATGATTGCCCTAAATCAGATGAGGAAAAGGAATTCATGACCAAAATTCCTTATCAATATGCTATTGGTAGTCTCATGTATGCTATGGTAGATATGAGACCAAACCTTGAATTTGCAGTGCGAGTTGTGAGCAGATATATGTCTAATTGTGGCAAGAAGCATTGGGAAGTGGTTAAGATGATTTTGACATATATGAGTGGCACTAAGGACAAGTGTATATTCTTAGGGAGAGGGAAAGCATCCATTATTGGTTACACGGATTTTGATTATGCTGGTTGTGTAGACAATTTAAGTCTACATCATGGTACATTTTTCATTTTGTTGTAGGTGCTATCTCTTGGAAATCTTGTCTTCAAGAATGTACAACAGTTTCCACCACAGATGTAGAGTATGTTGTAGAAAGAGAGGCATGTAAGGAAGCATTGTGGCTTTCTAGTATTGCTTGTGATATAGGTCTACCTCAGCATGTACCGTGTTTTCTCAGTGATGGTCAGAGTAACATTGCTTCGGCTAAGAATCCAGTCTATCATGCAAAGACCAAGCACATTGAGGTGAGGTATCACTTCATTAGAGGCTGCTTAGCCACTAACCGCATTATTCTTGAGAAGGTTCATACTTGAGATAATGTTGCAGATGCTTTCAACAAAGCTTTACCATAGGATAGATTTCGACATTGTTGTCACTTGATGGGGGTTACTTGATTCATGATCTTACATAGTCACTTGTATACTGTGTAACATGCCCATCAAGTGGGAGGTATAGTTTGTATACTTACACTCAGGTATTCTTTATCATTCTTTACTTTTCTCCCATATTCACTTTGGCCATATTGGTCTTTCGTGGGAGATTACTGCCATTAGTGTCCATGTGAAAGGCCAAAAATGGTTATTGAATACTTTTGTATATATTCTTTAATAAAACATATAATGGCTTGGTCAAACACAAACTATAAGTTTTACTGCATTTGTATGACTTAAGAAATATGTGTTCGTGGTTTGTATACTATGTGTTCTCTACATATTATGCAGCCTTTGTGTGGAGTACTATGTGTGGTGTCTAGAACTCGATTTTCTACTTCGAGGGTTATCATCTTGCAACTCTCAAGAAGGAGAGTCCACTATCGTGCCTCACCAAAGGAATACTTAATATATGCCAAGTAATAGTACCTCAATAAGATACATTGAGCTTAAAGTCCCTCGTATGGAATCACTCCATAAAACCCATGGCATGTGTAATCAGTAAGGCCAAGGACTTAAGTGAGAGGTCAAAATTTTCTCTTCTTTAACCACAACATGGTGGTAGCTTAGAGTGATTATTATCAAAGCTTTAGAAAAGAAGAAAAGTTTGAAAAATCAATATCCTATGAATAGTAATAGGTTTAGATTTTTTTCAGCTTGTCATTGAAAGGACATGTTTTTGAAGTGTTAGTTCCTCCCTTCAAGGGATTTCTTTAGTAGTAAGAATTACTTAGAACTATTTGAAGCTTTACGCAAGTTCTCCAAGCAAATAGAAGACTTGAGGAAGAGGTAACAAAAGGGGTTGAAAGATACCTTGAATATCATTTATCTCTATATATTCATGATTATGTCCAGAGATAATATCTAGTTTAAAGACAAAAACTATCTCTATTATCAAGAACAATTCTTCAAGAAACATGTAAACAAAGAATAATTCAAATGCCAATCTTTAAGATTAAGTCTTTTCAAGTTGCAAATACAATTGATACTTACTAAGATAAAATTTCATTATGACATGAGCACTAAACATGTTTTGCAATGGAAATAACACTTATAAGTATAAGAAGTAATATCTCTTAGCAGATTAGACTAAAAGAGGGTTTGACCCCAAGGATAAAGCTAAATTTACCTTGACTAAAGTGGAAGTGTAAGTTAGGTGCTATGGACATCTAGGCTTACACTACCACTAAAGTGGGTTCAGTGGTATGTGACACTAGATTTACAAGTAATCAAAGTTAATATAAAAAATTTGAAAATAAACTCTATCAAACTCTAATAAAGAGCAGTAGAAAGAGCACAATTTTCAATAAACCCTCATGAAGTTTTCCAGAACAAAAACTCTTAAGGAGGGGGGAAACTCCTCAAGAACCTATAGCTTATACTCTAAAAAGATAAATAAGGTATTAAAAGATAATGAATATACAATAAATAGAGAAAGTTGAAGTACTTCCCCATATTCAAGTATGTCACACTTCTTTCATTACACCTTCCAACTTAGATGAAGTTTTCAAAGGATTTGGAGTTTTCAAGGAACGTCGATGTCAGAGAATTCTTCCATAAATGAGAAGGATTGTAGAAATCATAAGTGTTTCAAAAAAAGAATTTGGAAGATCTCCAAAGCATATCCTAAAAGTTAGCTTGATGCTTCATGGGATAACACAACATAAGTTATGGATTCCAATATTGGAGTCCTAAGGAAAAAGGTTTCTTAGTTGAATCATAAAAGTCAAATCCCTAAATAAAACCCATGGGTAAAACATTGAACACAAGATCTAGAAAAGGGATCTACTAGAGAAAGTAAAGTTTTATCTTTTATTTGGCTAAAGGAAGAAGAAGAGCCAAAAAGCCCAAGTAGGGCAAAGATCAAGTCAAACTTTAAGTTTGACAAGATTAGTTACACCACATTAAATGGTTAACCAAATATTCTTGAAATTAAGATTAGTTGTGGTGTATCCAAGCACCTTAGTCCTTGCTCTCATAAATTGGTACCATAGATTGTAACATATGGAGAGCATTAAAGAGGACAAAGAAGGTGAAGCACAAAAGTATAGATATGCAGTTATGTGGATTGGATGAAGAACCCACTGGTAAGGGTTAATGGGAATTGAATCCTGTTGAGTACTTTTCTTGATGGCCAGAAGAAAAAGGGATTCATGATCCAATGGAATACATCGAGAAGATAATATCTAGAAATAGCTATCTTCTTCAATTATCCTCTAAGGGAAGAATAATTATTCCAACAATATAGTAAAGATTATATCTCTCAATAAACTTCATAGATTGATAGTTAGAGATAAAGAGCGGATCAATTTCTTGAAGGAAAAAGATGGAAGCTTTAAAGCTTCATTCAAAAAATATGACTTAAATACAAGGAACATAAAGATGATCTTAAGCGAGACTTGAAATGAAGCACAAAAATATCATCTTTTAAAACTACAAAAATGATCTCATTATGATGTCAACATAGGACATCTTAAACAGATCTAGAACATAAAGGGAGAGAATTATCAAAGGATCAAGAAAATCTTTAAGATTTTGAGATCTCATTAAAGATCCATGAGGATTGAGTATCAACTAGAAGAATAAGGAGCTGGTTGGAATAGTACATTCTTATGGATACCTGTGACTTTAAAGATACTACGATCCTTTTAAACTATGAGTTCCCATTTGGGACATAAAATAAAGGTCTTAATCTTTTTGGAAGTGCAAGTAAAATAGGTTTCAATCAATTAGAATCTTCAAGAACTAGATTGACCCCTATGGGCTTTAGCCTCTTAAATAAGAATTTCAAAATCAATTAAAGTTTTGAAAGAGCCTTAAGCCCACCTTAAGTAAAATTGTTCTCTCCAAAATAAAGAGGATTTTATATCCTCTTCAAATGATACAAATAATCCACCTTTACCATTCTATTGGTTGGGCAAGGATTATAAAACAAATTCCCCTTCATTTAGATTGATTTCTTTATTAGAGGCAAATCCCATATCAACCCATTTCATTAGGCTAAAGGTACAAGTACATGTACATCTAAGAGAAAGTGATTTGGATAGCGATTATGAAAGAATCATCTTCGTTTATGTTGGAGTTAGACATCTGCAGAAGCACGAACAGCATAAGGAAGAAGAAGAAGCTTGGAGCACAACACACAATACTGAATGTATTACCACTAGAATGTACAAAGATAAGTAGCTCGTTAGGGCAATAAGCATATATACAAGCTGGGGGAAAAAACCTCCTAAAGAGGGAAAAAAGTGCCCCGGTAGTCCTAGAGTATAAGGAAGTGCCAAGCTATGTGAAAATCACACCATAAAAGGAAGTAAGCCCAAAGCTTTGTGGAAAGCTTCAAACTTCTCCCTAGGCAGAGCCTTCTTGAAAAGGCCTGAAATATTCTCCTACGTGGGCATATATGCCAAGCTGATCTCCCCAGCAGGGAACCTCTCCCTGAAATAATGATAATGCACCTCAATGTGCTTAGTGCGAGCATGGAACACAGGGTTCCTCGCAATCGCTAATGCGCTCTGACTGTCTGTGAAGATGGTGGTGGTAGAAGACTGACGGACACCCAAATATGCCATAAGGTGTTTGAGCCACACACACTCCACAGTTGTTGTGAAAGCTTCCCTATACTCAGCCTCACAACTGGAAGTGGCCACAGTAGGCTGCTTCTTGCTTAGCCAAGATATGCATGATCTACCGAGCATGAAGCAAAAACCACTAGTGGATACACAAGTGTCATAGCAACCAGCCCAATCACTATCAGAAAAAGCATGCAAATCTGGTGGTAGTGATCCCCCCTTGGGATAAAACAATCCAAGTAGTCGGGTACAACTCAAGTAGCGAAAGATGCGCTTAATCGCCTGCCAATGCTTGACTCTTGGGCAATGCATAAGCCTACTCATCTATGAGACAGCAAACTGAATATCTGGCCGAGTAATGCATAAGTAGATCAGGCATCCAATAGCCTACTGATAGAGAACATCATCAAATGCATCTCCAACATCAAATGCATCTCCAGCATCATGAAGACTGAATCGTAAACCTATCTCCATAGGAGTGGCAATAGGCTGACAGTCTTCAAGGCCAAAACACTGCAATAATGTGTCAATATATTTCGTTTGGCACAAAGCCATTCCACCATCAACATGCATAAATTGAATGCCCAAATAATGATGCAAATGCCCCAAATTAGACATCTCAAATGAGGCATGCAAATCAGCCTTAAAATCAGCAATATGCTTCTCATGAGGACCAGTGAGATGCATGTCATCAACATACACCACAATGATCAGAAGTACATCATTAGCATGCTTAACATATAAGGTGCTCTCAGTTGGACTATTCTCAAAACCATGTGCAAATCAGATAGACATGTATCTTTTCATACCAAGCATGTGGTGCTTGCTTTAAACCATATAATGCCTTCTTTAACCTACACACCTGGTTTTCATGCCCTTTCTACACAAAGCCACGAGGCTGAAAAACATACACTTCTTCATGCAAATCACCATTTGAAATGCAATTTTAATGTCCAACTGATGTACATTCCAACCATGATGAGCTGCAAGTGCACAGATGCTATGAACAATAGTCATATGACATGTAGATGCAAAGGTCTAATCAAAAGCAATGCCTTTTTCGTGCGCATAACCCTTTGCAACAAGCTTGGCCTTATACCTGTCAACTATTCCATTAGGTTTACGCTTCAGCTTGTATACCCACTTTGTGCCAATGGCCTTCTTGCCAGAAGGCAAGTCACAAAAAGACCAAGTACCGTTCTTTATTATAACATCATATTCAGATTGCATAGCAACCATCCAATTTTCTTAATTTTGTGCTTCATCAAACAAAACAGGCTCATTCTCATCACAGAGACTAGATGCAGCCATAGCATAGCAATCTGATGCAAAAGAGGCACTATGAGAGCCTGATTGAGTATGATATGATAGAGGTGCATCTAATTTGCTATCATGCAAAATCTGCACTAGCCATTTTGGCATGGTTTTTGTCTGCTCAATATCAGCTCTCTCATCAAGAAGTGCATCATGTAAATCTGCATAAAAAATGGAATGATATGCATCATCACATGAAACTTGCAAAGGCTGAGAAGTTGCCTCATTAGGACCAGCACTAGATTGTCCACCTTTAAAAAGAGGCAGCAAAGTATCATACATGTCTTTGGAGCTAACAGATGTCTCCTTAGTACATGAAAGTAATGGCTGAATAGAATCTTCCACAAAAACAACATCACGGCTAACCAAAATGCTTTTATTCTATCGATGATACAGACAATAGCATTTACTTTCAAAATTGTACCCAACAAAAATACATTTTACTGCTTTATCATCCAATTTTCTTCGATGTTGTTTAGGCCCTAATGCATATGCCAGACAACCAAAAACACGCAGATGAGCAATTGATGGCTTGCATCCATGCCAAGCCTCATATGGAGTGATAGACTACAGTGCTTTAGTAGAACACCTGTTAAGTACATATGATGCACACATGACAACCTCAAGCTAGAAACTATGTGGTAGAAGCCTGACTCATGACCATACACCTCGCCATCTCCATGAGTGACATGTTCTTCCGTTCAGGTACTCCATTCTATTGAGGTGTATATGGCACTGTACACTGATGTTTTATCCCACATTCAACCAGAAATGCATTAAAGTCAGAAGACATATATCCCCTCCCCCTCGATCAGAATGGAGGGTGCCCATTTTAACCTGCTGACAGACTTTTAGTCAAAACCAAAAACTATTTAAAGCACATGAACACTTTGCACTTTGCTTTCAATGGATATACCCATGCATGCTTGGAAAAATCATCAATGAAAGTCATGAAGTAAAGATAGTTTGCAAAAGAGGGTGTTTGCATAGGACCACAGACATCCCTATGTACAAGCTGCAATTTTTGAGTAGCCCGAACTGAACCATCTTTTGGAAAGGAGGAACGCTGCATTTTGCCCAAAATATAGCCTTCATAGACATGTTTTCTGGGTGCCTCAAGTTTGGGCAAAGAGAACACCATTTTAGATTTCTGCAAGTGTAGCAAGCTAGCAAAATTTAGATGACCAAAGCATGCATGTCAAAGCTTTGTATCTGACTTAGCCTGAGAATCATGTACTGCACATGCGGAATCATTCACAAGTCTTTCATAGTTTATGAGCTTATACATCCCACAACATAAAATGCCAAAAGCAATAATCACGTCACCACTTGACAGATCATGAACTGTACATGTGTCATCAACAAATTTCACAACCAAACCAATCTTAGCTAAAGCCGAAACTGATAATAGATTCTTCTTGATCCCTGGCATAAATAAATCATATTAAAAAGTGAAAGAACTACCATCAGCAGTAGTCAGAATGATCTTACTAACTCCCATGACAGGATAAGAGGAGTTTTTGGCACATGTGACAGTATTCCCTATAGGAACGGGCTCGAGTGAAGAGAAAAAATTGTGCTGCGAGGTAATATGTTTGGTTCCCCACTATCAAAGTACCAAACATCTGAGTCTACTGCAGACATGCACTACTCATGAGAAGATGGGCCAAAATTGCAAATAGTAGTAAACGCCCATTCTTCTTCCTGCACAAGATTAGCAGACTCTGTTTTTGGTGTAAAGACCTCTGCAACAACCATTCCGGCCTCTTTCTTCTTTGCCCCTTTAGTAGCCAATGTTGGACAGTTCTTTATGATATGATTATTTCCTTCAGAGTACTTGCAAAACAATTTTTACCTTTCTTATTTCTTCTAATCTTTGTCTTCCTTCTTCGAATGTGCAACATTTGCAAATTTTTGCTTGCTACTAGATGAGCTCCATTTACCTTTGCCCTTCTGACTAGCCAGGAAAGCTTGATCTGCAACACACATGTGGACCTGTTCTGCCTAGACTAATCTTCCTACAATAGAACAGAGAGTAACTCCTCAAATGGCAAGGCATTTGGATTTCCTTTCATCATCAAACAAAGAGTAGAAGCAAAAAGCTTATATGAATCACGAAGACCATTCAGAACGGTCTGCACAAGTGAGCTATCTGGTATAACCTCATCAACAGAAATCAACTATTCTTTCAAATCCTTGATCTTTGTAAGAAAATTGTCCATAGAATCACCTTCATTCATGTGCTCACTCTCCAAATTTTTTTGAATGTAAGCAACACGAGCCTCATTCCTAGCATGGCACAATGTGGTAAGTGTATCCCAAGCATCTTTAGCTATTTTGCAAGAGCGAATGTGAGGAATAATGGCAAGTTTGACAGACAAAGCTATCAATGCATATGACTGAGCATCTCTGCCATCCAAACAAATTTGCTCTACAGTAGGGCAACAGAAACCATAGCACGAATAGGAATCTGTAGAATATCACCATCTTCGATACCATCTCCATCAGCTCCAGCACCTGTATTTATAGTACTTGTATTCGTAGGTGTAACAAGATGTCTTTCAACACCCTGCATAATATTCCATATTCCTTTTGCAACCAATACATGTCGCATCATATAAGCCCATAACGGGTAGTTGGTACCATCCAACTTATCCTCAATAGCCAACATACAGAATACATCACTACTTTCAGACATGGCCGGTGAATAAAATACCTTGATGTGAAAAATTGACTATATCTCAAAAAGTTGAATAGAACTACCCAAACAAATTCTGCTAAACTTGTAGTAGACTTTGAGATGCTTATACTGGCAAATCAAAATTGGTATATACCTTTGGCACAAAAAGATGAAATAGCCTACACAAGCATTGCGATAGTGCGTTCGGAGGCTGAAACGAGCTCAGATCACGATTTTGGCACCATAGGGAAAAGCAGTTTTGATCTCCTAAATAGCTTGAGTATGCTCACCAAAATTCATGCAATTCTGAGACTGCAATCGGAGGAGTGTTGATGACACTTTAGATGAAGCGGCAATGTGCTTTGATACCAATCGTTGGACATCTGCGAAAGCACGTGAACAACACAAGGAAGAAGAAGAGGCTTGGAGCACGGCACACAATACTGAAGGTATTACCACTAGAATGTACAAAGATAAGTAGCCCGTTAGGGCAATAGGCATATATACAAGTCAAGGGGAAAAAACCTCCTAAAGAGGGAAAAAAGTGTCCCGACAATCCTAGAGGCTCTCTCCTTGGTGTGAGCTTTCTTAGTTAGTTTAGTTGAAGTACTTGTAGTTATACAACAGTATCGCTTGCAAATTAAGCGATCAAGATAAGATAACTTGTGGCAAAAGAAGAACGAATAACCTATCACCACATGTCATTGATCCATGTTGGAGTTAGACGTCTGCGGAAGCACGCGAACAGCACAAGGAAGAGGAAGAAGCTTGGAGCACAACACACAAGACTGAATGTATTACTAGAGAATGTACAAAGATAAGTAGCCCATTAGGGCAATAGGCGTATATACAAGCTGGGGGAAAAAAACCTCCTAAAGAGGGAAAAAAGTGCCCCGGCGGTCCTAGAGTGTTCACACACATCACTACCTAAATATATCAACAAATCCCCCCTGGGAGTGATGCGGTTAACAAGGAGCTGGCACTCATGTATAAGGAAGTGCCGAGCTATGTGGAAATCACTCCACAAAAGGAAGTAAGCCCAAAGCTTTGCGGAAAGCTTCAAACTTCTCCCTAGGCAGAGCCTTCGTGAAAAGGTCTGCAATGTTCTCCTGCGTGGGCACATATGCCAAGCTGATCTCCCCAGCAGAGAACCTCTCCCTGACATAGTGATAATGCACCTCAATGTGCTTAGTGCGAGCATGGAACACAGGGTTCCTCGCAACTGCCAATGCGCTCTGACTGTCAGTGAAGATGGTGGTGGCAGAAGACTAGCCAACACCCAAATCAGCCATAAGGCGTCTGAGCCACACACACTCAACAGTCGCTGTGAAAGCTGCCCTATACTCAGCCTCACAACTGGAAGTGGCCACAGTAGGCTGCTTCTTGCTCAACCAAGATATACATGAGCTACCAAGCATGAAGCAAAAACCACTGGTGGACACACGAGTGTCATAGCAACCAGCCCAATCTGAGTCAGAAAAAGCATGCAAATCTGGCGGTAGTGATCCCCCCTTGGGATAAAACAACCCAAGTAGCCGAGTACCACTCAAGTAGCGAAAGATGCGCTTAACCGCTTTCCAATGCGTGACTCCTGGGCAATGCATAAACCTGCTCATCTGTGAGACAGCAAACTGAATATCTGGCCGAGTAATGCATAAGTAAATCAAGCATCCAACAGCCTGCTGATAGAGAATAGCATCAAATGCATCTCCAACATCATGAAGACTCAATCGTAAACCTGTCTCCATAGGAGTGGTCATAGGCTTACAGTCTTCAAGGCCAAAACGCTGCAATAATGTGTCAATATATTTCGTTTGACACAAAGCCATTCCACCATCAACTTGCATAAACTGAATGCCCAAATAGTGATGCAAATGCCCCAAATCAGACATCTCAAATGAGGCATGCAAATCAGCCTTGAAATCAGCAATATGCTTCTCAAGAGGACCAGTGAGCAGCATGTCGTCTACATAGACAACAATGATCAAAAGCACATCATTAGCACGCTTAACATATAAGGTGCTTTCGGTTGGACTGTTCTCAAAACCATGTGCAATCAGATAGGCATGTATTTTCTCATACCAAGCACGTGGTGCTTGCTTTAAACCATATAACGCCTTCTTTAACCTGCACACCTGGTTTTCATGCCCTTTCTGCACAAAGCCACGGGGCTGAAAAACATACACTTCTTCATGCAAGTCACCATTCAGAAATGCTGTTTTAATGTCCAACTGATGTACATTCCAACCATGATGGGCTGCAAGTGCACAAATGCTCCGAACAGTAGTCATACGGCATGTAGGTGCAAAGGTCTCATCAAAATCAATGCCTCTTTCCTGCGCATAACCCTTTGCAACAAGCCTAGCCTTATACCTGTCAACTGTACCATCAGGTTTACGCTTCAGCTTGTATACCCACTTAGTGCCAATGGCCTTCTTGCCAGGAGGCAAGTCACATAAAGACCATGTACCATTCTTCATTATAGCATCATATTCAGATTGCATAGCAGCCATCCAATTTTCTGAATTTTGTGCTTCATCAAAAGAAACAGGCTCATTCTCATCACAGAGACTAGATGCAGCCATAGCATAGCAATCTGATGCAAAGGAGGTACTATGAGAGCCTGAACGAGTACGATATGACAAAGGTGCATCTAATTTGTTGTCACGCAAAGTCTGCACCAGCCATTTTGGCATAGTTTTTGCCTGTTCAATATCAGCTCTCTCATCAACAAGTGCATCATGTAAATCGGCATCAGAAATGGCATGATCTGCATCATCATATGAAACCTGCAAAGGCTGAGAAGTTGCCTCATTAGGACCAGCGCTAGCCTGTCCACCTGTAAAAAGAGGCATCAAAGTATCATACATGTCTTTGGAGCTAACAGATGTCTCCTTAGTACATGAAAGCAATGGCTGAATAGCATCTTCCACAAAGACAACATCACGGCTAACCAGAATGTGTTTAGTCTGTGGATGATACAGACGATAGCCTTTACTTTCAGAACTGTACCCAACAAAAATACATTTTACTGCCTTATCATCCAATTTTCTACGATGTTGTTTAGGCACTAATGCATATGCCAAACAACCAAAAACACGCAGATGAGCAACAGATGGCTTGCGGTCATGCCAAGCCTCATATGGAGTGATAGACTGCAACGCTTTCGTGGGACACCTGTTCAGTACATATGCTGCACACATGACAGCCTCAAGCCAGAAACTATGTGGTAAAGCCTGACTTTTGACCATGCACCTCGCCATGTCGATGAGTGACCTGTTCTTTTGTTCAGCAACTCCATTCTGTTGAGGTGTATACGGCATTGTACACTGGTGTTTTATCCCACGTTCAGCCAGAAATGCATTAAAATCTGAAGACATATATTCCCCCCCTCGATCAGAACGGAGGGTGCCCATTTTACATGCTGACAGATTTTCAGCCAAAACCAAAAACTGTTTGAAGCACATGAACACTTCGGACTATGCTTTGAGTGGATATACCCATGCATGCCTGGAAAAATCATCAATGAAAGTCACGAAGTAAAGGTAATTTCCAAAAGAGGGTGTCTGCATAGGACCACAGACATCACTATGTACAAGCTGCAATTTCTGCATAGCCCGAACTGAACCATCTTTTGGAAAGGAAGAACACTGCATTTTGCCCAAAATATAGCCTTCACAAACATGTTTTCCAGGTGCCTCAAGTTTGGGCAAAGAGGACACCATTTCAGATTTCTGCAGGTGTAACAAACTAGCAAAATTCAAATGACCAAAGCGTGCATGCCAAAGCTTTGCATCTGACATAGCCTGAGAATCATGAACTGCACATGCCGAATCATTCACAGATTTTTCATAGTCTATGAGCTTATACAGCCCATGACATAAAATGCCAGAAGCAATAATCACATCGCCATTTGAGAGATCATGGACTGTACACCTGTCATCAACGAATTTCACAACCAAGCCAATCTTGGCTAATGCAGAAACTGATAACAGGCTCTTTTTGATCCCTGGCACAAATAAAGCATCTGACAAAGTGAAAGAACTACCATCAGCAGTAGTCAGAATGATCTTACCAACTCCCATAACAGGATAAGAGGAGTTATTGGCGCATGTGACAGTATTCCCTGTAGGGGCAGGCTCGAGTGAAGAGAAGAAACTACGCTGCGAGGTAATATGTTTGGTTGCCCCACTGTCAAAGTACCAAACATCTGAGTCTACTGCAGACATGCACTGATCATGAGAAGATGGGTCAAAACTGCAAACAGTAGTAAACGCCCATTCTTCTTCCTGCACAAGATTTGTAGACTCTGTTTTTGGTGTAGAGGCCTCTGCAACAACCATTCCAGCCTCTTTCTTCTTTGCCTCTTTAGCAGCCAGTTTTGGACAGTTCTTTATAATATGATCATTTCCTTTACAGTACTTGCAGAACAATTTCTGCTTTTCTGATTTCTTCTCATCTTTATCCTGGTTCTTCGATTGTGCAGCATTTGCAGATTTCTGCTTACTAGTAGAAGAGCTCCATTTTCCTTTGCCCTTCTGACTAGCCAGGAAAGCTTGATCTGCAACACGCATAATGGACCTGTTCTGCCTGGACTGATCTTCCTGCAACAGAACAGAGACTAATTCCTCAAATGACAAGGCATTCGGATTGCCTTTCATCATCAATCGAAGAGTAGAGGCAAAACTCTGATATGAATCAGGAAGGCCATTCAGAACGGTCTGCACAAGTGAGCTATCTGGTATAACCTCATCAGCAGAAATCAATTGTTCCTTCAGGTCTTTGATCTTTGTAAGAAAACTGTCCATCGAATCACCTTCATTCATGTGCTCACTCTCCAACTGTTTTCGGAGGTAAGCAACACGAGCCTCATTCCTAGCCTGGTACAAAGTGGTAAGTGTATCCCAAGCATCCTTTGCTGTTCTGCAAGAGCGAATGTGAGGAATAATGGCACGTTTGACAGACAAAGCTATCAATGCATGTGCCTGGGCATCTCTGCCATCCCAACGAATCTGCTCTGCAGTAGGTGCAACAAAAACAGCAGCACGAACAGGAATCTGTGGAATATCATCTTCGACACCATCTTCATCAGCTCCAACACCTGTATTTGCAGTACCTGTCGTTACAGGTGTAGCAGGACGTCTTTCAACACCCTGCACAATGTTCCACAATCCTTTTGCAACCAGTACATGTCGCATCATATAAGCCCATAATGGGTAGTTGGTACCATCCAACTTATCCTCAACAGCCAACATACGGAATACATCACTGCTTTCAGCCATGGCCGGTGACTAAAATACCTTGATGCAGAAAATTGACTGTATCTCAAAAAGTTGAACAGAACTGCCCAGACGAGTTCTGCTAGACCTGTAGCAGACTTCGAGACGCTTAAACTGGCGAACAGAAACTGGTATATACCTTTGGCACAAAAGGACGAAATAGCCTGCACAAGCACTGCGATAGTGCGTTCGGAGGGCGAAACGAGCTCAGATCGCGATTTCGGCACCACACAGCAAAGCTATTTTGATCTCGAAAACACCCTGAGTATGCTCACCAAATTTTGTGCGAATCTGAGACTGCAAACGGAGGAGTGTCGACGGCGCCCTAGAAGAATCAACGACCTGCTCTGATACCAATTGTTGGAGTTAGACGTCTGCGGAAGCACGCGAACAGCACAAGGAAGAGGAAGAAGCTTGGAGCACAACACACAAGACTGAATGTATTACTAGAGAATGTACAAAGATAAGTAGCCCATTAGGGCAATAGGCGTATATACAAGCTGGGGGAAAAAAACCTCCTAAAGAGGGAAAAAAGTGCCCCGGCGGTCCTAGAGTGTTCACACACATCACTACCTAAATATATCAACAATCCAACCATAGAAAATGGCAAATAAACATACCAAAAATTGATGGCAATACATCTCCCACTCAAGAATGAAATTTGCAAGATGGTCCAACTTGTTATGAAAGACTTGTGACCAATTCCAAGATAATGGAGACAAGGAAGGATCCAAAGCTATCACAAAAGTGTCAAGGATCTTCTATACAACATGTTTGACAAAATTTTGATAGCATCTCCTTTGTAAAATGCACTCTCTAACCAAATAACCATGTGCGAATCTCCATCCATAAATGCCACGAATCACATTGGAAAACAAATAATCCAATCAATGATCGTATGCTAATATAATAGCCAATCAAGTGAGAAATAGGTGTGCAACTTGGATCATGTACCTACAAAGAACAAGAACATGCAAGTACCAACCAAATATCCAATCAATCTCTCATATAAGTATATTCAATCGGCAAACAAAGTTGTATTCAAATGACATAATACAAAAATATGATCGCAATGCCACTATACATGCACTGACAAAACCACAATCTCAAATCAAAGATGAAATGACAAAAGCTGAGATTAGTACCACGATGCCATTATACATGTCAAAAACCTGAGATAACCCATCCTACTCTAATATGGAAGATCATCCATTACATATCATATACTTTGACCTCAAGCTCTAAACCAAGATCTCACACACCAAAAAAACTCTCTCATGGAAGTTTCAAATCAAAATGAACCTCCTAAAGCAATCAGGGCTTTATGGTGAAAACTTGTTGCTCTATATATTGTCATTTCAAGGCTAATAAACTCTAAATATCAAATATTTCTCTTCATTAAACTTAAAGAACTCTCTCTTGGCTATGCAACAACATTTAAAACACTCAGTCGGAGGTTTGTAGTTCAAAATATAAGAAAACACATAGATCTTCTACCTTCATCTTCACTTACAGTGTTATCTCTCTGTATTTTGAATTTTCAATGATCTACAACTCTAAATATGAACTTGCGTTCTTCTAAAAAGTTACATATTCTTTCTTAAGCTAATTACATCAATTTTAACCAATTCAATCCAACTTGTAGACCTGAAACTATCGCAAAAATCTGGACATGATTATATATTTGACTTCTACATCACTCTGTGCTTTTTGAATTTTTGGCAAAGTATAACTATAAAGAAGATTCTAGACCCATTCATCAAGTTATATCTTTTCTCATAAACTATGCATAGACCTTCAAATTGCCTCAATATAAGTGTACTAGCTTGATTTATGGTCAAAACATTGACCTATTATCAAGAAGATGCCAACCTACAAATTCACCTTACTTACCCTAATCTTCCATTGAAGCTCATTGCACCCCCATACTTCAACATGATTTTATACCAATGAAGGCCTTTGGTGTGATGAAAAAGAGGATTAAGGATAGGATGGAGGGAGCAAGAGGAAAGGAGCAACACATGTATTTACATAGGAGCCTTGGGACCCACATAATGATTTTCTATGGCAATGCTCTATAAAAAATACATGTATATCAACATAGGGGTAAGGTTACATGACCCTTACATTTTGAACATAAATTTCACTCACATAATTTTATTTTCTATTGCAGATACTCTCCCACCTTTGCATCATTATGAGCCTCGTGATAGACATATTGTATTCTATCTCATTTGCATCATTTTCTTCCTTAAACATACCATATTTTGACTCATTTGATCATTCTCTCGCATTTGTAACACTTACTTTCTTATGTATGTAATCTTCATATATCGAGAGACACACCCTTTTGCTAGTATCATATGGATGCTACATATTTATATTGATCATTTTATATATGATATTTTGTTTTTCATGTCCAATAGTTATGCTTATTTTTATTCAATTAAGATTTATGTTTATGTTGTTTACATACAAGTTGATGTTTATGATGTTTGTGATTATGATATTTGATTAAGGTTTATGATTATGATGTTCATTTAATAATTATGTTTATGTTGTTTATATACATGAACATGATATTTATGTACAAAGTTATGATAGTTATGTTCAACTTTGAGGTCTATCGAAGCATGCAAACAAGACAAGGAAGAAGAATAAGCTTGGAGCACAATACAACAAAGAATGAACTACCAACTGAAAGTAAAAAGATAAGTAACTTGTTAAGGTTATATGCATATATACAAGTAGGGGAAAAAACCTCCTAAAGAGGGAAAAAAGTCCCCCAATGGCCCTAAGTGTGTTCACACATATCATTATCAAAATACACCAACAACCTCCCTGGGAATGATGCGGTGAACAAGGAGTTGGCACTTATGTATAAGGAAGTGCCAAGCTATGTGGAAAACATCAATCCAAAAAAGGAAGTAAGCCCAAACCTTTGTGGAAAGCTTCAAACTTCTACCTAGGTAGATCCTTTGTGAAAAGGTCTGCAATGTAATCCTGTGTGGGCACATATTCCAAATTGATCTCTCCTACAAAGAACCTCTCCCTGACATAATGATAATGCACCTCAATGTGCTTTGTGCGAGCATGGAACATAGGGCTCTTTGCAATTGCCAATGTGCTCTAATTGTCAAGGAAGATGGTGGTGGTAAAAGACTAAGGACGAATATGAAAAGGGGATAGAAGGAAGACCTTTGGATTCAATTTTAACATTGGGACTCCTCGATTCCCTTTGTGCATAGCAGATTGCGAAAGAGTAAACCGTGTTACAAAGGCAATTTTTTGCACAAGGAGAGATGGAGTTTACTCACCCAGTCAAGATAGAGGAAGAAGAAATCTCATTAGCTCTATAGATGAAGAGTGGAAACTATGGCAGATTCCTTTTACTATGGCAGTTCCTATCTAGTGCATTAGTGGGATGCAATTTAATAGATTCAATGGAAGAATAGATGATGACTTTGATGTACATGTGAGATTATTCGATACACAATATGATTTATTGGAAGGAAACTACATGATGCATGAAAGTGACAAGTTTTTTAAGCCAATTTGGGCAATGAGGTGGTAAGATGGTTAACTGAATTTGCCCCTAATCATTTTAAAACGTATGATGCCCTCAAAAATGCATTCTTAAGATGGTTCAGGAAACCAAAGACCACTGGGCAATTATTTATTACTTTACAGTACATGGTGCAACAACCTAATCAGACGGTGGTGGACTATCACTTTTTCAGAGTACTTTACATCAAATTCTAGAACTAGAATGACCTCTGGAGGATGTAGTTAGAAGTTGCTTTATGGATGGCTTGCACTCCATATTGAAAGAAAAAATATGTTTATTTGCATTGGATGGCACTCGTTCTTTGGATCAGATTATATATGCTATAGAACAATCGGAACATAACCTTAAAGCGGCAAATCTAGCTTGGTGACATCCCTTTGATGTCAAAACTCTTGTAAATTCAACTCCTTTGGCTATAACTAATCTGTATAGTTAGATCTTTTGTACCAAGTGAAGGAATCCAGGACATGTGGTGGCAAGCTATGCATTAAATCAAATGTACTACACCATCTGTAACATGATGAATCACAATATGGATCAATGCAGATATAACAGTCAAAATCAGACTACCTCAATGAATTGTATGCAACTAAACCCTGCAAGAATGGGCAATGGTATTCTAATACTGTAGTGCATAATGTACAATTCAATGATGTTGGTGGTTCGCGAGTTGCACTGGATCCAAATTTTTGGGTAGTCAAGGGAAAAATCGACCAAACTACTCTAGATATGATCGAGGTCACAGATCTTTTAATCGTTATCATCATGATGATGTGGAAAATCCTAAGGAAGGAAAGGGTCCACAATGTCGGTTCTATTTAGAATTTGGCATGATGTCCTTACACAAACCAGGTTCCGTATTTAGGAGGACCAAATTGAACAAGTCAACCTTGGCACTGAAGCTTCACCACATATGGTCCAAATAGGTGTTGATTTAGTTGGTCCTTTTTGACAAGGTCTACTTCAATTATTAATTGAATTTAAAGATGTATTTGCTTGGAATTATTCTGATATGAAAGGGCTAGATCCTCTATTTTATCAGCAAAAGATTGTTCTCAAATTGGATGCTTCATCGATAGTTCAACAGCATTATCGCATGAATCCAATTTTTTCTAAACAAGTAAAAGAAGAATTGGATCGCTTGTTGAAGGTGGGATTCATGATTCCAATTGAGTATTTGGACGGGTATCCCCCATTGTTATTGTGCCCAAGAAAAATAAACAACTAAGAATTTGTGTGGACTATCAAAAATTGAATGTTGCTACCATACCTGATCCTTTTCCACTCCCGTTTTTTAATACTATGTTAGATGAATTTGTGGGTAGAGAGATGTATTTTTTTCTTGATGAATTTTGTGGCTATAATCAGGTTAGGATGCTGGAAGCCGATATCCCAAAAACGATATTTATTACAAATTGGGATGTATTTGCCTCTACTGTCATGTGGTTCAATTTAAGGAATGCCTCCAATACCTTTTAGTGATGTATGCAACAAATTTTTGCGCTATTTTTGACAAGTTTCATGCATGTTTTTCTCATTGATTTCTTAGTTTTCGGATATCGAGTTGATCATGTAGAGCAATTATGACTCTATTTTACAAAGTTTTGTGATGTACAATTGAGTCTAAATCCATCCAAATTAGTGTTTGGTGTAAAATGTGGGAAACTGCTAGGACATATCATTTCTTGTAAAGGAATCGCAATGGATCCAGAAAAAGTCAAAGTGGTTATGCAAGTCCCTCCACCACGTAATCCAAAGGAACTTCTATGGCATTTAAATTTTCTTCAAAGATTGGTGGGCAGGGAAGGCCGACAAACCAACGAAAGAGTTGCACGGAAGTGGAGAACTATCATCGTCGAACATTTTACCAATCTTCTCGGGGTCTCGACTCCTCTTTCCCCCCACAGGCGCGACTCCATGGCAACCATCTCAAGGGTTGCTCAAACCAGAATCCCACAGAACTTGATTGCTCTACTGGATGCTAACATCTCCGAGAATGAAATTATCGAGGTTATTGATGCCCTTCCCAATGGGAAAAGTCCGGGTCATGGCCTTACCAATGAGTTTTTCAAGTCCTTCAAACTTCAGGTGGCCACCCCACTGCGCCTCGTGTGGCAAGAGGCTCTCTCCTTCGGTGCCCTCCCTGAGTGCCTGAATAATGGCGTCATCAAGTTAATCCACAAACGGGGAGATAAGAACAAAATTGAAAACTGGCGTCCGATTACCATGCTCCAAACTGGATACAAGATAATTGCAAAAGTTATCGCCAACAGAATCTCCTGTCATTTAAAGTCATGGCTGTGCGAGGACCAGAAAGGTTTTATCAAAGGTAGATCTATACTTGAAGCAATTATTGATATTTGGGAAGGCCTTGCTTTTGCAGAGGAGTCTGCTCAAGATCTAGTTTTCATTAAGATCGACTTCGACAAAGCGTATGACAGATTGGAATGGGACTTTATTCTTCAATCATTGAAAGACCTTGGATGCAGCCAAAAGTTCACGAAGATGGTTTCCACTCTTCTTGGAAATGCTTCAACTAGAATAAACATCAACGGTAAGCTCTCTGAGCCCATTCGTTTAAAAAGATCAATTAGGCAAGGCTGCCCTCTGGCTCCTTTACTATTCGCTATCGCCTCAAATGGACTCAGCTGCCTATTAAAGCATCACATGGACGCTGGCAATCTCAAGGGTCTTTCCTTACCTCTAAATCACGGCCAAATGGTTGTGAGACTTTTTGCTGATGACATGAATGCCTTTGTGCATAACGATATAAACAGCATTGAGGTGTTTTGGTGGTGCCTCCACACCTTTTGTGTGGCATCAGGCTCAAAAATCAACCATGCTAAAACTGCTTTTAGAGCAATCAGCGGGCCTACTCCCCAATTGTTGGTGGATTGGGGGTGTCAAGTCATCCCTAGCGGTCAAGTCTTCCGTCTCCTTGGCATTCCGATGGGTTTTGGCATCTCAATGGACCAATGATGGAACTGGGTGCTATCCAAGCTGGATAGCAAGCTGAATCAGTGGAAAGGTATGCAAGTCAACCTGGCAGGACGTGCTATGGTTATTAACACTTTTATGTTGTCTACAATTATTTACTTTATCTCGTGTTGGAGACCTAAGGAGAAAGACTTGGCCAAAGTAGAAAGAATCTGCAGGAACTTCCTTTGGACTGGGGACCCCAACAGAAGGGGGGTTCCCAAAATCAAATGGGAATCTTGCATTAGCCCTAAAGACTCAGGGGGCTTGGGTATTCTGGATATTGCTGGGTTGGCTGACAAGCTGGCGGCTAAATGGCTTATCAAGGCCTGGAGCAATAGGGAGTCCTCTTGGGCTAAATTGATCTTCAGAAACACGGAAGACCTTACCTTTGTTGGCCTCCCTGGTTGGAAGGACATAGGGATTCTCACGCTTTTGTTCTCCCCCCACCCGGTCTGCCCTAAAGGCTCTAGCCTCGTGTGTTCCTTATTGAAGAATTGGAACAAGGCCAAACAGTTCATCAGAATCAGTGATGATTGGAAGTGGGCGGCTGGCATAAGACAAAATGACTCTATTTGGTTCCCGATCAGTGGCATTCGGGGAGTGGAGTCTTGGAACCTCCAAACTGCAAGGCGGTTATGGAACAAGGGGTTCAAACAGTGGAAACAGCTCTGGAAACAAGAGACCAGTCAGTGGATTAGGTTCGAAGATTTGGATCCGAGACTTAGCGTTACCTTTGAGGAATGGACTCTTCTTCAAAGCAGGTGTTTAGCCTAGGACCGCTCAACTACCCGCCTTCTCTGTGGTCAGGATCTTCCTTGCTCGGAGGGCCTCAAATGGAGCAATGGTAAGAAGCTTTCCAGAATCCCGAACTTCAAAGGGGATTTGGATGTTCACCACACCCTTAACAAGAGATGGTGCCTTGCTTGGACCAAACTTCGGTGGGAGCTAAAATTCATGTCTCTTTGGCACCCCCTAATTGAGGTCAAAAAGTCCGTTCTCATGTGGCAGGTCTTACATAAAGGAATCTGGACCAATGCAAGGGCTAACAAAATCTGTGGTGTGCCGCCATGGTGCAAGCGTTGCCATCGGTGCATAGAAGATTTAGCTCACCTGTTCTTTGACTGCCCCAAGTCCCGTGTTATCTGGCATCACGTGTCCCGGGTTTTGAGACTCACGAGTCAAATCAACTGGCAACAAGTGATGTTGGGTGAGGCGATCGGATGCTCATCGAGGTTGTGGAATGCCATCAGAGGTGAGGCACTCTGGAAGATTTGGAGAGAGCGCTGTGCCGTCAATTTTGGCCAAACTCCTAAGGAATGGTCGATCGAGAAATCCTTGTTTCTCCTTGGTAAAAGAATCTCCCGAGTCAAGAGATCGCCACCGTTTAGACATCACTGTATCTATCTCCTCGAAAACAACAAGTTGAAACCCAAATGGGTCCCACATGAGGGTGATGGTAATGTTATCCGCCTCATTTGTAATGCCCTGTAGCTTGCCATACTCCTCCCTTGCGTTGTGGGATTTGGGGGGTCCCATGGGCACTAGTCCCATTCACTTGTAACTTTTTCTCTTTATTATAATTAAAGTCCGGGAGATTAGGCTAAGGCCGAACTTCCCTTATTTAAAAAAAAAAAAGAAGAGTTATTTAGTCACTGAACCAGAATGCCTTGATCTAATTTATTTTATAAAGAAATTTAGGAATTATCTATTGGGTCGGGCATTCACTTTCCATATCGACCATTCTACCCTGCTTTATTTAGTTAAGTAGCAAAATCTAGTGGGCAGATTAGCTAGATGGGTGATCCTTTTACAAGAATTTGAGTATGATGCAGTACATCATCCGGGATCTTCACATATCATTGTGGAATCTTTATCAAGATTGGATAATGGTGAGCCATCAGATGGAGGCGATGATTCTTTTTTAGATGCAAACTTATTTCATATTGCAGATCATTCTGAGCTCGATTTAGGTACTCCAACATGGTATGATGAGATGCTTTCTTTTTTGGCAATGGATGTCCCACCATCTCATTTACAATCTATAGCCTACAAAAAGTTGGCATTTTGTAGTCGTCAATTCTTGATTATTCTCGATCAACTATATTATAAGGATGTAATGGGTATTTGGCTACATTGTGTGCTACCACATGAAGTATAAGTTGTTGTTTCAGAGGCTCATTCATGTATGACTAGTGGTCATTGGAGTATAGAGCTCATAGTACAAAAGATTTTACATAGTGGTTTATGGTGGCCAACGATGCATAAAGATGTTTGTGGACATGTTCTACATTGTGATCCTTGCTAGTGTACGGGTGAACCCTCGGATATTCATCGATTGCCATTTCAAGAATGGGGACTGGATGTTATAGGTCCTTTTCACCCACCGGCCATGTCAGGTAAAACTTTCATTTTAACTTGTACAGACTATTGTACACAATGGGTGGAAGCTTGGTGTTTGTGACATTCTACTATGAATAGTGTAGCTACAATGCTAATCACCTAATTACTCCCTCGTTATGGTCTTCCATTGGAGCTCGTTTTGGACCGGGATACTCAATTTCTCAATCAGCTTATTAATTCGATCACATATTATTTTCATATTGAACATAAATTTAGTTCTCCATATTATCCTCTGGAAAATAGATTGGCAAAAAGTACAAACAAAATTTTATTAACTATGCTGAAGAAGTTTCTTTTGGAATATCCGAATAAATGGGAAGAATGTTTATCTTCTGTTTTGTGGGCTTATTGCACTTCATATAAGGTATCTACTAGTTTCATACCTTTTAAACTTGTTTATGGGCTAGAAGCCATAGTAGCTATGGAAATTATGGTGTCTAGTTTGCAGGTTGTGGCTCAACAAAGGTTTCTCCCAAAAGATTCATTAGTTTTTTGGATTGACACACTATGTGAACTTGAAAAACATCGTTATACTAGTTTTCTATTGATGCAAGCAGTACAAAATAGACAAATTCATTGGCATGATAGACACTTATGAACTCCTATTTTTTGGCTCAACAATTTAGTCCTCTTCTTTAATTCCAAAATGAAAAGGCACGATGTAAAATTCAAACTTTGGTGGAGAGGTCCTTTTCGTATTCATCAAGAAATCGGACCCGCTATGTTTCAGCTCACCATGTTAACGGGTGAAATCTTACAGCCTCCAGTCGATGGGTCCAAACTGCAACCTTACAGTAGTTAATGTGGTGGCTAGTACCTGTACATAGTGTATATATTTTGAATAAAGTGATAGTTGTCAGATGCTGAATAAATGGCATCATGATTTATGAAAGGTGGCTTGGGATGCTGACAACTTCTTATGAATCTTTAGCACGTCTGGTAACTCTCCTCCACCCTTGCAGCATGAACAAGATTCTCAACCTTTGACATCATGCAAAATAGAGACATATTAGTTCTCGTAGTCAAGGCCTTCATCAACCATCTGCTTTCCGATCTTCGATCAGAAAAATCTAGATCTCTAGAAGAATAAAGTAGGTAAAATTCAATTACCCGCTATCAATTGTTCAAATGTTATTTATCCATGGTTCTTCAAAGATTATCAAATCCAGGCGAGCACAATGGTGGATGCGGCTCAACTATTAGCTATGTATTCATTGCATTTGGAGAAAGAGGAAAATAATTGTTTATCGATTCATTCTCAATTAGAACATTTATAGGCTGAAGTGTTGTTGTTAAAATAGTAGAATATTGAATTAGAAGATTCGCTGGCCGTCAGAGCCAATTGTTCTATTGAGGAAATGCAATCTTTCAAGGATAGGGTTACTACTCTGGAAGCTTAGGTTGAAGAAGTTATGGAAGATTATGCTGAAGCCATTGAACAATTAGCAGCCATTAAAGAAGAGCTTCAAGCGGTTTGAAAGGATAAAGATGATATTCAAAATCAAGCTGCTACATTACTCACAAAATGAAATTTTGCTAATGATCAAGTAGTCTCGCTCACAGAAAGACTAAGGTGGCAATGGATAAAGGAGTTCGAGATTCAATTGCAAGAAGTTGATCAAACCATTATTGATAATGTACAAATGCTCGCAGATAAGGAAATTGAAATTTCTTCTTTATTATAGAATAAGGATGAGTTGCCAAAAAGACTAGCTAATATGGAATAATAGTTACAATAGCAAAATGCTGCATTTAAGAAATTGTAGACATGTCATGAAGAAGGAAAGGCGGTGATGATCAAATTTTTGGATAAGCTTAAAGATGTTTTTATGAAATCTTGGGAAGTATCGGGAACCTCTATCTTCCTTGATCCTTGAGGTCCTCCCTTGCGTGTAGCCAACAATGACAACAGTGACTTTGGTCAATCGGATCACAAGGTATGCCAAGGTCTATGCCTTGGTTTCCACCTTAGTCAAAAGCCTTGGGTGGGTGGGCAGGTGCTCGCTTTGCTCGCAGAAAAGGAACAAAGCTTTTGCATCTAAATGCTCTAATACCAATGAAGTATTTTGACAGCAATGCACCTCAATGGACTCTTGTTCTCGAGAGCTCCACAACGATATCCTCAATGTAGAAAACCTAGCTCCATACACCACACACAGTACTCTGCACACAGCCTTTAGAATATGCAGAAAACACAATACATAGAGAGCATGAACACATGTTTCTTGGATGTCACAAATGATGTTAAAGTTACATTTTGTGGCTGACTAGGCCACTATATATTTTATTATAGAACATATACAAAAGTGTCTGATGGTCATTTGGCCTTTCACATGGACACTAATGGTAACACTCTCATCACAATGATAAAGAGTTTGTCATGCTCTTGCATTTGCTCTCTATTGCTCTCTCTCTCTCTCTCTCCCTCTCTCTCTCTCTCCCTCTCTATTGCTCTCTCTCTCTCTCTCCCTCTCTTTGGTTGATCATGTCTAAAGGGAGTGTTTTTTCCCTTTTGAGCACATGACAATGCAAATACATTGGCATCTCTTCCTCTTGAGCCCCAAAAAATGGGCCCTACTATAGCCTGTGCTAGACCTATCCAACACTCAGTCTCCACCATTGCCCCCATGCAGTTGGGAGAGTATGCTCTTGCTACCTATCAAACTATCATCATGCTATCTAGACAGAATTTTGCCCTCTCTCACACTCAGTCTCTCTCCTGTAGTTAGAAATACGATGCACCCTCACCGTTCTCGTACAAGAGAGTGAGAAGGTATCTATCTATCTATCTCTCTCTCTCTCTCTTCTCATTATGCATGTTTCTCTGTCTCCTCTGACATTGGCATCCTGAAATCTAGAGACATATTGCTCACCCTTTCATGTTACATGGTCATCAACACTATGAAAAATGATATATGGGTGATCTCTGTCGACTCTAGATATTGCCCATTGCTTTCTACTAGTGAATGAAGTGGCGGTAACCCTTGTGATGTCAGCTCAGATGAGAGAGCACACGCCCAATGAGATTCTATGATGGAACACCTCGTGAATGTTGTGAGAGTGAACAAACCCAATGACAATTGAGCATCGAATGGATGCGGCATTGCAGAACTGGAGGCTCCCACCTACACCTATGTTTTATTAGATAGAGTGCCCTATGCTCTCATACACCCAAGGCCATGGTCCACTATCAACCAAATGTATTGGGTTATGCATACATGGAGACATATGCTTATGTGAACAAGGCAAAGAACTGACCAAAAGGTAGAGAGAGAAACAAATATGACCCAATAATTGTTGGCTCCTTACATATGCACACATTTTATTAGACCCCAATGTGCTTTATTTTTACAAGATGGGTACCCTTCCTTTCATATCCCATGGATCTTCATTTCTTCATTCATATCCATTCATAGCCTTTATCATAAAACTTCCTAAAGCCTTCAATCAAGAACTTTTCCTCTGCTTTTAATGAAGATATCCAACCACAGTTTGTTGATATATTTAGGTAGTGATGTGTGTGAACACACTAGGACCGCCGAGGCACTTTTTTCGCTCTTTAGGAGGTTTTTTCCCCCGGCTTGTATATATGCCTATTGCCCCTAATGGGCTACTTATCTTTGTACATTCTCTAGTAATACATTCAGTATTGTGTGTTGTGCTCCAAGCTTCTTCTTCTTCCTTGTGTTGTTCACGTGCTTTCGCAGACCTCTAACTCCAACTTGGTATCAGAGCAGGTCGTCGCTTCATCTAGGGCATCGTCGACACGCCTCTAGTCACAATCTCATAATCACACGAAATTTGGTACGTATACTCAAGGTGTTTTAGTGATCAAAACACCTTTGCTATATGGTGTCGAAATCACAATCTGAGCTCGTTTCGGCCTCCGAACGCACTATCACAGTGCTTGTGTAGGCTATTTCGTCTTTTTGTGCCAAAGGTATATACCAAGAGATACAATAAATTTTTTGCATCAAGGTATTTTAGTCATCGACCATGGCTAAAAGCAGTGATGTATTCCATATGTTGGCTATTGCTTATAAGTTGGATGGTACCAACTATCCATTATGGGCTTATATGATGTGACATGTATTGGTTGCAAAAGGACTGTGGAACATTGTGCAGGGTGTTGAAAAACGTCCTATCACACCTGCAATTGTTACAACTGTAGGTACTGAAGCTGATGCAGAACGTGTCGAAGATGATGATACTCTACATATTCCTGTTTGTGCTGCAGTTTCTACTGCACCTACTGCAGAGCAAATTCATTGGGATGGTAGAGATGCCCAGGCACATGCATTGATAGCTTTATCTATCAAACGTGCCATTATTCCTCACACTCACTCTTGTAGAACAGCTAAGGATGCTTGGGATACACTTACCACATTGTACCAAGCTAGGAATGAGGCTCGTGTTGCTTACCTCTGAAAACAATTGGAGAGTGAGCACATGAATGAAGGTGATTCTATGGAAAATTTTTAAAATAAAAAAGATCAAAGACTTGAAGGAACAGTTGATTTCTGCTGATGAAGTTATACCAGATAGCTCACTTGTGCAGACCATTTTGAATTGTCTTCCTAATTCATATTAGAGTTTTGCTTCTACTCTTCGTTTGATGATGAAAGGAAATCCAAAGCCTTGTCATTTGAGGAGTTACTCTCTGTTCTATTGCAGAAAGGTGAGTCAAGATAGAACAGGTCCATTATGCATGTTGTAGATCAAGCTTTCTTGGCTAGTCAAAAGGGCAAAGGAAACTGGAGCTCTTCAACTAGTAAACAGAAATCTGTTGATTCTGCACAATCGAAGAGGGAAAACAAAGATGAAAAGAAATCAGAAAAGCAGAAATTGTTTTGCAAGTATTGTAAAGGAAATGATCATATCATAAAGAACTGTTAAAAACTAGCTGCTAAAGAGGCAAAGAAGAAAGAGGTTGGAATGGTTGTTGTAGAGGCCTCTACACCAAAAATAGAGTCTGCTAATCTTGTGCGAAAGAAGAATGGGCGTTTACTATTGTTTGCAGTTTTGATCCATCTTCTCATGAGCAGTGCATGTCTGTGGTAGACTCAGATGTTTGGTACTTTGATAGTGGGATGACCAAACATATCACCTCATAGCCTGCCCCTACAGGGAATAGTGTTACATGCGCCAACAACTCCTCTTATCCTTTCATGGGAGTTGGTAAGATCATTTTGACTCTACTGATGGTAGTTCTTTCACTTTGTCAGATGCTTTATTTGTGCCAAGGATCAAGAAGAATCTATTATTAGTTTCAGCTTTAGCCAAGATCGGCTTTGTTGTGAAATTTGTTGATGACAGGTGTAGAGTTCATGATCTGTCAAATGGTGACGTGATTATTGCTTCTAGCATTTTATGTCATGGGCTATATAAGTTCATAGACTATGAAATGTCTGTGAATGATTCAACATGTGCAGTACATGATTCTCAAGCTATGGCAGATGCAAAGCTTTGGCATGCACGCTTTGGTCATCTGAATTTTGTTAGTTTGCTATGCATGCAAAAATCTGAAATGGTGTCCTCTTTGCCCAAACTTAAGGCACCCGGTAAACATGTATGTGAACATTGTGTTTTGGGCAAAATGCAATGTTCCTCATTTCCAAAAGATGGTTCAGTTCAGGCTACTCAGAAATTGCAACTTGTACATAGTGATGTTTGTGGTCTTATGCAGACACATTCTTTTGGAAATTATCTTTACTTCGTGACCTTCATCAATGATTTTTCCAGGCATGCATGGGTATATCCATTGAAGGCAAAGTTTGAAGTGTTCATGTGCTTCAAACAGTTTTTGGTTTTGGCTGAAAATCTATCAGCATGTAAATTGGGCACCCTCCGTTCTGATCGAGGGGGGGAATATATGTCTTCTTATTTTAATGCATATCTGGTTGAATGTGGGATAAAACACCAGTGTATAGTGCTATATAAACCTCAAGAGAATGGAGTTGTTGAACAAAAGAACAGGTCACTCATGGAGATGGCGAGGTGTATGGTCAAGAGTCAGGCTTTATCACATAGTTTCTAGCTTGAGGCTATCATGTGTGCATCATATGTACTTAACACGTGTCCCACTAAAGCGCTGCAGTCTATCACTCCATATGAGGCTTGGCATGATCACAAGCCATCTGTTGCTTATCTGCATGTTTTTGGTTGTTTGACATATGCATTAGTGCTTGAACAACATCGCACAAAATTGGATGATAAAGTAGTAAAATGTATTTTTGTTGGGTACAGTTCTGAAAGCAAAGGCTATCGTCTGTATCATCCACATACTAAACACATTCTGGTTAGCCGTGATGTTGTTTTTGTGGAAGATGCTATTTGGCCATTGCTTTCATGTACTAAGGAGACATCTATTAGCTCCAAAGACATGTATGATACTTTGCTGCCTCTTTTTATAGGTGGACAATCTAGTGCTCAACCTAATGAGGTAACTTCTCAACCTTTGCGGGTTTCATGTGATAATGCAGATCATTCCATTTCTGATGCAGATTTACATGATGCACTTGTTGATGAGAGAGTTGATATTGAGCAGGAAAAAACTATGCCAAAATCATTGGTACAAACTTTGTGTGACAACAAATTAGATGCATCTCTGTCATATCATACTCGTTCAGGCTCTCATACTGCCTCTTTTGCATCAGATTGCTATGCTATGGTTGCATCTAGTCTATGTGATGAGAATGAGCCTGTTTCATTTGATGAAGCACAAAATTCAAAAAATTGGATGGCTGTTATGCAATCTGAATATGATGCTATAATGAAGAATGGTACTTGGTCTTTATGTGACTTGCCTCCTGTCAAGAAGGCCATTTGGACTAAGTGGATATACAAGCTGAAGCGTAAGCCTGATGGTACAATTGACAAGTATAAGGCTAGGCTTGTTGCAAAGGGTTATGCGTAGGAAAGATGCATTGATTTTGATGAGAACTTTGCACCTACTTGTCGAACGACTACTATTCGTAGCATCTATGCACTTGAAGCTCATCATGGTTGGAATGTACATCAGTTGGATATCAAAAAAACATTTCTAAATGGCGACTTGCATGAAGAAGTGTAGGTTTTTCAACCATGTGGCTTTGTGCAGAAAGGGCATGAGAACCACGTGTGCTCGTTAAAAAAAGTCACTATATGGCTTAAAGCAAGCACCACGTGCTTGGTATGAAAACATACATGCCTATTTGATTGCACATGGTTTTGAGAACAGTCCAACTAAAAGCACCTTATATGTTAAGCATGTTAATGATGTACTTCTGATCATTGTGGTGTATGTTGATGACATGCTGCTCACTGATCCTCATGAGAGGCATATTGCTGATTTTAAGGCTGATTTACATGCTTCATTTGATATGTCTGATTTGGGGCATTTGCATCACTATTTGGGCATTCAATTTATGCACGTTGATGGTGGAATGGCTTTGTGTCAAACGAAATATATTGACACATTATTGTAGTGTTTTGGCCTTGAAGACTGTAAGCCTATTGCCACTCCTATGGAGACAGGTTTACGATTGAGTTTTCAGGATGTTGGAAATGCATTTGATGCTTTTCTCTATCAACAACCTATTGGATGCTTGATTTACTTATGCATTACTCGGCTAGATATTCAATTTGTTGTCTTATAGATGAGTAGGTTTATGCACTGGCCAGGTGTCAAGCATTAGCAAGCGGTTAAGCACATCTTTCGCTACTTGAGTGGTACTTGGCTACTTGGGTTGTTTTATCCCAAGGGGGGATCACTACCGCCAGATTTGCATACTTTTTCTGACTCTGACTAGGCTGGTTTCTATGACACTCGTGTGTCCACTAGTGGCTTTTGCTTCATGCTTGGTAGCTCATGTATATCTTGGTTGAGCAAGAAGCAGCATACTGTGGCCACTTCCAATTGTGAGGCTGAGTATAGGGCAGCTTTCACAGCTACTGTTGAGTAGCACATTGAGGTGCATTATCATTATGTCATGGAGAGGTTCTCTGCTGGGGAGATCAGCTTGGCATATGTGCCCAAGCAGGAGAACATTGCAGACCTTTTCAGGAAGGCTCTGCCTAGGGATAATTTTGAAGCTTTCCGCAAAGCTTTGGGCTTACTTCCTTTTGTGGATTGATTCCACATAGCTTGGCACTTCCTTATACATGAGTGTCAGCTCCTTGTTCACCAAAGCATGCCAATCTTCTTATCACATGATCCAATCATGAGAATGTCATCAATCTAAAGAATGAACACTAAAGATCATACCCCTCTTTGTATACATAAAGTGTGTTTTCAATTGGATTACATGTAAAACCAAGAGCAATCAAGTGCTTACATATCTTGCCATACACATGCATGTGGAGGTGGATAATTCCATACAAATCCTTAATGCTATTGAGCTTTAATGAAAAATCCAATATGTTGCTTCACATAAACCTCTTCTTGCAAATGGTCATTCAAGCTAGCTATTTTTATATCCAATTGATGCACTTTGCAACCGTGATGGGAAGACAATGCAATTACAATATGAATGGTAGTTATGCACAAAGTAGGTGCAAAATTTTCCTCATAATCAATGCTAGATTATTTAACATAATTTTTTTGCAACTAATCTAGCTTTGTGGTAAGCCATGCTACCATTAAACTTGTAAACCTTGTAAACTTGCTTAACTTTTGGTAACTCACATAACTTCCAAGTACAATTTTTTTTAATAGAATCGAATTCCAATTGCACTATCCTCATCCAATTTGGTATCATTCTTAACTTTTGGTAACTAATAACTTCCAAGTACAATTTTTTTAATAAAATCGAATTCCAATTGCACTATCCTCATCCAATTTGAATAATCACATGGATATTCAAAAGTGCATGGTGCTTCATTACATGTAGTTTCAAGAGGAGATACATCTACAAAATTACTTGATGCATGGGGAGATCTTGATCTTGTTCTACCAGGTAAAGGAGCACTAAAATTGCTATTTTGCAATATCTTTTGCAGCCACTTTGGCATAGATTGTGCATTCTTGATAGACATGTATTCCTCATGTAATACATCATCAAAATGTACATAATTGGTGGGCTGAATATCATGGTAACTTTTAGCCATGTTTGGTTGTATATTTTTAACTATGCATGGTTGGAAATTTTTAGCCATGTTTTGCTACAAAAAATTGGAAATTTTTAGTGATGTTTGGCTAGAATTTTTCAACCATATTTGACAAGAGATTTTCAGCCATGTTTGACTATTCTTTCTTCTTTTCATTGAGCTTGGCAAGCTTTTTTCATTGATCAATGTATGTCCAAGTTCTTGGAAATACTTGCATCTCTTCTTCTTTTACATATCACCATCAAAAGTGGAAGAGGAAGATCGATGCTTTGGTTTTGATGAACCTAAAGCCGAACCATACTTGCTTTTAACCCTTTGTAAAATAGCAAGTGCTTGCATTCCCCCAAACAAACCACTTCTATTCACTCTTGATTGCTCGTTTTACAAAAGAAGAGACACAAACTCATCAAAAGTATATATATTTGGATTTCCTTTTGCAACCAAGTAGAATGTAATAGCAAAGATTTGAAAACATTCCAACAATCCTTTGAGTAATGAATAAATGAGTGATGCATCCGAAATGATTTCATCAATGTTTGCCATTTTCTCTTTTAAATCCTTGATGCATGTAATGTATACATCCACTAACTAATTTTAAAAAATACATACATCTTTGATTTTCTTTATTGAATAAGCAACATTTGCTTCATTACACATGACATAGAAAGAAGCAAGAGTATCCCAATCTTGTCTTGAAATAATGCATAATTAGATGTGTGGAACATTATCTTGCTTCACAAAAACAGCAATCAATTCATGACCTTAAACATCTTTTCCATCCCAAAGTCCTAGTCATTGTACTTGAAGAAGAACTTGAATTAATAGGTTGCATAATCACTTTTTAACATCCACCACTATGTTTGATAGTTGCTTTGTAGCAAGAACATGCTTCATCATGTAAGACCACATTGGATGGTTGGTCCCATCAAGCTTATCCTTAGCTTGAAACATGTTAGAAAAGTCATTGTTGCTTTCCATTGCACCAAAGAACTAAGAAGTAGCAAGATATTATCTTCAACAAAAGTTAAAATGTGGCTCACAATCTATAACTCTATTGCAATTCTAATTCCATGAATGGTTGTGAAAGGGGTGTCAAAACCCCAACACAATGCTCCATAACTGATTTGCATTGTTAAAAATGTGCACATAGACAATTGAAAAAATAGAAGGTAGAAAAGAACCTCAATATGCTCTGATACCATTGTTGGGTGTGTGCGAGAGTGAGGAAGCATGAAAAGAAGTACACATAAGAGTGAAGAGGGAGATCGACACACAAAAAAACGTGAGTGATAATATGGGAATGAGTGAAGTGAGAGATATATGTGAATACCTAAGTACTATGTACCTACACATATGAGTATATCATGTATATGTGGTTACATGGGGAAAAAGACGATTCACATCAAAGCTACTTGAAGGGCACATAACAAAAAGTGAAAATTTACCAAATTATTTTTCAATTTTGAGGGATATTTTGTAGTCAATCTAAAGGTATATGAGAGCTATAGAGAGCATGTTTAATGTCAGCGACGGTAATTCCAAGGTCAACACATATGTACTTATTTTATCATAAGTTATGGAAAAGCTTCTTCTTGGTGTGTTCTATTTTGAGTCTTTTTGTGATCTTGTCTTTTGACACATCTTTGGAGTCTAGCGATATAGGTGGTATCAAAACTTCATGTATATGTTTCCATTTGCCTAGGATTTGAAGCATGCTAGAGGAGTAATTTAGAGCTACCCTTTCTCTCTCACCATTGCCCTATCTCCATAGTTTTCTATCTTCTTCCATTATCACCCCATAAATTATAGTTTACCTATTGAACACCAAGATCTAACCTCACGTTTTTGCTCAATCTTCCTTGTGCTTCATCATCCTTCCATGAATTAATTCCCATCCTATCCCATTTCTTGAGTTTTGTTATTTTTCATGTTCTTTAGTTATCATCTACTTCGTTTTTCTATGTCGTCTACCATAAATCTTAATGTGCAAAGCAGTGCAATATGGAAAGAAAGCTCATGTACAATATACATGAATTTATAATCTATATCAAGAGAAGAAGGAGTTCTAGAGCAATGACAGACAATACAAGTAAGGTTACTCAACACCAAAAGGAAGGGCCATGCAATAGAGTGTCTCAACCACCAAGTGAAGCATTTCAATAAAATGAAAGCTCCTTAGAACTAAGCGTCAAGGATCAAAGAGGGAAAAGAAGACAATTTTGAAGACAAAGGACCTATTGAAGTGAAGACGAAGCTACAATGAAAGGTCTCCCCTAATGAGCAACGATTTCTCTTTGCATGTGCACATCAAATTCCATATTTTCTAGATAGATGAATCACCTAAACCCAATTTTGGGCTTAAGAGTCATAGACACATGCATCTTTGGAAATATCCAAGTGTGGAGTCTTTTTGTCTCTTGATAACCTAGGTGAGATTGGGAACCCTTAGATACATCTCTATGAGCCTTGAGATGGATTCAATGGACTCCTTATCGTGTCTATGAACCACATGGATGTTGTAGTCCTTTCATTGTGCCCCAAGCCTTGGCTTAAGGGGGATTTCTAGGGTGGGTTTATCTAGCAACACTTGGGCTGTTAGACTCAAGTAATGATAGGCAAGATATGGTTGAACCACAACCTAAGAGGAAGGATTAGGAAGTAATCTTCAACCATGGCTTTTGGGGCAAGTGGTTAGCCCATCATACTCCTAACCCATAGACCATGAGCTCAATTCCAACAATTGGTATCAGAGCCTAGGAAATAGGCTTGGGCAAGGTAGATGGAAGACATGTGCATCACGCTCAAAGATGAGCGTAACAAAGATTAGAGTGTATCTCCCAATCTGTATGTCGGATTTAGATGTCTAAGGTATCATTGGAAAGCTCTCATAATGAACTCTCCAATGAATGCACTAGATTCAGGATCCAAGATGCCTAGCATGGTTGAAAACCGAGTTCAAGATATTGAAGCTGAGAACAAGGGACTCAAGAGACCAAGGTTGCAAACAACGCAAGTTTGTAGGTAAGTGGCCAAGAAATGGAAAGGTAAGGCTCAAGAGACCAAGGTTGAGAGAAAGGGTTCAAGAGACCAAGATTGAGAACAAGAAGGTTCAAGAGATTGTGCAAGGGTAAGGACATCAATCAAGGATTGATCGCTGAGAACAATGATCTCTAGAAGGGGAAGAGAGTGTTAGACTCAAGAAACGACAGGCAGGAGATGGTTGAACCACACCCTAAGAGGGAGGATTAGGAAGTAATCCTCAAACATGATCTTTGGGGCAAGTGATAAGCCCATCATAATCCTAACCAATAGGTCATGAGTTCAATTCCCATATGGGCATCACATATAGGCACTTAATCACTCATAGTCCATGATACTCTACCACCCGCACCCATTTCTCTAAGAAAATACATCCCTTACGACCTCTTTCGTAACCTTTATTTTTTTCAGCATAAATAGAGGACTTGAGTGTATTGATTTCATTATATATTATGGAAATATCTCTTACTGATGTGGTCTATTTAGTCTCCTTAGACCACTCTGGTCATCTCACACATCTTGGTACTTTGGCAACAATAGGCAAGGCCTTGAGTATATGGCTTCTACATGGGCCTCATACACCCAAAAGCTTGGGGTATAATTCCGTTTACACTACGTCATGGTCCTTGTCATTGATGATTGCAGCCTAATTCTTCAACTTGCTAATGGTACGCGTTCCCTATTTTTTAAGCGACATCTTCTTTATATGGCTATAACTTCCGTTCCACTTTGTCAACAATGCATTTACTAGACGATGATACTTCCCAATATTCGCATTTCTTTTACATCATTAGCTAACAAAAGCAATGATTCCATATGTCGCCAACTTCATCAATTATGATTATATGTTTTTTTTTTAATAAATGGAGGTTCGGCGAGGCCTACTCTTCCGGGCTTTAACTTTGAAATTGCAATTGTAAAAGGAAGGGTATAGTACCCATGGGACCCCCTTATCCCACAAGAAGAGGGGTTTACATAGCTGGGTTAAACAACAATCACAACTACTGTGGGGCAGAAAAGGCGGTGGGATATCAGCCACATGATACATCATTCCAAATTAACATGTCCCTCACAAATGCTGCCAACAGGGGTTGAACCCTCACCCCCACCTCAAGAGGCAAGAGACCCAACCACCGGGGCAACTGCCTAGGACGACTATATGTTTTCTAGTAAGGTGCCAAAGGAGAACATTAAAGAATAGGTGAGTGATATGAATTCGAGGATCCACCCTCAATATGGACCGCCCATCTACTCATTGTCATTTTCTCCATTTCCAATGTAGTACCACTTGTCAAAGACAATAACATGAACATGAGCAATCTAGAGAGGAGGAAACTTCATATACTATTGCCCCACTTCTAAACTCTACCTTGAAGCCCAAATCTTGACACTTCTTTGAGTTGCATGCACCAAAGAAAGTCTCCCCCTCCTGGAGAGTCAAAGGAGGCATACAAACTCTTTTGAGCAAAATATCATTTTCTAAAAGTAGAGTTATTTAAAGTACATAACCCATATAAAAACAAGTAAAGAGTAAATTGCCGTTCATACTTATATCTTTAGAGCAAGAAAAACTTTTTCTTTGGTCAATTGGAAGGATGAAAACAGTCCATGCCCGCATAGCCTAATGGTTGATGCTTTGAATCTCAAGGAAGAAGTCTTGAGTTCAAATCTTAACGGGACATATCCATGAGTTCTTAAAGATGGGTGTTCATGAGTTCCTAAGATGGGTGCCTCTACTTTACGAGGTAGGGTGTGTGTCTTTCCAATTCATTGTACTGTTTTTTTTTTTAAACAGAGGTTCAGCGGAGGCCTACTCCTCCACGCTTTAACTTTGAAATTGCAAATGTACAAGAAAGGGCATAGTACTCTTTGTCAAGAAAAAAAAAAGCAGTCATGAATATTAAATCTGCTTTGATGGAGAGGCTGAGAGACTAATCGTGAAAGAATGCGATTCAGAGTATAGCATCTTGCCAAGCCATGGAAGGTCGCAGCCTGCTTTTCGCTATGTGGTTTAGCCTTTCCAAACCATGAAAGCTCGCAGCTTGCTTTTTGATCTGTGCTGTAGTTTTGCTGGTCAGTGGTTAGTTTAAGTGAATGTATCATCTTGCTTGCTTTCATGTCAATTTGTTGGCTTTTGAAGTTAATTCTATACCTCCCTCTTCATCTCTTCGACAGCCGATACCCCGCTGTTCGGCTGCAGGGAGCCTTCCCTCTTCCATGCTGGCTCCCTCTTCCATGCTCTTTTGTGGGTCCTCATTTCTTCAACATCCCCTCAGCATCCCCCCTCTCTCTCTCTCTCTCTCTCCCCCCGCCCAACCCACCCACCCACCCCCGCACACGCGCGCGCACCTATCCACCGTCGCGCTCTTCTCTTCCTCTTCCTCATCCTCAGACTAACCAATCTCCCTGGCCTGTCTCTGTCTCTTTCTTTCTTCCTTTCGTTCACAGGCACACACATACACAAACACAAACACAAACATTGCGCGCTTGAGTGAGCCTTACGCCGTAGTGACTTTTGGCCTTCTTCCCTGTCCTCCCGAGTTCCATTTTTCTATTTTTTGCCAACATATTTTAGAATACGCACAGCGCATTCATGTTGGGTGTCATTTGTCATCGGCGAGGGCGTCTTCGGTCCCACATTGCGGAAGGGAAGTATAATTCTGTATATGGATTTGCAGGGTATTGAAATCATGCTCCCGATCATCTCTGCATAGTCGATTGGTACGTAATACTTCCGCTTTTCTGATCGTAAATTGCTTTTTGTTTATCCAAGAGGATTTACCCGTAAACCCGTTAGTCTTCAATACAGTTGAAATTGTGTTTCTTTTTGTTCAGAGCCTTGATGTTCATTCGTATTGCTGAAGTTTATGCTCTTGAGATGGTTCATGGTGGCAGCATGCCTTGAAAGATCTCTCGTTGATGTTCACAGGCAACAACGAGAGTCCTTCAAACATCCTTTCCGTCGTGTGGACGTACTATGTTTCAAATCTGTCTTTGTGGAGCTCGTCTACTGTGGATTCTGAATGTGCAGTTTGGATCACTGACTAGGGTTTCCGAGGACTTCTAAATAATCCACGACTTCGTTATAGAAGCTACCCGTTATGTGCTGTCTTCTTCATTCTACCCAGGTATTGTTCGATTGCACATTGGAAAGCGATCTACAAATTCGTTATAGCTTCAGAGGTCCATTGCTTGATCGGAAACTTTCGTGCTCAGCAGCGTTTGCTTGAAGTTAAGCATCTTGGAATCTGGTCTGACTGTAGAGTTTGGCGTGGGAATTATGCGGATTAACAGTATGTCCGAGTCATAATGTCGTTTTAGCTCTTCCTGGAAAATGTATGGATGAAAAATGGCTTAAATCAAGATGGGTAAGAATTTCCATTAGATTTCGAGAACAGCATAAAGTGTGCGGGTCGTGGATAACTTGGATCCGCTGCAAAGTTTGAAAAGATGGCACCGAATTTCGACTTTGCAGATTGGTGGAACAAAGAGAATCGGAGAGGCACTCCTGTGGTCGTAACGATGGAAAATCCTAATAATTGGTCCATGTTGGAGCTGAGTACCCCTGAAGGTCACTTCAAGGGTGACAAAGACAAGAATAAGAATGCGAAACAGCTCACTTGGGTTATGCTTCTGAGGGCACATCAAGCAGCTGGTTGTGTTGCATGGCTTGGGCAGGGGCTGTTCGCGCTGCTGTCAACTGTGAGAACCCGTTTTCTTCGTCGAGGTGCAGCTCTAAATGCTGACCAATCTTATAAAGGAAAACTGTACAAGTTTATTAAAGCGTTCCTAGTATTCTCAATTTTCATGCTTGGGTTTGAGGTTATTGCCCACAAAAAGGGATGGCATTTTAGTCGGCCCCACTTGCACATTCCCAATTCGACAGATGTATTGGGTCTCATGTATTCTGCATACCTGTTGTGGGTGAACATAAGAGCCAACTAT